>CM059256.1:17931340-18531340 GCA_030347555.1 Lablab purpureus
AGACATTTATTATCACTTGTTTGTACATACAATCTCAAAACAAAATATAAAATGGAACCTCTTTCTGCTCCAACCGCTTATTCAACTCATTCATCTCTTTATCCATGGTATTTTGTAATAGCACATGCTCCAACTCTTTTTCTGCTTCATCAGTTTCCCTTGAATCATCACCTGCAAAATGAGGAAACAAAAGCAGAGCGTCCAAATGTTGAAGACTGAACCAAAAGTATAAAAGCTTCACTGAACAAGTACAAACAATAGTGGGGAACAACTTAACGTCTCAAACGCATAATATAACAAGCTATTACAAACCCACCGCTTAATCCCCTAACATTCATCCCCAAGACTCCCGTGCCCATGTATGTCGAATGCACACCTTCCATAAATCTGTAAATCCCAAAGTACTAGAAGCGGGAACTGGAAAAAAAAAATATCTTTCCAAAAAATGGAGCAGGAGAACGGGCTATTTATTTCCTCTCCCCATCTACCAACCAGTTTTCAAATTCCTATATGTAGATATTCTTAAATTAAAAAATCAATTTTTGACTAAAAAAACAGCTTAA
Source organism: Lablab purpureus (assembly GCA_030347555.1). NCBI lineage: Eukaryota > Viridiplantae > Streptophyta > Magnoliopsida > Fabales > Fabaceae > Lablab > Lablab purpureus. The sequence goes on from CM059256.1 coordinate 17,931,904, forward strand.
TTAATGTCTACCTGATATACTTCCAACCATGGGATGGTCAGATGAATCTAAGCTCTGAAAGCGCCTCTCAAGCCCACTAGCTTTCATGAGATAAATGTTTCCATCCTGAGAAAGAAAAAAAAAGTTAATTAATTATGAGATGGTATTTAATCAACACAAAAAAGTAACACGCATTGAAATTTTGAAGATTTTCAATTGCACATACTTCTGGTTCATCGATTTCACATCTCTCTACAAAAGCACGTCTACTGCGATATTCATGAAGTTCTCTGCAAAGGTCCTCATTAGTTGCCTCAAGCCAAGCAACCCTTTCCTTAAGAGCCTGTACAAAATGAGCAGCAAGATATGCATGAAACCAACAAAAAACTAATGCTAACTAAAGTGCAAGATTCAGTTACGATAAATACCCGCACTTCATCACCGGGAGCCGCTCCCCGAGAACAGAGTTCAGCCTGCAAGTACTTCAACTGCTGGCGCATTTGCTGCATCTCATTGGATATTAAATCTCGATTAACCTGTAAAATTAACAGTATAGATTATAGCATATGAGACTTGACCAGAACGAATTTCCTTATCTTCTTCCTGAGGCAAAGAACAGGAAAAGAACTTAAAGTAACAAAGAATTGTGGCAACTTACAACAGGCTTATTTTGAATATTGCGAGCACGGTTTGCATACTTGAGAGTATTGAGAGTTTCCTCGGCATTGACATCAGCAGGACTTATGCAAGCTGGGCAAAGGGGAACCATTTTGAGATTGAAAAGCACGTAAAAATTTTACTTTGATTAGAGAAACAATATTATTAATATCTATACAGTACTGTATTAGATATACACTAATCAATATGTATAAAAGAAGAAAAAATATCTTCAATTCATCTTGTAGAGTACAAAGCCAGCATATTCTTTTATCTGAATAGCAATGGAAGTGGCAGAAATGCCTGGCATCAGAATCTTCTATCAAACTGCATGATGAATTACGTATATATGTTTCAAAATGTAATAAGAGAGATGAAAATACAGTCCGTCTGATTTTGTGGTAGATGATAGGAAGATACTCAACAATAATGAAAAAAAGTCTTCATGAACCAAGAAAAAAAATGTTACTAAAAGAACTTGAAATTAGTTAACTGGCTCATACATGATACATTAATAAAATAAATTTTCCACTGCAATAAGCTGGCTTCAACTAAAATAAAATTAACTGAAGGAGAGGAATACTTCGTAGTTTATGGATTGAACAAAAGGAAAATAAGAACATGCATAAACACGTAAATATTTGGAGCTATGAATCAACTTTCAGCATTATTACCTATCATGACAGTTTTGCTGTTTCCACCAAGTGAATCCTGCAACAAGGACCAGCGACTTTGGATCAAAAGTTTCTTAGAAACTGACATTAAAAAACTAAGATTCTTAGTTCCTGTCTTAAATGGAAAGGGTAAACTCAAAAGAATGTCAACACCAAAATTTAGTTATTTGATACAAACACTTTTGAATTTTGTATTCAGTAGTTAGTTCCTTGAAAGCCACAAGTAAGTTGGAGTCCAGATATATTTATACAGAAGATAGAATCCTTAAAAGCTCTGGCTAAACTTTGAAACATATAAAGTATATATCTTAGGATACTTAATCCATTGCAAGGAATTTTCATGGCCTTGCACCATACCACCAAAAAAGAAAGGTGTGGGTGGTCTCAGAATGGCAAAAGAAAGAGACAATTAACAAGTATAGCCAGTCTAAAAGCTATACCAATAGAAACAACATAATGAATATGATGGATATATAGGATCCATATCACCTGAGAGGAGTGGTTAATTGTGAAAGGAACAAATCCATGTTTAAACCATACATTGATGTGTGTGTGTGTTTATACATATAACTAGTATGTGTCAAACAACAAAATATCTCTAACCTGTAAGAGTCGAGTGAGCTTGCTATCACGATAAGGAACATGCACACCTTCCTTTCGCTTTTTCTCATCCCCCAGCGCACTTATGACATTACCAAGAGCAAGAAGACCTTTATTGATGTGTATGCCTATTGAAAAATAGTCGTTAAATCCTTGTCATTATCATTTTCAATTATTGGAACACTGTCTCTGACACAAGTATACAAGGTATTCAGGTTAATTGAGTCTTACCAACCTTCTTTCAATCGAAGACCATCAGAACCTGTTCTTTTAGCTCGTTCAGATCCAGCTAGATCTACCAAATGGAGCTTTGCTGAAAGGTATTCTTCACCCATATCCTCATCTGAAGAGTCATTGGTGGTAGAAACAGAATGGAGCTTGTGCATTTGTTCTAATGTAATTGTGAAAATGGCATGAGACCGACTAGTACAAGCAAAAGAGGAACAACAAGTGATTAGATTAAAAAGATTAAATGTGATGAAAAATCATATAAATAACACTTTTCCATTACTCAAGTCTGTTGAGTGGGTTTAGAATCCAATGGAAATTAAAATAGAAATTTAAAAATTAGGAAAAAGACAAAGAAACACTAGAAGCTACATTCAAGAAAAATCAGTACTTACAAAGCAATCCAAACCATATTATTGGCAATCAATAAATATGAAATACAAAAGAAAATAAAATTATCTTTTAGAGATTGGTCCTTAATTACTTTGCTGTCCCTCTGAGATAACTCCACATAGAAAACATCATCTGATTTTACAATACAAAGGATGGATTTTCATTCAGAACGCACCTTCGTAATATAATTAACACGATTTGGAATAGATTAAAGCAATTGCTTATATACTACCACCTCTGGCCCTATATATAGGACCCCTTTAACCACTTCACGGGACCTAAGGAATTAAGTTAATTTATATAGATAGTGGAATCAACAATTAACCTTGATCTTTTTCCGCCTAATTAATGATTGTATCTCTGTTTGTGGTCTAGTTAGTGATCTTCCCTTATTATCTTCATGTGAGAGCTTAAGTAATAAATTTACCACATTTACTGTTATCATTGACAAGCACTGTTAAGTAATTAAGGATATTTAAAAAAATGTAGCAGACAATTTGGTGGAGATTTTATAAGAAGGACCAAGGAAAACTGCCAAAAAAGGTTCCTATAAAAAGGACCAAAGGTAGCGTGTGCCAGTGGTGCGCTGGCTTGAAAAGGTTTACGATGAAAGAATCTTAAATTTCAAATCATACAATAAAATATCACCAGCTCAGTATCTGCAGTGTAAGGAAACTGCTTCAATTTTCCAAAGCATCCAAAACACAAAATGACAGCATCAAGTATCATTTATTTATTAGGTGCTCAAGGAAGATTGAGAACTCATTTACCTGGATTGGTTGTTCATATTTGTACTTCCTGTTGCCCTACTTGAAGAACCCTGCTCCAAGTATGCAGACATCTCATGTAATGTACTTACAGCAAGTTCAGTTATTCCTGCCAGTGTTATTATTCCATTTGCTGTTTCACGGATTTGTATTGAAGACTTCCCAGGAAAATTTATTTTTCCAGAATGGCCATTAGAGTTAGAGGTGTCTGTTTTGCCCAAAGATACTGCATCCAACAGGTCCCTGACCTCTTCCTTTAAAATCTTCAAAATCAAATGCACAATCAAGTCCTTGACAAGAACAAGAATTCATGGAAACATTTCCTATTTCTATGAAAGACAATGCACAGGAACAGCCAGCCAATGGTATGTTTGCATCACTGCTTCAAAATAAACTGCTGTGTGGAAAATCATTTCACGTGGAACATCCACAATTTGACAAGTTATTTGAACCCACCACATAAGGATTCAAATTTTAAAAAGAAACCTAATCATTTTTAACATACGATTGTGCATATGCAAACCCGCATAGCTTAGTGGATATACCTCAATGAAGGAGACTCGCAACTGAAATTCTGTTTGATGCTTTAGTGTTTCAACTTTGTTGAATAAGGCACTCATAACCTGGGGAATTAATCCAGGCCGACAATTGTCATTATAGCCAGTTCCCATGGTATACGTTTTCCCAGATCCTGTCTGTGGCAAACACGTATGTCAAATACAAAAGATGAACAGAATGATCATTCTCAACTTTAAGAGTACTTGACATGCAAGTTGGACCTAACCTGACCATAGGCAAGTACTGTAGCATTGTATCCTTGGAATAAGCCATCAACCAACGGAGCAACGCATTCCTCAAACATGTCAGCCGAAGAAGATCCATCATTTCCATAAACATAATCAAATGTAAAGGAATGTGATCCAATTTGAACCTGGTCATTGAAATGCCATAATCAGATTCTCGAAAGTCAAAAGCACAAGAAATGTGCATATTATCAGGGTCACTCGTACCTTTTCCACATGTAATAGTGAAATAATATCAGAAAAATACGAGTTCGTAGTCACAATCTTCAAAGCGAGTCAACTTTCACCATTGAATGCACGCATTTAAAGCTGTCTCAATTCACTTAATACAGTACCTCGATGCAAAAGAGTGTGTTTCTATAAGATTTAAGTCCATGATCGAAACAGGAGAACAAGTTTTATTTTTCTTAAGGTTGCATGCATATCCTTGTAGAAATAATCATTTTATTGCCTTGTTCTCAGGTTATAAAAAGGAAAATTTCCAAATATAATTTGTGTGAATTGACTAAAAAAATCTAAATATGGTATACATTTCCAGAACTGAAATTATATGTAACGGCAAATCTTCAGTCCCATTGATCAATTTCATTGCTAGTAAGATAAAGAAAAGCAACGAAAAATACAAAACGACAAAGCAATCCAAAATAGGACGAGCTGGGCGAAAATTACTCATACCATGAAAGAGGAAAATGTCTCACTTATCCCACGACTGATAAAAATAATAATAAAGTACAAAAAAAAAGCTCAGTAATCCTTTTGAACAACAATTTTATCAAATTAAACAACCCCAAATTGTAAGTGAAAGAAGCCTCTGAAGCTGGACTTCTGTTATTTTCTTTTTCTATAAAAGGATTGAAGCAAATTTTAAGCTTCAATGTTAAATGAACAAGAAAGGAATCATAAATGCAACCATTAATAATAGTTTTATTTACACAAAAAGAAAGAAAGAATCTTCGAAATGATAATGAAGCAAACCAGGGTAGAAGACGCCATTAATTAATGAATTGCTGGCTAAACGACAAAACTAACACTAATAATTATTATTATAGTAAAAAAAACAGAGAGCTGGAAATAAAAATAGGAAAGAAAAAAAGAAGGAGGAAGAAGAAGAGGAAGATGAGGTGAATGAAGAAGAGAGTGAGTACCTGAGGCTTCCCTGGCGTGACGGAAACACATTCAATGCAACCTTGCTGTCGTTCATCGGCAATGAGAGGACGAATGTGAAGAGCGACTTTGACAGAGCAATTCTCCGATGCTTCCATGGGAAAGGGCCAAAAAGTGAGTGAATGTGTTTGTGTCTGACTGAACAGTTAGGATTAGAATGAAAGAAAACGATGCAGCAGCAAACAGCGGAAGATAAGAGAGTGAAGGAAGGTGGATTTAACAGCAAGAGAGAGAAAGAGAGAGGAAGTGGTGGTTGTTGAGAGAAAACGAAGAAGAAAGAAACAAACAAAAAAGGCGTCGTTTGAAGAGTAGCGGAGCAGAAAACGCTAAGCAACAACAACAACAACACTATCAGTGTCACTTTTCTTCTCCTTCACTACTCTCTGTTCTATCTTCTATGGCTATGGAGATGCACACACTCTCTCTGAATTTAATTTCTCTATTTTTATGACTCTTTATTATTTTTTTATTATTTTATTCCTTTAATTTGATGGGTTATTTTGTTTCTCTTCTCTTCTCGTGTTAAGTTCCGACGTCCAACTGTCTTCACTCTTTCCTTCCCTCTCTGCCACTCTCTTTTCCCTCCAATTTTTTTTATTTTTTTATTATTTATTTATTTGTCTTTTTAAGTTAACACTACCTCCTCCCACTGCAGAAGGACAAACAAACAAACCAACTCCTGATTAATTAATTCATTTCATTTCATTTAAAAGAAAAACTATTGATGAAGAGTATAATATAATGTAGAAGTTTATGACTGTGGCCATGCTGTGTGACTTGTGAGTATTATTATGGAATTCTATTCTTTGTAATGTTTTTTTTATAATTTAAAATAAAGGGAGTATTATTTATATATATTTTATCTTAAGTTCAGATTAATTATTTTATTTAAAAATAATACCATAATAAGTTAAAATTGAGTCAACTACAATACTCGATCATTAATATGAGTTGGTTGTATACTCTGTGGGTGAATAAAAAGATAAAATAATTTAAAAAATAAAATAAAATAAGCTCTATCATAGGCGCTATACAATTATTTTTTAACTTCAATTCATATATATATATATATATATATATATATATATAATCATCGTCAATTTAGTAAAAACACATGAATATTGATGTTTACCCTAATAAGTTATAAAGAAGATGTATCAAAACAAAAATTAGTAAAAAAATTGTGAAATAAAAAAAAGAAAAGATAAATATTATAAAATAAATGGCCTCCTTCCATTTTACTTCACCTCAATAATATTTTGAATTAATTCTTATTTACTCATTTCATTACAATAATTATAATTTTAATTTAATTTATCTTAAATAAATGTTTATATTAATCTAAATTTTTTCATAATACTGTAACGTAAAAATCGAGTTAAATTTGTCTAATAATAGAAGTAGTTAAAATCAAAGGAAATAAATATTTTATTAGTTATGTTTGAAAACATATAAATAGAAAATTTTACCTATTCAAATATAATTTTATAAAAATTGTTAGTTTTCTAAAATATATTTTTCTAGTTTATCACTAGTTTTTTTTGAGAGTTTTGTCTTTCCAATATTTGAGTTTGTCCAATTGATATTATTAGAGAGAGAAAATCTACAAATTAGATTTATATTTAGAGTAATTTTTTATTTGTGCATTTTATTCAAGTTGGTTAGATGTTTGGTGGTTTTGCATGACTGGTAATATGTATTTGCATGTGTAGTTTTATGGATAAAGGCTAAAGTTGAAGCAGTTTAGTTTGATGATAAGGATATTTTGTGAATATGTTTGAGTTTCATATGTTATGTGTATTTGGATTGAGATGTAGAAGGTAATAAGTTTGGTCCATTAGGTTAGACAATTGTTAGACTTTATTTTTTTAAGAAGTTAGAATATGTTACTCTTTAGTTGAATTATTTTGGTATAAGTCTTGTACATTATGTAATTTTATAAGTTTTTCAATTTTTCTTAAGAGAAAATATAGTCATAAAAAGGAGTTGATTAAGGATGGTTTTCACTTAAGTTAAAGGAGTTTTCTTAAGAAAAAAACTTTTAGAAGAATAGAAATTCAATAAAACAATATTTTTGTCACTCAAATTATGGGAATTTTCACTCGAGTCAAAAACATTTGTTCAATCTAAAATTTTTAAAAAAAGATAAATTTAAAGACTTTAAAAGGATGTTTCTCCAATTAAATAAACATGTATATGTTTGTATAGAAAATATTGAATTACATGTTTAATTGATTTGTTTAATTTTCTTAAATGAATTATGTTGCATATAAAATGTAGTTGTGAATGATGATTTGTGGAGTGTAAATAATGTAATTTGAGGCCAATAATATAAATGTGGACATAATGTGTACCATAACGATAATATTATATGTTATATTGAATTTGAATATGTATGTAAAGAGATTATCAACTCTATTTTTTATTGAACTCACATAAAAGAATATATGATGGTAAGAATTTAGGGAAGTGTGTATGATTTAACTTGCAATGTGAAAAAAAATTGTGTCTTGCAAGTTATAGGAATTTACTTTATCACATGAATGGATAATGTTTATTACCTTTAGTATCGAAGAAAATAGTAGTATGACAAGTACAAAAATTTGTTATGTATAAACTCAATACATGTGTATCTTTTAAAAGTCATCAAATGTCTAGTGTAATGGACATAAAGATAAGTATGTATAATGTGTGTGGGATGAGAATAATTTATATGTATTTAACATATTGTAAACAAATTATATGTGTTTGAGATATAATAGATAAATACTTAAATTCGTTATATATTGGTTAAAAAGTTTTGATGTAAAATTGAATATGAAATATGTAGATTTGATAATATAACTTATTATTATTTTATATTATAAAACTTTTTAAATTTCCACTTTACTTTTTATATTAAAAAATAAATAAGTGAAAATAAAAAAGTTTTAAGAAAATAAACTAATACATTAAAGAAATATATTTATATATATTTTTTGTAAAAGTTCTTGTGAAAATAAAGTAGACTATTATATATATATAATATATATATATATATATATATATATTAAATTAAATTAATACAATTTATCTAGGATCCTAGTGGTGGAGAAATAACCTTTAACATTTTTCATATATTTATAAGTATATAAAAACAATGTTAAATATTTTTTAGAAAAAATGTAATTATTATTTATTTAATTACAAAGATGAAAGAAAAAAAAGTAAGAATATTTTAATAAAAAAATATCTATTAGGTAATCTTTAAGTAATAATAATACCATGATTTCTTTTTTAAATTATTAATAATTATTTAATTTAATCTTAATTTTTAAAATTCTTTTATCTTTTTTGGAACAGACTAGTTACATAATCTTCGTAAATAAGGGTAAACCTTATTTTAGTATTTGATAAGATTCATCTTTCTTATTTTTTAATAAATTTTTAGAAGTGATTCATGATTTATGTTGGTATTGATTACCTATAATTAAAAAATGTTATAATAAAAGTTACCAATTGATTTAGAATTCTAACACAAGTCAAATATAAAAATAATTAGAAATATAAACTATTTCTAATTCTCAAAAATCCAAATTGAAGTTATAATTCTAATTTTTATTTTAAAGGGCTTTTCAAAATCATTCTACCTCTCTTTCTTTAAAAGATTGAACATCAACTTCTTCCAAATTTTTAATCCTAATTTTTAAATCCTAAACTATCATTACACCAATTACTCTATTAATTTCTATAATCACTACTCTCATTATTTCTAAAAAAATATTATTTAAAGTTTTGTTTCATAAACAAATAAAAAGGTATCATGAGTCTTTTTTTTATCATCATCTCAACATATTTCCTTGTATAAAAAATAAAAATAATAGAGTCATTTCCCATAATAAATAAAAAAATAAAATTAAAAATAAAAACTTAATAAATATTTAAAGATAAAATAAAAATAAATATAGAAAGGTGAAAGTTAAAAACTAATTATAAACTAACATTTTAAAATACTATTAAAAAAACGTTATTTACCAAAACCATAATTGTTTTTTAAATAGTAAAAAAATTGGATGTTGGTCAACATAACTCAAATATCTAAAAGTTTAAACATGTAGATTATTTTGTTAAGGGTTAAATATATTTTTAGTTTTTCAACTATATGTTAAAATTAAGTATCATCTTTGAAACAAACTTTGGATAAATTTCGTCCTTATATTTATGAAAGTGGTATAAATCATCCTTGTTCATAAACAGCGATAAAATACATCCTACGTGACAAATGGAGTTCCACAATCTAGTATTGTATAGTGTATAGCTTCTACATGTCTTTGACCATACTCATCATCACTCCCTCCCCACTACAAACTAACTCATCTCTCCTTCTTCTTCCTTTACTCCTCTATCACCACGATTCATCACACTCCTTCCATCACCACCTTCTGCCACATCCCGCCACTACCGTCCTCTGCCACACCCCTCCACCACCACTAACAACTTGTCTGTCTCATCCATGAATCTCATGAAAATCATAAATATTTTTTAAGTATTTGTTTCAACCCTTCACTGCTTCTTCTTGTTAATAGATTCCTCTACACAATTCCCTACCAACTTTCTAGATGCCACCAAGAAGCGTGAGGCATTTGACTGGATGGTTAGAATTAGAAGGATGATTCACGAGAATCCAGGATTTAGTTATGAGGAATTTGAGATTAGTAAATTGATTAGAGCGGAATCTTTTTCTTGTTCGTATTTATTCTTGCTTTTCTTCTTTTTGGATAAAAAATAAAACAAACCTAAAATGTTCTCTAGTATTCATGATTATTAAGCTGTTGATTTTCATGAGATTCATGACTAAGACAGATAAGGTGGTGGTGTTGGTGGGATGCGACAGAGAATGGTGGTGGCGAGATACAGTGGTGGTTGGTGATGGAAAGGGTGTGACACAGAGTGATGATAGAGGAGTAAAACAAGAAGAAGAGATGACTTACTTTTTCGGTAGTAATGATAAGTACGGACATAAATATATGGAAGTTATACGATACTAAACTATGGAACTCTCTTTACCATATAGAATGTATTTTAACATCATTTGTCACTAGGGATGATTTATACCACTTTCATAAATACAATGAGAAAATTAATCCAAAGTTTATTCTAAAAATAAGATTTAATTTAAATATAATTCAGAAACTAAAAACATATTTAACTCTATTTTTAATTATAAAAGGATGATGAAAATCGTGAAGTTATGAATTTAGGATGAATAAATTTAAAGTATTTTTAATAAATTTAATAACAATTTTTTAAATGTTAAGTATATTATTTATATTATATATATAGACACACAAATAAGAGATTGAGAAACAAAAATGAAAACTGACCATGGGAGCAAAGATTGAACAAACCCATTGAAGGCTATATAGCTCTCCACGAAGGAAATTCCCATCTTTTTGGTTATCCAATTCAAAGCATACGACTCTCCTAACACCTCGATCATCGAGACATCTCTTTGTGAAAAGTTTACCAGGGGACGACCCTCTTTGTAATTTGTTATGATTTTAGACAACATTTATTCATAATTAATTTTTATAAAGTTGGCTAGAAATTATGAACTTGTGTATTGTTTGTCTTTTGTTGGTTCATATCCACTTAAGTCATGGTAGCCTTAGATATGCATGGCTTAGGTTGAGTTCATTATTGTTGAGATGTGTGAGGAATAACATGGAAGGGTGAAGTGGGAGCATAGTGATGGAAGAAAAGAATGGGAAGAGAAGAAAAGGGTTTGGGTTTGGGTTTTTCTGGTGCAGGACCTGAGCTGTTGTGTGTGGAGTCCCAGGAAGCAGAGTCCAGATGGCAGCTTTGTACTGAAAGATAAATGAGGGTGAAAAGTTAGAGGAGTGAAAGGGATAGGCACCACCAGAATGAGACGTAGCATAAGGGCAAAAACAAGCTTTAGGGCCCTCACTCACATGTTCATCAAAATACCAACTTTCTACCCTTTTCAGTGCTGCTGCGGTCCCCTTCCCACACAACTTCAGATCAATATGCTAATCTTGTACCAAATATTTCTGTCTCTATTTACTTGTCTTGGATCATTTTTTATCTATAAACATATTCAGGTTAATCATAATAACAACTATACAAATGGATTGGACCCTCTGGGTTGTACTATCGATCAGGAAAATCTACAATGTATGAAACATCTCCACCATATGTCATCAGAATCTCAAAACTTTAATTAATAATCCTATATAACATAAAATCTTAACTCTTAAGGGTATTTTTTCCGTAAAGCCCAGAACTTTATTTCATTAATGATAATTATTTTTTAAGAAGGTAGAACTATTATGGATAACACGATTTTTTATTTGTTTATTCAACGAAATGACCACTTCATAAATTTTATATTTAATAAACATTTTGGTCTTAATATTTTGTAAGAATTTTTACATTTAATTTTTTCACATTTAATCTTCATTATGATTTCTTCTATTAGATTAATGTTAGCAGTGTTAACTATATGAGACATAACACATTCAAGTTAACTCATGACACGTGAATAATAACAAAAGAGTAGGAATATAAACATAAATATGAACACCACAGTCTCTGGATTTTTTACAAAAAGGATCACATTGACAGATTTAATAAAATTTGAGACTCAATTGAGAAAAAAAATGAAATTTGAGACTCAATTAAGAAAAAATATAAAATTTGGGACTCAATTAAGAAAAAAAATAAACATGAAAAAACATTATAAATTCTTATATAATAGTGAGACCAAAATATTTATTAAATCTAAATTTTAACATGAATACAAAAGTAGTAGTAAAATGAGAAGTAAAGATAGTTTCACATGTAATTGTCATATTGTAGTACAATTTAAATATAGTTTTTTTTTAAATAGAAATTTGAGTACTAATTGTGTAAAAAATAAGAATTAATTAAATGGGGTGCTATACAATATTGTTGAAGTTTAATTTTGATAGTTTTTCTAGCACATAATCACTACTCGTATTTAAGTAAGATTGTGTTATTATTAACTAACCAATTTATTTAAATATTATTCTCTTAAACAAGAGAAGCTAATTATCTTGTTTTTACTACTATTTTTTTCATTAGTGTAACTAAAGTAATTGTTTTAAGAAAGCGAGTTTTAACTATGACCAATCAATTTTACTCTATTCTTAGACATAAAAAAGATTTGTTGTCTTTCCCAATTTGTAACTAAGACGAATTAATCAATTACAATTGAAATTATAAAATTTTACACTTGATCTAATTTTCCCATTAGAACAACAGAAACTTTCAATAGAAGAAAGTGTTTAAAAAGGATAACAACTTTTTTCTTCTCTAGGCAATTGACCTTTTTCTTTAATCACGAGTCTTAACCACTTATAGAAACTTGTTTCTTTTCATTTCAAGTTTTGCTTAAATTATCTCAAAATTGATTGCTTAATCTCTCACATATTTCTTCTTGTTATTTGAGAGTATATTTAAAGGCGTCTAATTTTGGATAGCTTAGACCTAAATAAGCTTCATATTTTCTATTCATAAAACTTCTAAATCCACACTTTACCCTTTAACCAATACTTTCAAAACTAGAAAAAATAACCAAGATAAAGTGCATGAAAAAATAAATTTTAAATTTTAAAATAATTTATTCAAAACTTAACTAAAATAAATATAATTAAAGTTTAAAAATATAAGAGATGTCAAAACCTCTAAAATATCCTAAAAAGAAATGTGCACATTTGAATTAAAAAATATATAAATGCGAATTATTACACTACAATAGAAGTCTTAAAAATTAAGAAATATGAGTATTTGTTTAACTTTTCTTTTCTTCCTAAGTTTCTTCTTCTAAATACTATTTTGTTTGACATACGGTTAGATATTAAATATGAATATTTCTTTCAGTAAATATTTGAATCTTAGTTCATCACGATAAAGAACTTAACCTTCATTAGTGTTTATTTTTTTGTTTAATGTTCATTTGATATAAAACTTATAGCTTATGTTTGAGAATAAAGTCACTTTATATTTAATTTGCAAGTTTGAAAGTTGTACAGCCATTGAAGGGATAGATGTAACATGACCCATTCACATGCATCTATTTCTGTAGTTGTCATGCATGTGTGTGTACACACTATGCAACACTCTATTTTGGATCCACCTATATTTTACTTTGGAGGGTGATAGAGGGACATCAAAACCATGTTTACATTTATATAACACCAATGTTTTAAGTCAATTTATTTTTTAGCTGTGCATTTATTTTTTAAAATTTAAATATAACATGGTAAGAGTGTGTATTGTTTAGGTGGATTTTGCCTATTATTTTGCTTTTAGTTTTAGGTTAAAATACAAACTTTAAATATAACACACAAGCTTATATTCTTTCTTAAGCTCTCTAATTAACTCACCTTACTTTCACCACTATATTAATATCCTTATTTACCTTGAAAAATATTATATATATATATATATATATATATATATATATATATATATATATATATATATTAATATAATTGCCTGGTTAATAATGCATTAGTTTAACTCCATAATTTTATATTTTAATTATATATTACTAGTTCAGATCTTAAAATGTTTTTTCAAGAGTTAATTAAAAAATAAGATCCAAAATACCAATAAAAAATCACTCCTGTATTATAAAAGACAAGAATACATTTTTTAATCTTTTGTCTTTTAACGATTTAAGACATAAAATTCATCACATTGAACTTTCTTCCATGAAAATTGTGGAACCAAATTGTTTGAAAAAAAGAACCACAACGTGTCACGAAAAAAGCAAGTCTTATAAACAATTTGAAAATTGAAAAATATAATATAACATTATGATTAAGTTACTTACGTGATTTTCAATATATTTTTTATTTTTTTAGTTCTAACAATAGTTTAGCTCCTTACTTTTATATAAGAGAATCTAATTAGATAAGTTTCTTGTATTAGCACAATAAAAAGAATTTAAAATGTGTCTTAAATTAAAAAATATATCAGTTCAATTCTCATCAAACCTTATACGAGAGGAGAGGAGTTGAAAAATAAATCAATTCAAAATATCAAAAGTCGATTAATTTTATTTTTTCTTTAATTTCTTAATCTACTTTTTTATCAGCTAAATAATTAACTTGGTTCAGATGAAAAATAAAAGGTAGAATATAATATTATATATTTAAAATTAATTAACAATTAATAAGTATATATAATAATATATTTTGAAGGTTATTTTTACCATTTAATTATATTTTATTTATAATATATTTATATTTATCAAAATATAATATCAACTTATAATTATTTGACGTGCTATGGTGATGTTATATCATAGGTGAACGCAATGTATTTGGATTCCATGATTAAACTAGAAGAAAAACTAATAACCGTTATAATAAATAGTAAATCAAGTTATATAAGAAATTATGATATTATATTCAATACAAAACTTAACAATAATAAATTTAAAAGTTCTTTTTATTATATATTATTTAACATACTATTTTTACATAATGGATTGAGATTCAGACTAAGAGTTAAATTCATAAGTATATGTTGTGTTATGAAATAAAATTCTGTAAAATAAGAACTCCTTCTGTAATAAATACATCCTATAATATATGTATTATATATTTTATTATCAGTCAAATGTAATTTAAGTGCGTGTATTAAGTATGATAATGTAATGGTTTTTGAGATCATTATATATGTATAATTTTACACTTTTTAAAATTATGTTTTTTTATTAATATTAAATTAATTAACAAATAAAAGTAAAAAAATATATATCGCGAATGAGATAAAAATATGTAGTCATTCTTAAACACACTTTCCAGATGGAAAATATGAGATCCATATGGTAAAAAATATTTTCTCACAGCCTTCTGATAAATACGGGAATATTAATTATTATAACATTTCTAAAAATAAAAGAAGTTAACTGGGAATAAACACTTCTTAAATTACATGAAGGTCTCTGAATTAGTCTCACACTTGACTAAAAGTTTCCTCAACTTAAAGGACTTCTATTTCGAGTAAGAAAACAATAATAATAATAATAATAGTGAGATAATTTGATTTCACCCAGGTAACCAAACGGGTCCATTACACTTCTTTATTCGTTTGCGGAAACGAGCAACGCAGACCATCGTAATATAAAATGTTCGAAGTTTGTTGGGAAGTTTTTGAATTATTTATTAAAATTATATCAGTTAAATATATTTTTAATTTTTTATTGTTTAATAAAATTATTATTTTTAAAAAAGATTTTAAATTTATTTTATTTTTATATTTTATAAATTTATATAAATAATTTTTAATATATATCAAAAAAAAATTTATAATTTTTTATTTTATTATTATTTGTTTTTTAAATTTTATTTTATCCTTTTTTTTATTTTTTTAAAGATATTTTTATTTGTCATTAAAAATTATTTATAATTATCTATAAAATATAACGAAAAAATAAATTTAAAGTTTAATTATTAAAACGACACAATTTTAATAAATAATTTAAAAATTAAAAATATATTTAACTAATTTTTAAGATAAATACTATAATATAATAATTTAGTATTAGATAATAATATAAAACTTACTTTTATGATTATTGTTCATGGTGTTTGGAACTTGTGAAGTTGCTCATGGATTCCATTATACTTCAGTACTGTTTTCTCTATAAGGTATTTGTCTCATGTCATGAGAGGCGCGAAAAGAGAAAAAAGAAAAGGGAAAATGTAACATTTTGGGGTAACCTTTATGACTTGGTGCATGTGGGAGGGGGATCCAAAGCTGTGCAAAGTTGTTTAGTTAAGTATTTTGTCAAATAAAATATTTAAAAACAATGTCTGTTTGTTCTTTAATTTTTTGGAAGTATATTCAATATACGAAACATGTACTAAGATTTCTCTGAAAACATAACAATAGCTGGTTTGGGTTGTCCTTCTCGGTCAGAGCATTCATTTCTGAAATTTGCTTCTTTATGATGTTTATTTAGTATTGCTTAGATTTCAATCGTGTAAAATACAAGTCACGGATAGCAAATAGCTTCCTTGGTGAAGAAGAGTTGGTGAGTGACAGTTTAGGGAAAGAAAATATATAGAATAAAACTTGAGATAGAATTTGATGATGAAATATGTTCATATTCATTTAGTTTAAAAACACAGTGAACAAACAAACTGGTCTTGCTGACTACGATGTTGACCTCAAATTCTCTTTCTTCACCTTCCACTTTTTCATTGGATTCTTCCCAGTGATATATTTGATTGGTTTAGTTTGATCTTGGAAGTGCAATCTACGTTGAGAAGTTCCAGAAAAGGAGTATACAGGATTAGATTTGGCCTATAACAAATCACTTTCTTACAAGTTAAAAAAGAAAACATTTTTTGGGGTTACAAGAATCATTCGCTTTATAACCCACCACTTTTTGTCTCTTCGATGAAATCAGGGTCTCTTCTTCAATGCTTACAAGTTACAACGAAAGGTTAGGTTGCTTGCTGATACAACTGAAAATAGGTATCTTAGTTAAGTTTTAAAGGTTTTTTATTCTTTTTTTAAACATGATCTCCGAGTGTCTCAGCATTTTATCTTAGATTCATTTAACTCGATAGAAAACAAATTAAAAAAAATATGAGAAATGATTGTTTTCGCCAAATGAACATCGTCATATCAATTTAACTTATTAACCACTTTTGTCTAACTCCATATTTAAAAAATAACAATACCAACTACAAATATTTATATTACAAATAACCATTACCGATTTCATAACTTACCCACATACTCCATCAATTTATTATAAAATTAGTTTTTTAATTATATTTTGAGAAAATTCTTATTAATTATACTATAAAATTTATTTGTTCACTACATTTTTAAAATAACAGATTTATTTGTAATTTTAAATGCTTGAATTTAAGGTGCAAGTTTAACTTTTTCATTTGATATAGGTAAGGTTATAATAAAGACAGTTTCTTTGGTGTTTTTGTTATAAATTTCTAATCAGAATTAAAGTTTTACTTTAATAACTCATATTTATTTGTTTACGTTTCAATTTCAATTTATTTGTTTTTTAGCCTAGAGATATGGTTTATATAACATGCCAAAAATGACAATTAGTGACTAATGTGTTCGCGGTACGAGATTTCTGCTAAGTATAAACTAGAAATTATATTTTCTAATTTTTAAAGGTTTGGTCCAACTTTTTCTAAACGCCTAATAAGGATTGAAAGTTTATTTTATAATAAAATATTTAAATAAATCAATAAATTCATCTGTAAATTAATATATTAATGAGTCGAAACTTACATTTTGTCAATAGATTTATGTATTTAAATAAAACAAATATATATATCTTCAAAACACTACACAAAAAGTTTAATATATTATTATTATTTATAATCTATACGATATATAATATGGAAATTCTCTTTTTTTATTCACATTTAAAAGGTCAGCTGATTTATTTAATAAAAAATAAATTTTTTATTAATACATATAATTTATTTATTGAATTAATAGACTATATTTAGTATAATAACAAAATTATCTTTAACTATATTTTTTAAAATATAAAAAAGTAAGTTAAAATATTAGTTAAAAAAATATAAAAATTATTTTAAAAATATAAATTATTTAAAAATATTGTTTATTAATTTATACTAATAATTATAAAAAATTAAATATAAAAATAAATGAATAATTTATCAACTCATTCCTAAAAATCCATCACTTTCTCTCATATCACATTTTATTTTTTCTATCAAAATTTTTCTTACTAATTATATAAATTAAATACGTATAATCTTCTTAAATCATTTCAATTTAATCGATTAAATCTTGACAGATAATAAATAATGTAAAAATAAAAAACCATAAACCTTACATTTTGGATTTTTTTACTGTATATTATAAAAAAATTAAGAATACGGATTATTTTTTTAATTAAAAAATAAGTGAAATCATATTATGAAACACAATTTCAACACGACTATTATTTAGATTTTTAATTTTTTTAAACAAAATCGTATTATATGTACAACTTTAATTTAAAATTATTTTATTTTTTAATAAAATTGTGTAACTTTACACTGCTACGGTACTTTAAATAAAAACTACCCATCTTTTAAATTCTTATCTTTTTCGACTCCAAACATAAGAATACCTAGATTTTGTGGTAGTCAAAAGAAGAGATGAGTCTAGATACCTATGCTCAAAATGCATTCTAAGATTGCCTTGGTACGAGGAAATATGCCGTTGCACACTTTACTTTATGCTGCTGTGGTTGATTTGGAGTCCTGTAACCTTGCTCACTGCATATGATTTGATTGAATGGAATAAATCCGTAGAGGTCAGAAAAAAGGCACCTAAACCAAAACTGAAAATAAAAAATAATAATAATATATACCATTCAGTACCATGTTCCCTTTTCTGGAGACCTTACCTCATACATTGCCTTATACTATAATACTTCATTTTATGGAGAAAATATTCTGACTAATCTCAGGTTTAAGTACTGTATCCTTCAAAAGAAACTTCCTTTCTGAATTAATGAACAATAAACCATGACAGCAAGGACCTGCTAAGCATTTCAGAAGCTAATATTTGTTTTTCTAAGACATGTTTATCACCAAATCCTATGATTAGACCGGGAAAAGGCTTTATTGACAGAGAATTACGAATAATGATAGAAAATTGTAAATAACATATTGTCAGAGAAACATCTTCTTTCGGCCTTCCCAATTTATTCACCCCTTTTCACATGACACCACTTTTTAAACTCATCACAATAACTTTCTCACTTTATATTAAAGATGAAGAAATGGAATGGAATAATTTATAAAAATAAATAAATATTTTTTTTCTTTCTAAAAAGTAGGGTGTAGATAATTAATAACATAGCTTTTGTGGTGTGATTATGATTGTGGTCCTGGTTTAGTTGTAGTTGGGGTCAATTACCCTGATCTACCTTTTTGAAGAGAAACTAAGTTTGTTGCATTGGATTTAAGCCTTGTATGTTTTTCTAACCTTTATCATATGTCTTTCTTCTTTTCAGTGCAAGCTTAGAAAAGCTTTTGTCAGCATCTGCATGAGTGCAAACATGTAAGTTGGCATGTAATACACTTATATTGCTTTCACAAAAGTTGCTCTATTATTCACAATTTCCCTTTTACAATAAATTAAATATATTTACAAATTGGTCAAAAAATGACCCAAGCACCTGTCACTTTCTCACAACAGATGCTCTAAAGGTCTCATGAGTCATGAGATGATACATATTAAGCACATATAATAAATGCTTGTTAATTACCTCCCTGATTAATAATGAAAGATAAGATCACTGTATCTTTGACCTATAATGTCATTAGTATAGAACTATAGACTAAGATTACAATGATACAAAAGGATTATGTTAATCTTAAACTAATATACTATAATTTAAAATAACTTGCTACTTTTTCGATTGGTGGGTCTGCATCTATAGCAATGATTCTTTTGATTTGATTGGATTTGTGGACTTGTATGTTATGGAAGAGAAATAGCATCCAATAATTTTATTTATTGTTTTCTTCTATAAATAATTTTAAAAAAACAAATCACAAATTTTATCTTGTTTAGAGTTCCATGTTCTGTGTGTATGTATTTATATTAATTTTTTAACCACTTAGAAAAATCCCTTTTGAAATGAAACATTGTTTATTTACCATGGTGGGTCATATTGATCACCTCAATTTGTTCATATTTTCAATGACATCAAATGATTTTTTTTTATGTGCAACCAGGACACTGAAAAATGAGCATAAGACTGCTCAATAAAATAAAAATTCTTGAAACTACGCAAGGGTTGTAAAGTGTTCTAAATTTGTAAAGTGTATCTAGTGATAGAGAAATAGAATAATTTGTAAAGTGTTCTAAATTCAAACCTAGTTGTCAAAAAATCTATCTCAAACACTTATACCTCAGTTAATGTTAGTATGGCCCAACATATATTGTGGTAGAAAAGTGCAATAAAAGCCCAATAGGACCTACCTTCCGCGATGCTACTGGGCCCAAGTCTCCTGCAATCCGGGTTAGGAACGAAACAATGCCTGCAGCTAGACCCATGCAAAATTTGCAGGTGTGATATTTGTGTTAATAAAACCATTTTCATCCTTTTAATGAATAAACTTATTCTTTCTCAGATTAAGTCTTAAATCTCAAATTTCCACGTGCCATATTTGGTTCTGAAATTTATATTTGTAATACAATTTTAACACATTTTTATCGGTAAAAAATTTATCAAAAGTTATTTTATTTAGTTGTTGGTTTTATTCATACAAATTTAATACATGTTAAGAAACTTATAACACATGTACTTATTAATCTAATTGAGCTACAGTTCTTTGATAAATAAAAAATGTTTCGAAGAACTATAAAATAAAACTATCTATGATTGTTTTTTTTCACGGGAGTGACCATGTTTGTCAGTGGTATTTTAAAAAACTTAATCATCCAACAAAAATTGGAGTTTGTTTGTGGCTTCCGACTAGAGCTGTCAAAATAGGCCTGACCCGATGGGCTGGCCCGTATGGCCTATGATTCAGGTCAGGCTAGGCTTAAAAAATTGTGGCCTATATAACAATAGGCTTTTTTTAGCCTGACCCATTTGGCCCGATGCCCATATGGGCCAAGGCCAGGCTGGCCCGTTTAATTTTTATATTAAAATTTTTGTTCTTAATTGATATGTTGTCATATCAAAGAAAGAAACCCTAGTGTCTCAGAGTCTCTGTTTTTTTTTCTTTATTTCTTCTCTTTCTTTCTCATAAGCTCTTTTATCTCCTCTACTACACTACTCCTCTAACATCTCACAAGTCGTCTCTGTTATGTTGTTTAGTAGGTGCTTGACTCTTTTGGAAGTACTTAGTATGTGATTTAAGTTTTTTTTACAAGTTGTTCAAATGTAAACAGTTTTACACACACATTCATGTAAATATATTATAAATTTATATTTATATTGTTGATAAAAAATTATATTGTAGATATATTGTAATATTTTTTTCAATTTTTAATTAGGCTAAAAATGGCTCGTTGGCCCGTTGGCCTAACATAGGGCCAGACTAGACTAAAAATTGTGGCTCGTTTTAAAATATAGGTCAGGCTAGGTTATCAGATTTTCTGAACTTGGTCCGTAGGGCCAGGCCAGGCTGGGCCGGGCCGCCCGTTTTGACAGCTCTACTTCCGACACTTGCCCTTTTCTCTGATTTATCAAATTTGTGACTATGGTGAATAATTTTTGTTTTGTTACAAGATCAATGAGATTGTGTTTAGTTCTCTTTTTAAAGTTGGTGTAAACAAATAGGGCTGTAGAACAATGATGTCTTTAAAATTTTATTTTTTATTAATAATTCAACAATTTTTCAGATATTTGATTTTCCAGATTTAAAATTCTTAATAATACAAGAAATTCATAAATAAGAAAAAAAGATAAAAAAATGTATAAAGATATTTTAATATGATTTAAAGAAAAATCATAAATAAGAAAAAAAATAAAAAAATGTATTAAGATATTTTAATATGATTTAAATCAAACTAATTTTAGATCCCATATAAATCAACTCAATTTTAAAGTGATTCTTCTACTTTTTTAAATCTTTATAACAACAAAATATATATATGAAAAATACAATCTTATTCAAGTTATGAACCTAATATATCTTGAACTCTTCTAAAGAAAATTGTCAAAATACAAATGCAATTAATACATTAATCATATGCATTTCAGAAAAAGGTAGGAAGTTATCACCTATATGCCATTAAATTCATACCATGTTGAATTAAAGATAAAACAAGAATTACACTAACATTATCTTAAAAGAAATATGATTTCAAAAAGTTTAAAGCTACGGGAAAAGATTTAGGTTTGCAAGCAATGATTAGGAAAGCAATTAATATTTTCCAAGGCAACTTCATAAATTTTTTATAAGAAGAATTTATGATATTTTCTAATTGATGATGTTAAGTGTTAATATATTATTTCGTTTTAAATTATTTATGAAAATACAAATAGAACAACATGATTATTTTTTTGATTGATTATTTAAATAAGTGATATTAAGAGATAATTGATTCTATTAAATATGAATAGTAAAGTGGGTCGGTCTATCTCACATTTGACCTGCTAAAAATGGGTCAGGACAGATAGTCCACATAAGAATTGTGAATTAAAAAGTGAAGTTCGTTTTGCATAACTATAGGTCGACTCGCATAAATTTTATAAAAATTATAGAAATTCTTTTGAAATTTTTTTAATTACACAATTGAAATAACGTAGAACCAAAGATTTAATGCAAGTATAACAATTACAAAAAAAAGACGTAAAAGTTAATAATTTATTATCTACTACAAGTAATATATGAAACATATTATGAACAAAATATTAAATTGGATCATGAAATAAAATTTAAATTTGTACGTAAATATAATATTGATGAAATAATGAATGGAATATTCAGTCATATTCAACACACACAATATTATACAATAATAATAAAAAAAAATATAATACGAGTTGTGAGACGGGTTATACCAACTCACATTTTACTTCGTGCGAAGTACGTGTTTTGCGAGACAGACCTATGTGGACTAGCGGACTAAACTGTCTAGCCCTCGCACTTTTGGCAGTGCGCCACGGGCCAGTTCGGATGGCCTGGGTCATCCTTTCTACTAAAGGCTAATTCATTATTAGCACAAGTTCCTATAAAAAAATTGAAACAATTAAACCAATAAACAATCATAGTAAAATTTAACTGATCAACAACAAAAACAAAATTTTTGAAATATATGTACAAGTAAATACACAGTCGATAATTAGAAGATATAATCAATTATAAGTGAAAATGGGGTTTTGCAAATTTTTATGCCAATCAAACTAAAATTGATTACTACTAAAGATAATCAATTATCAAACTAAAGATAATTGGTTATCTAATTTTGTTTAAGTTTGTTTGTCTAATGTTAGGGTTGAGATGAGACAGAGACGAATGACAGAGATGAAAATGTTAGATTGATACTAAGAAGAAGAAGACACACTCTCATGAGAGAATATTTAAGTTTGTTTGTCTGATGTTATGATTGAGATATGGCGAAGATGAATGCCAAAGGCAAAGAAGAAGACACACAACAATTGCGAATGTTTTAGGTTTGCTCAGGGTTATGTCAGCTACGAGTGAGTATGAAATAATTTTAAAACCGAGTCTTGGGTTACGTATACTAAACCCATCACCCAACCACCCATATAAGAGTAAGTTCAATCGGGTTTGGTTTGACCTAATCATAAATGAAACTCTACTCAATCTATTTGGATTGGATTGAGTAGCTTGACCTAATGAAGATAATTATAAATAATGAATTATAAAACTCTAATTGAGGAAAGGTAATTATGAATCCATGAGATATGATTAATTATAATAAAACTTTTAAAATAAAGAAATGACATATAATTTTGAATGATCTAGTCAGAAGATCCTCTTATCACTTTATTAAAAAAGTAATCGTGTTAGTAGCCAAATAAAATTCACATGAAAAATTTAAAAATACTTTTATTTAAAAAATAATCAATATCATTTTTATTTCTAATCAGCATTTATTTGAAGGTTCTCTGTTTGATGATAAAAAGTAAATAATTCTTGAAAAAAATTCTATAATTTCTATCTTTATCTTTTTAGGTTTCATTGTTGAAAAGAAATCTTAAAAATAAAAGAAACAAAATTGATTTTTTTTTAAAAATGTATTTCTTAAAATTTAAATATTAATTTACTTATGATTGAACACGTTTTTTCTTGAAAACTATCAATAAAAAATTAGAGACCAAATAAAAAATAGAATGTTATGAAAGATTAGACTATTTTTTTTTATTAAAAAGCAGAACAAATTTATTAGAGATAAAAATTTTATCTGGACAAAGAAAAAATTACAAATCACTTTACTCAACCACTCACAAAATACTTAAGAAAGAACTCATTATTTAACTAATGTCAATAAATAATAAATACAAAAGAAAGCACATTTTTTTTTATCAAATATAAAATGAGATTTTTTTATTCATAAAAACGAACAAAGCTCAGAAAGATAAAATATTATTTAAATTTAACGTACCAAGATATATATTTTTTCTAAATTATAAAATAAATACATTGAGGAATAGTTTTAGGTCTGTAGTTTTAACAATAACTTTATAAATACTAATAAATACTCTCTCCATTTCAAATTATAAGACGAACTTCACAAATTCTTACATATAAAGAAAAACAATTAATTTGTTCAGTTTTTTATAAATCTTCTATCTTTACCTTTATTAAATACTATTAACTAAATTAATTGAAATTGAATAAGAAGTTTTATAAAATGAATTAATTTTTTAATAAAACTGTATATTAATTGAGATTGAAATTTCAAAAGTTTTGAATTTATTTCAGAATTATTTTTAAATAATTTAAAATCAGAACTACTAATTTTTTTAATTAAATATTTTAATTCCTACCAATCTGAAAATGATTATACTAAAATTTCAATCAAAATCTTTAATTTCCAACAAATTGTAAATGACTATGTTCAAATTTATTTTAAAATTTTACTCAAAATTTTTAATTCCCACCAAAATACAAATAAAAATACTGAATTAAAATTACATAAGTACTGCAACTTCAATTTGTATTACAACTTCAAAATGTAAGTTGATATAGATTTGGATATTACTCCACCTCATTGAGATAATGAAGATGAATCTAATTCATTTGAATGGGAACACGACACTCTTGATAGTCATGAAATGGAAGAGGAAAGAAATGTTGAATTGGATAATATTACACTATTTGGAGGTATTAAATTTTTAAATTATGTTACTTTTTTTAATTGTTTTAATTTTTAATTATTTTTGTAGGAGCAGAACAAACAAATGAAGCTCCAACTCATGAAAGCCTCATATAATGAAGATGATGATATTAGTAGATGATAGTGAAATATAAAGAGTCAGACTAATAAAAGCTAATTAATTGTTAGTTCCTGATTTTAATTTCTCTTTCTACTATTTAATATTAACACAGATAATCATGTTATTAATAGGGTAGATAAGAAAAAAGAAAAAGAAAAAAAGTTATTGAAATTCTAAAACGCCTTATATTATGAAAGAACTTTTCTCTCTCTCTAAAGCCCGCCTTATAATTTGAAACGGAGGAAATATTATTTAAAAAGAATTACAAAACTATACCGCACATTATTTACAAAGTACTATTTTTATTCTTCGTGAAACCGAATTCTGACCCACAATGTCCCATCATTGACAAATTTTGCCATGGGGAACCGAATTCTGAATAGACTGTTAAAGTTTTTTTCTTTTGTCACTCGGAATTCGATTATTCAGGAACTGAATTTTAAGTAGGTTTTTAATTTTTTAATTTTTTTATTTAAATTTATAGAACTATTATATAATAATTTATATTATATTTTTTTAATTTCTGTACTTAATATATATATATATATATATATATATATTAAGTTTTTATATTTGTTTTAAAATTTTATAAAAATTATATATATATATATATATTTATAAATATTTATTATATTATATATATTTTTGATTTTTTATAAATATATTTACATTAATTATATAATAAATACGTAATTTATATGTAATTAAGTTTATATATTTATTATATAATTAATTTTTTTTAAAATTAAATATATATATATATATATATATATATTAAATATATAATAGATGTATATAAGAAGAGTTTAGGAATTATTACAATAATGAATGACGAGAAGTAGAAATTTGCGCAATATTGGAATAAGTTCTTCTACTATGTCTAAGAGTGTGATCATATGAACAAGTCTTGATCCGACCTTGATGTTTTTTAATGTCCATTTCCGTTTTTATATGATTTCTCTTTGGTCGACTCTTAGATGTTCTTTTCATTACTGGACACAAATTTGAGCCTTTATAAGTTGGCGAGTAATCTTCATGTGTAAGCTCTCCAAATTGTCCTTCCTATACCATTATTTCATATTATCACACTCTTGGACATAGTGGAAGAACTTGTCCCAATGCTACACAAGCCTTTACTTCTCATCATTAATTATTGTAGTAATCACATCTATTTTACCAATGTATTAGTCATTAATAAATTTTATTAATGAAGTTTTTAGTATTTTAACTTATTTTCTTCTTATATACATCTATTATATATATATATTTAATTTTCAAAAAATTTAAATATATATAATAAATATATAAACTTAATTATATATAAATTATATATTTATTATATAATTAATGTAAATATATTTATAAAATTTCAAAAATATATATAATATAATAAATATATATAAATGCATATATTTTTTTGAATTTTTAAAAGAATATAAAAGCTTAATATAAATATATATATATATATTAAATATAAATATTAAAAATATAATATAAATTATTATATAATAATTTTATAAATTTAAGTTAAAAGAAAAAAAAAACTACTTAAAATTCAGTTTTTAAAAACTGAATTTCAAATAGAAAAAAATAAATTAAAATAATCTAGTCAAAATTCAGTTTTTAGAAACTAAATTTTAAGTGATAAAATTTGTTTACAAAATGGAATCAGAAGTCAGAATTGGATTTCCCATAAATAGTACTCTCTTGTTTCAAATTAATGTAAGACGTTTTAGAATTTCAATAACTTTATTTCTTTTTTTTTTCTTATATACCCCTATTAATCACATCATTATTTGTATTAACATTAAATACTAGAAAGAGAAATAATTCCCTTTTATTAGTCTGACTCTTCATCTTTTACCATCATCTACTGATATTATGTTTTAATTTTTGTATTAAAGTTGCAGTTGCAACTAATTTTAATTCACTATTTTTATTTGCAATTTGGTAAGGATTGAAAATTTTGATTGAAATTTTGAAAATAAAATTTAAACATAGTCATTTACAATTTAGTAGGAATTAAAAATTTTAATTGAAATTTTAAACTAAAATTTGAGTAAAGTTATTTACAATTTGGTGAAAATTAAAAATTTTGATTAAAATATTTATTTAAAATAATTACTAGTTTTGATTTTAATTATTTATAAATACTTCTGGCTAAATTTCAATTAATTTATTTAATATAGTAATTAATAAAAATAAAAATAAAAAATTTATAAAAATTTAAACAAGTTAATTATTTTTATTGGTATATGAAAATTTATGAAATAGGTACTTAAAACCGAAAGAGTATGACCGTAAATAATATTCGCAAAGTATAATTTTGTAATTGTTTTAAGTAATACTGTATTATTTTGGAAGAACATCATATTTTTCTCCTCTTTTGTTTCTCTTTAATTTTATATTTTAATTAAAAAATATAGAGATGCGAGGGGAGTCAAATACGAAATCTATCTGGAAATAATTTTAAAAAATATTACTGGTGTGAAGAAAAAGTTACGACAACGTCCCAAATTAGGTTAGTCAATTTGTGGAAAAAGAATGAGTGCCGTCAGTCACGTCAAGGGTGTGGGCTACGGCAGCGTGATTCTCACGCGATGTTATAAAATATAAAAACAAAATATACATAAAAAATGGAATAACTACAATTAGACATATGCCCTTTTTATATTTAATTAAAATGTTTTAAATTATAAAATCATGTAAATATATTGTATTTATAGTAATTTCTGAAGGAAGATTCACTCACTCAATTTTAATTAATAATAAAAATATAAATAGCGAAATGAGGTCGTATACAATAAATAATGCATTGACTTTTTGTTCAAAGCGCGATTTAAAAAAAAATGCAAAACATAAAAACGACAACAGCGGTGGCAAGCCCCGAGAATCTAAGATGGAATCAGGACCGTACGTTTCGATGGAAGCCACGGCAATACAAAATGCCGCGTTTGCCCACAACCACAACCACAACGCAGAGCCAGGGAAGAAAGAAAGAAAAGTGTTTGTTGAACTCGGGAACACTGAGTTGACTCGGAGCGAGTGAAGTGTTGCGTGACTCGAGAGAGATAGAGAAGATGTCTGGTGGTATTGCTCGTGGACGTCTCACCGAGGAGCGCAAGTCGTGGCGGAAGAACCATCCCCATGTCCGTACAACTCTTTCTTCTCGATTCGTTCCTTTCTCAACCGCGACGTTTTGTTTTCACCTTTTTCTCTCTTTTGTGATTTAGGGTTTTGTTGCAAAGCCGGAGACGCTGCCCGATGGAACCGTGAACTTGATGGTGTGGCATTGCACAATACCTGGAAAGGCTGGGGTGAGTTTTCGCGTTCTCCTTTTGTCCGTTACGCGTTTGCTGATTGTTCTGAATCGAATTCCTCTAATTTCGTGTTCTTTGCTTTTGATTATGAAATCACCACGGTTCTTCTAATGTTTATGTATATTGGAACTCCGAATCAGTGAATCTGCGTTGCCTCTCAACTTCTCAATCTTCGTCCTTCTTCGTACTCTTGAATTGAGGCGGCTATCGCAATCTTAAAAGTTGGTCAATTGCTAACAGCATATTTTTTTACGTTTACATCCCTTTTGATGTTTTTTGGTATTTTTTTCTAAAAATATCTTCTTTTTCTGAAGTTAGTTTCCAAAACATTTTAAGGTGTTGATATTATTTTCGAAATTTAGTTTTCGGACTGTAATAAATACATTCAATAAACTACATGCACCGGCATGTGATGTTTGGTTTTGTGAAGAGTTGTGTTTGAGCCTAGTGGTAGGGGTTTGTGTAGTATGCATGAAAAATTGGTTCTAACATCAGTGTGACCATTGTACACAAAAAAATTTGGTTGAGGTTTGGTTAACTGAACCAGTTGGATTATTTTACCATCATCAGTTTGAAGAGTTGTGCCTGAGGTTTGGTTAATTGATCCTGTGATTGTTGCCTCTGATTTCATGTTCTGGAATGGGGGTTTATAATTAAAAAGAGGAGAGGCATCCGACCATCAACTAACTCATTACGTGAGGATAGCCCAACCCAAGCCTATTTTGGCCATACCCATAGTCTATGCGGGATCTTGACACACCCTAGATGGGACCTTTGGAGCGTGGACTCACGCCTAGGTATGTACATCTGGAACGAGGAGAAGGAGATTGTAATATGACTTTTTTAATATTGCCTAAAAAAAGTTGCAGGGCAGGTAAATTTTTGGGCAATTGTGGGATGGTCCATACCATCTTGAATTTTAGTTGGGTCTAAATCAACTCAATAAGTTCACAAGATGAGGGTTGCTCAAGCTTTTATAAGCTCTACTTTGACCATATCTCTATAGTTGACATGGGACCTCAATACATACATCTCTGCTGGGTTTCTTAATCTACCTCTTCTCATACCTCAAAAGATTCCATAACACATTTACTTTTAATCTACATGAACTTGGTTGACGAGCAATTACCTTTTTATTTGTTGCAAACCTTGATGTTGTGGGAAATTGCAGATAAATGTAGTCAATCTGGCTACAATTGAAGTTACATTACAGGGGCTCTAAAAACCTGATGTTGTGGTAAACATTGTGGCTTTGGACCATTTTTTAAAACATTGATCACGAGATATGGATTTGCTAATAAAATATGAAACTATCTACAATAATCTTCAGATTTGGGATTTGGACTAAACCTTATGCATATTGAGTATTGACTCTCACTATGGTAGACATGGTTTTTTATATTCCCAGGGAACAAGGTTTTAAACAATGGTATGTGACTATTATTTTGGCTGAATGTTAAGGTTTCTGGAGTCTCGTCTACTGCAACACAATTGCAGTTGTGGTTGCATTGGATGCATTTGTCTATCAAGGAATGTGACAGCTATCTAAAACCTTGCTCATGAATGTACTGTTGGTATTATGTGTTAATCCCTCTCATATTCTGCCCTTCTGCCTATTATCTTCTTACATATTGAAAGATTTTTGAAATTAAAGTTTTATTTATACACGGAGAAAAAAGAGACTAGGATGCTAGGATTAGAATTTAAAGAAAAAAAATTGGTTGTCAATTATTAAGGGGTTTTAACATCTTAAGAGAGGTGCCAAAACGTCCATGGCTCATTAAAAATATTTAATCATTCTGCATAAAACGTGATCATCTATTAAATCATTCATTAAACTATTTAAACAGCCCCCCATAATATCCTGAAAGGATTGGAAAATGCAGAGACGAGCATTTATATATGAACACATAATTTCATTTAGGTTCCTATAATTCACTGCAAGAATCTGAATGAAATTATATGTTTGCATTTATGCTGTGGAGTCACATCAGTGTTTATGCAAATGAAATTTCAGTATGAGTGAGATACTTGGTTTGGAAATTGGAAGTGAGAAATTTCGTCATTTGCATTTGACATATCTTATCTAAATGTAACTGAAATATTTTATGCTTGAAACTTTATTGGAAACTAATTATATCATGTTCCCTGTGTTCATGCCTTGAATCGAATTTGCAAAAGAATTAAGCAACTTGTTGAATAATGAGCCTGTTATTTACTTTATATTAATTTACGTGTCATTTGCTTCAGACTGATTGGGAGGGTGGCTACTTCCCACTTACGCTGAACTTTAGTGAAGACTACCCTAGCAAGCCGCCAAAGTGTAAATTCCCACAAGGTTTCTTCCACCCAAATGTTTATCCTTCCGGGACTGTGTGCCTGTCTATACTTAACGAGGATAGTGTAAGTACATCTCTATTGGTACATAACTGCTTGAAACTAATTTCTGAGCAAACAGATTTATAGGTTCATTATTATTTTTAGGGGTGGAGACCTGCCATAACAGTGAAGCAAATTCTTGTGGGCATCCAAGACTTGCTTGACCAGCCAAATCCTGCTGATCCTGCCCAGACAGAAGGCTATCATCTATTCATCCAGGCACTTATCCCATTTTTATTTTATTAATTATTATTCATCCTTGAAGTGTAAAGAATGTATGATTTTAATATAAACCAACTAACCAAGGCAAAGTAGTAATAATATACTTTTCCTAGTGTCCATGCTTCACATGCTTGAATCTTTGGTCTTTGAACATAGTGTATTATGAATAGGTATTGAGAAATTGTTATTTGATGTTGTAATATGATTCTATTTGGATAAACTTCTCTGTGAACATTTATAGAGAAAAAAGTAAGTAAAATAAATTGTATTTCTTGCGTAAGTTAAAATCAATCTATGCATTCAAACTTTTATAGAAGTTCAATAGTCTAATGTTTTCAAAAGTTGGTGTGTATAAGTTGATTTTAGTATGTAAAAAATTCAATTCAATTTATTATATTAATTTTTTATGTGTTTATGGATAAGTTTATCCTAACAAGACCTATTTTTACCCTTTTCTTTCTATACACTGAAGTGGATGGAGACTTTAATGTCTTAACGTCCAAGGTTAGTTTTAACAGGGCAATACTTTTTGCAGGATGCAGCAGAGTACAAGAGAAGGGTCCGGCAGCAGGCAAAGCAATACCCACCTCTTCTCTAGTGTTACCGTCACATCAGCTAAATTTATAAACTATTTTTAGTATGGCAGATGTTTCATCTTTTGTTCCGTATTGAGACTGTTTTGTCACTGTGATTAATGGCTGCCGCAACATACAGACATGAATGTTTTAGCTATTTATGGTTACTCCCGGATCTGGAAGAAGTGTTAATATATAAAGAAATGTGAAAGGAACAAATGAATACTACTTGTTTGAGACATGTTTCTGATGTGTGCTACTTTTTTATATGAATGGATAATTACTATAATCAATTACATGGCTGGGATTTTTACTTCCCTTGTGGAGATCATACATAGACCTCTATTTATCCATCCTTGTGTCACTTAGCAACTCTACTCTTGTGTCATGATTGCATAAATTAACACGAAACGTTTGCTTCTTTTAAGCTTCAGATGTGCTTCAAATGTCACTTCTCGATGCGAAGGAAAATCATAAATTCTTCCGATTTTGCATCATTAACATGTCTTCGGTGAAAGGTCCTCAGTTGCTTGTTCGCATACCGGTGACTAGATGGACTTGATGGAGGCTGAGATGTATGGCCGTTACAGCCTACATTTTGTATACAACAATTATAGAAAAAAGTAAGAAGGTAGACTAAATTATTTTATTTCAGAAGTGAAACCGTACAAGTTTAATTAATTATTAGCTTTAATAGGATTTTTTTGTCTTCACATTTTTATGGAATTATGTACTATTTTCTCTTTTTTTACACGTGTTTGGTATATTTTATATGTGTCACATTATTAATGCTGTTTATATCAATTTGATGAGAAAAATCATATTATTGATTTTAATAAAAATTAAAACTATATTAAAAAAAATAATAAAAATATATTACAAAAATTTAAAAAATTGAAAAAAAAAAGTTATTAAACCTTAATTGTTGAAAAAGTTACTAGAAAATTTCTACAAAATAATTTTTGTATCAGTTAATTGTAATATAAGATAAGTTTATTTTATTTTACTCCCTCTTTTCTCCTTTATATTACTTGAGAAAATAAAAAGAGAACAAAATTTTGAGAGCTTAAAACGGTCTTCCTTAGATAGTGATATTCATGTATAAGAGTTCTGCAATACAATGATGCGAAAGGGAAGAGTGAAAGATAAGCAAGTCTATGTACAGCCAGGTGCTATACAAAACAATTTTTGAATAAAGGTAGATATAGGTGTTATACAAAACAATCTTTGAATAGATACATATAGGTACTATACAAAACAAGTTTTGGATTTCTGAAGCTTACTCATGTATCAAAGTTGTAACATATAGATTGTATATATCAAAGGAATAAATAAATTTAATTTGATATTTTCTTAACGAGTTTGCAAACAAATGCAAGTTGATTATTGGATTTCACAAATTTAGTAGTAATTTTTTTAGATAACTTTTTTTTTATTGAAATGATAATCAATTTATGTGTATTTGGCTTTTTATGAAACATAAAATTAAAATTAGAAACAAGTGAGTTGGTTGATTATCAAAATACATATTTATTTGTAAAATTTTTCAAAATTTTAATTTTTGGAATAACTATTTTATCTATTGAAACTTACAAGTAAAGAGAAGAGAAACTATGCACCAAAAAAAAAAAATGTAAAACACAAAAATTAAAACAAAACTATAACCTTAAACTTTCTTCATAGTAGTGTGAAAATTTGCTAAGAAAGTTTCATAATTGCATACTAAACATATAAGGTGTTCTTATCGAAAAGAGATTGAAGAGATCTTCAGAGATTGAAAGATGATCTGTTCTTGAAATTCGAGCTCTACTCGGCAACTATTCCGCGAGTTTGAGTTAGGCTTGATATATCTAAGTTGTAAACCTGCAGGTGGTTTACCTGCAGAAGACTTTCCAACGCTCAAGTCAATAAGAGTATAATATAAAAGTATTTAGGAATAAAGTAATAATGAATAGAATGAATACTTCATTGGGTATTGATATCTATTTATAAGTCTTTGTGTGCCTTGTAATTGATAAAAGATTGGGTTGGTTACCCAACAAGTCATAACCGATTTGTGATTAACAATAACTGAAGTGTACAGTCATAACTGAATGGACCAATATGTTAAGATTTGTTATAATATGTATTTTGTTATTATACATATCTTATAAGATATGGGGAAGTACATAAGCCCTCCTAAGCTCGGAATCCGAATATGAGATTTGAAAGTAAACCGATTTATGAGGATGAACAAGTTTGATATTTTGATCAAGTTAGTCATTTTTGTGTTAAAGCTTGTAGAGCCGAACTTTTTGATGTGTGTTTCTATCTATCCGAGTTGAGCTGAAGGCCGATGTTTGAATGACACTTGATTATAGTAATTCAGATGACTTTGATTTGAGTAACCTTTGAATTTGAATGACTTTGATTCAAGTAGCTCAGATGACTTTGATCCGGTAACCTTTGAACATGAATGACTTTTGATTCAAGTAGCTCGGATGACTCTGATCCGAGTAATCTTTAAACTTGAATGACTTTGATTCAAGTAGCTCAGATGACTTTGATCCGAGTAATCTTTGAATTTGAATGACTTTTATTCAAGGAGCTTAGATGACTTTGATCCGAGTAATTTTTAAACTTGAATGACTTTGATTCAAGTACCTTAGATGACTTTGATCTGAGTAATCTTTGAACTTGAATGACTTTAATTCAAGTAGCTCGGATGACTTTGATCCAAGTAATTTTTAAATGATTTTGATTCAAGTACCTCAAATGACTTTGATCTAAGTAATCTTTGAACTTGAATGACTTTGATTCAAGCAGCTCAGATGACTTTGATCCGAATAATCTTTGAATGAATTTGGTCTAAACAATCTTTGAGCTTGAATGACTTTGATTCAATTAGCTCGGATGAATTTGATTCAAGTAGCTCGGATGACATTGATCCGAGTAATCTTTGAAGTTGAATGACTTTGATTCAAGTAGCTCGGATGACTTTGATCTGAGTAATCTTATAACTTGCATGACTTTGATTCAAGGAGCTCAGATGAATTTGATTTGAGTAACCTGTAAACTTGAATGACTTTGATTCAAGTACCTTGGATGACTTTGATCCGAATAAGCTTTAAACTTGAATGAATTTGATTCAAGTAGCTTAGATGACTTTGATCTGAGTAATCTTTGAACTTGAATGACTTTGATTCAAGGAGCTCAAATGACTTTGATCTAAGTAATCTGTAAACTTGAATGACTTTGATTCAAGTACCTCAGATGACTTTG
The DNA here is from genome assembly GCA_030347555.1 of Lablab purpureus. Lineage (NCBI taxonomy): Eukaryota > Viridiplantae > Streptophyta > Magnoliopsida > Fabales > Fabaceae > Lablab > Lablab purpureus. The sequence goes on from CM059256.1 coordinate 17,966,895, forward strand.
ATCCAAGTAATCTTTGAATGACTTTGATTCAAGTACCTCAGATGACTTTGATCCGAGTAATCTTTGAACTTGAATGACTTTGATTCAAGTAGCTCGAATGACTTTGATTCGAACAACCTTTAAGCTTGAATGACTTTGATTCACGTAGCTCAGATGACTTTGATCCGAGTAATGAGTTTGATTCAAGTAGCTTGGATGAATTTGATTCGAACAAACTTTGAGCTTGAATGACTTTGATTCATGTGGCTTAGATGACTTTGATCCGAACAACCTTTGAGCTTGAATGACTTTGATTCAAAAGTAGCTCTAATGACTTTGATCTAAGTAATCTTTAAACTTGAATGACTTTGATTCAAGTAGCTCGGATGACTTTGATCCAAGTAATCTTTGAACTTAAATCACTTTTACTCAAGTAGCTCGGATGACTTTGATCCAAGTAACCTTCAAGCTTCTTTTTTAGCTTCTTTAGGATTACCTTATTAGCGGCTTCGACTTGCCTATTGGTTTGAGGGTGTTCAACAAATGATACTCGTTGCTTAATTGCGAGTTATTGTAGAAACTGCTCAAGCCCTTTATCGATGAATTGTCGTCCGTTGTCTGTTATAATGAAATGTAGGAGTCCACCAAGTTTACGCTTCGAAGGTATCTCTTTCGGGATGAAATGGTGCTGCCACCCCTTGAATCCACCAGCTATGTTGTTGATTGTGCCTGTGATGCCGGTGGAGTTTTATTAAGGCTCCTGCCTAACTTCGAGTTCCGCTACTGGTGCGGCAACCTTAGTAACTTGTTAGGAACCTGGACCACCGCACCCTCTTCCTCGATAGTCTCCCCTATTTCCCCAACCACTTCTTCCTTTCCAGCCAGCTTGGCCTCGTCCTCGGTGGTAGGACCCGTGTTTTGATGGTAGCTGCATCTTTAGGAGGGATCAACATTGAGAGGAGAAGGTTTTGCAGGAAGGCTTTGAATAACCTCCACATTGAAAGCATTTCATAGTATGATCTCACAACTTGCATTTAGGGGTGTGTAGGTATCAGACCTCCCCCTTTTCTGCTAAAAGACGACCTAATAATTGCAAGTTGGTGTGGAAAGGGGAATCCTACCCTCTACTGCCCGCTTGCGCATCTCTGTATTTTCCTCGATACTTATATATCAAGAAACTTAGGTACGTAATGCATCCATATTGGTTGGAGGACCGACATACAAAGTATCTAAGAATGGACCTGTTTTAGGGCCTACAAGCAGTGCATGCATGGCCATAGAAGGGCACAGGTCGGGAATATGGAGTGACGTCTGTGCGAATCGCCGCACGTATTGTCGAAGGGACTCGATTTCCCCCTGGACTATACGACTGAGGGATGCCGTGTTGATCACCAACAATTTATTATCGGTGAACTGTGATGTTACCTTGGCGCTTAACATTTCAAATGAGTTAATGGAATTATGAGGTAGTACCATTTTAACGTCGGAACCTTTAGAGTGGTTGGGAAAACCAGGAAATGGATGACAGAGTCCTTTGACAACAAGTTCACTTCCACCATATAACCCCTAGGATGCTTGTTTAGATATGAGGATTCATCGTACTTTTCAAACTAGGGTGACTTCCAATTGTGAGGGAGCTCAACACGAGAAATATCCTTGGTGAAAAGGTGGAAGCCTGTAGATCCTCCTCTATTCATCTCCTTGATGGACGGGTTTGGAAGGGTTTTGCCTCCCTCTCTATTTCCCGTAGGGGATGCCCTATTGGACGCGTGGAGATGTCCATGCAGGGACTGACCCTCTTGGAAGGGTTAATGTGATGGAGTGCGAGATGCGTTGCGGTCATCTCGGGCTGATGGTGCTTTGCGCTTGGAGGTCGGGCTGATGGTGCTTTGCGCTTGGAGGTCGGCCTGTGTTGGGAAGGCTCCTCCTTGTGATGTTGTTGTAATGGCTCAGGTCGATCGTAGTCCTTTATAGGTGCGAGCGACTTGGGGGTGATCAGTGTGTGGTTGCTGAATTGGGTGGGATTCCCCATGTGCTCAATGTCACGTGATCCAACATGATGGTCCTGAATTAGGATGACAAGCTGATCTTGGACAGTTTTAAGTTCAGGCCTGGTGTTGTGCACACATGATTTGTAGGCCTTGATCATGCTTGGCTTAGCGCTTGACAATTGCGTGGAGGGCTGCCTCGTTTCTTTGAAGGAGACTCTCCATACGTACCTTGATAGCTACTATGACGGAGGGATCCATTCCGGAGTGAGGTGATGAAGAAATAATGTTAGATTGCTTGCTTTCGGTGCAAACTATGAACCTGATGGTTTGGGAAAAGTTTTACCCAAGTCCCACAGTGGACGCCAAATGTTATTACCGGAAAGAGATTGAAGAAGTCTTTCAAGATTGGAAGATGATCTGTTGTTGAAATTTGGGTTCTACTCAATGACTATCCCGCGAATCTGGGCTGGACTTGATATATCTGAGTTGTAGACTATCGAGTGGTTTACTTGTAGAAGACTCTCTGACGCTGAAGTCAATAAGAGTATAATATAAAAGTATTTAGGAATAGAGTAATAATGAATAAAATGAATACTTCCTTGGGAATTGATCTCTCTTTGTAAGTCTTTGTGGACCTTATAATTGATAAAAGATTGGATTGGTTACCCAACAAGTCGTAACCGATTTGTGATTAATAATAACTGAAGTGCACAATCTTAACCGAATGGACCAATCTCTTAAGATTTGTTATAATACTCCCTCCGTTTCAAATTATAAGGTGTACTTGACAAATTCTCACAGACCAAGAAAAGTAATTAATTTGTTCAGTTTTTTATAAATCTTCCATCTTTACCCTTATTAATTACTATTAATTAAATTAAAAATTAATTGAAATTGAATAAGAAGTTTTTATAAAATGAATTAATTTTTTAATGAAACTGTATATTAATTGAGATTGGAATTTCAATAGTTTTGAATTTATTTCACAATTATTTTAAATAATTCAAAATTAGAACTACTAATATTTTTAAGGTTTAATAGGTATTTTGGTCCCAATATTTTGTGAAAATTTGCAATGTTTTCCTGCATTTAATTTTTTTCTCAATTAAGTCCTAAATTTTATTAAAATCTTCAATATGATTTTTTCTGATAGATTAATGTTAACGGTGTTAACTATATGAGACGTAACACATTCAAGTTAACTCGTGGCACGTGAATAATGACAAAACGGTATGAATATAAACATGAATATGAACACTACAATATGTGGATTTTTGACAAAAAGGATCACATTGACAGATTTAATAAAATTTGAGACTCAATTGAGAAAAAATAAACATGAGAAAACATTGCAAATTCTCATAAAATAGTGGGACCAAAATGTCTATTAAACCTATTTTTAATTAAATATTTTGATAAAAAATTTTAATTCCCACCAAATTGCAAATGATTATATTAAAATTTTATTTTAAAATTTCAATTAAAATCTTTAATTTCCACCAAATTGTAAATGACTATGTTCAAAATTTATTTTAAAATTTTACTCAAAATTTTCAATTCTCACCAAAATGCAAATAGAAATACTGAATTAAAATGACATAGGTACTGCAACTTGAATCTTTATTACTCCTGAAGATGATATTAGTAGATGATAATGAAATATGAAGAGTTAGACTAATAAAAGATAATTAATTCTTAGTTCCTGATTTTAATTTCTCTTTTTACTATTTAACATTAGCACAAATAATCAAGTTATTAATAGAGGTATATAAGAAAAAAAAAGAAAAAAAGTTATTGAAATTCTAAAACGCTTTATATTATAGAACGACTTTTCTTTCAAAAGTCCACCTTATAATTTGAAACGGAGAAAATATCTATTTTGTTATTATACATATCTTATAAGATATTGAAAAGTACATAAGGGATTATATATCTTTTTTAATAATTCTATTATTAATATTTATTAATTTAATATGGAAAAAGTTTGACAGTGTCATTGATTTTTTCTGTAATGTCTAATGTACACCAGTTTTTTCTTCTAATTTTAATTTTAAAAAAGTTAATTAGATTACCAAATAATTTTCCATATTATAAATACAAGTGTTGCATTAAAAATCATTAAAATAATAAATAAAATAATATAATATATATTTTGGTATCTTATAAACAATTTATTTTAACATATTTTTATTTTAAAATATAATTTTATATTAAAGTTTTATAATAATTTTTATACTTTAATTTTAATTTACATTTTAAAAATGATTTTTTACTTTAAATTATTGTTTTATTTTTTTTATATATATATTAATATACAACTAGAGAGAAAATATCATTATAATTGAGTCCATTACTGTTAGGTGCAGAGTTATATCAAGAAGGGAGGTTGAATTGATATATGAATTTATTTCAAAACTGTTAAGTTTCAGAATTTTCTGATGTAGTTTAGAGCAAAATAGTTGACTGTTTACTGAGAATTAGTCGATTAGTTCTATCAGACAGATATTAAAGATGATGAAGGATGAAAAAGAATGCACAAGAATTTATACTGGTTCACTCTTTTTCAAGAGCTACGTCCAGTTTCAACCTGTAACACTAACAGATCACTAATCACGAAAATTAACAAGTCTTTATAAGAACCCCTCTTCTAAAGACTACAAAAATAAAAAAGATTAAATCCTAAACCCTATAGAATTTGATCTTAATCCCAGACTCACACCAAGTCTGCAGTGATCACCCCAATAACTGAGAAACAGGTTTCGTAACCCACAGTAATCACAATCACAGAGATCAAAAAGCAATACAGAAAAATGCTAATCAAGACTCTCTCTTGATTCTCTCAAAAATTGAAACTTTCAAAGAATTCTATGCAGGCTTTTCTTGATCCTCTCTTCTCTGTTCTTTGGCTATTCTTTCAGTATTCTCTCGCACTTTGAGTCTTCCTTGAGACTTGTATTTATAGACAAAGAGAAGAGCTTCAAGTCTCACTTTGCTGTTTTCTGCATAAAGGGAGGTCTGGAACGAAATAGTCGACTAAACAGCGAAACAGTTAGCTGTTTTCATTAAAACCACATTCCTGATATATTAATGAAAATAGTCGACTAGTATAGCAGAATTAGTTGACTAATTGACGATTAATAAAAACAGCAGGCTATTATATCACAATTAGCTAACTATTAACAGATAATCTAACATCTTTTCTAAGCTGCATAATCATCAATCAATCATCAAAGATCCAACAACATCATCAAATCAAAATCATCAACAATTACTTTAGTCATTGGTCGAGCTCTAAGATGATAAACTTTATTATTAGGTCCAACTTTAATGACAAAGACCCAATGACAACCAACCATCTTCTTTTCATATGGAAGTGAAATTAACTCTCATGTACCATTGTATTCAAGAGCTGACATTTCTAAATTTATATTTTGTTCTTATCTAGGATGATCAATTTTTAGGGGCAAGAATATTCCAAGAAAACATATTTAACGATTTTGGCTAAGACTTTATCTAAACCTAAAGACATATAATGAACAAAGCGTACACAACAAAAAAAAACAAGAAAAAAAATGAAAGAGTGATCCTTTTGGAAATAGAATACAATAAGAAAATTTATTTTCAAGTGAAGAAGACTTTTTGTTAATGAAAAAACAAGCAGTTGAGATAGCGTTACCCCAATAATAGACAAGTATCTTGGGCAATGTAGTCAGCAAAAACATTATTTTACCTAGAGATTGAGTAAAAGTATAGAAGTTTAAAAATAAGATTTCTTATGTGATAAATAGAATATGAGCAGGGAATGGAATTGTTAAGCATATGATTGATGTCTTGAAGCTAGTTACAAAGACATTGATATACCTTAACAACTAAGAAACTTGTATCCAATGTTCGTGAGCATTTCAAAATAGACTTCCATATTTAAATATTTTATAGGTTACTAAAGGAGCTACCATCCATGTTAAGTTTAATGGACAATGAGAAACTATTGGATTTCTATTTAAAGATGTTCGTCCATGAAAAGGTTCATCAACGTTCTAATTTGGTTAAAAGAAACCAACTAGTAAAGGATTTATCATTGAAGACTTCGATATTGCTGGACTTACAGAGAGCCAATATAAGATAAAAAACAATTGTCCTTGCATTATTGCATATCGAGGTGAAGACATCTTATGTGGAGAAACTCTTATCATGATTAGTAAAAACATATCCCATATGGACATAACCTTGATAGAATATCTAACTATGTGTTTGTGTCAATTGATTTACTTTTCTTTTAAAAATATTTATGTTTGTTTCTATTAAAAGTCACAATTAATCAAATAATTTGTTACTCATGTAAATTAATGAAGAAATGTTTAAATGTGACATAATTATCATTTAAGCATTTTTTCATCCACTCATTACTAGAGCTGTCAAAACGGGCGGCCCGACCCAGCCTGGTCTGGCCCTACGGGCCAAGTTCAAAAAATCTGATAGCCTAGCCTAACCTATATTTTAAAACGGGCCACAATTTTTAGCCTGGCCTGGTCCTATGTTAGGCCAACGGGCCAACGGGCCATTTTTAGCCTAATTAAAAATTGAAAAAATATTACAATATATATCTACAATATAATTTTTTATCAACAATATAAATATAAATATATAATATATTTACATGAATGTGTGTGTAAAACTGTTTACATTTGAACAACTTGTAAAAAAAACTTAGATCACATACTAAGTACTTCCAAAAGAGTCAAGCACCTACTAAACAACATAATATAAACTTGTGAGATGTTAGAGGAGTAGTGCAGTAGAGGAGATGAAAGAGCTTGTGAGAAAGAAAGAGAAGAAATGAAGAAGAAAACAGAGACTCTGAGACACTAGGGTTTCTTTCTTTGGTATGACAACATAACAATTAAGAACAAAAATTTAATATAAAAAATAAACGGGCCAGCCCATTAGCCTACGGGCCAGCCTGGCCTTGACCCATATGAGCATCGGGCCAAATGGACCAGGCTAAAAAAAGCCTATTGTTATATAGGCCACAATTTTTTAAGCCTAGCCTAACCTGAATCATAGGTTATACGGGCCAGCCCATCGGGCCAGGCCTATTTTGACAGCTTTACTCATTACATTCTTTCACCCAATACTCACTAGTGCACCTGAGGACTTTTACATATGTTATTTAGGCCCTTTTACGTCAGACGCTCCTCCGACGTCATTTCCATAGACATAAATTTACGTCTATTGAAAGAATAGATGTAAATTTATGTCGGAACCATATCAAACAGACGTAAATTTGCGTTAGACAACACGAACACTGATGCAACATATTACATTTTTTAAATAAAATAAGGGGACACAAAATTTACGTCGGAGGATACACACCCCAACATAAATGTACGTTGGATGGTGCCAGTTCCGACATAAATTTTGTCTCTTTTTTTAAAAAATATGAGCAGGTTTTGGCTTCTAACCAAAACCTGGAATTACATAAACCTGGACATTTAAGAGCAGAAATATCCTAGACAGTTCAAATTACAAATTTAAATTGTTATCAATACCATTAAACAACATATCATATATAATTAAAATTATCATCTATACAATTAAACAACAAAAATTAAATCCTATACAACATATACAAAACCTAACTAAAACTAATCACATATCAACCTAATTAAATAATTTTCCTAGAAACTAAACACTATATGCTTTGAAAGAAGAAGTCTGCCCATTGCTCCCTTATGTTTGTGATTTCATTTTTGGTTAATGGGGATTGATCTTAGAAGTATTGAAACATGAATGTGGTTGTTATTAAAATTCAAGACTCGTAAAAGTAAGCAATTATAAAAAGATGTTTAATTGAATTACCTACATCCAATTATCAGTAATACCCGCACAGACTATGGCTCTCATCCAATACATGATGTAGTAGCCAAATGAGAATGGGCCTACTTGCATATTGCACTAAAATAAGAAAGAAATCACAATATTATTTCCACTACTTTACATTGCATAATAATTATGAAATAATTTTCTAATCTTAGGGTAGATATAAGTCAATGTCTTTGTTCTTCCTCTTCCACATAGAATATTTGTTCCTGACACAAGTATACTTAAAATAAACAAACATGTAGACTATATACCAACACCTTTTAAATATAATGAAAAATGATAAAGTTACCCTTGTAAGAGACTTTTCATCTCCTGACTTGGTTTTCGGTGCAATGAACAGAATCAAACCACAATGTAATCCCTTGGAAGGATGACAAACAACTGCCAATGGGACCTGCATTGTAAGATGAACAAATTAGTTAAAAAATGAATATGATTAAAAAAACAACTGATTGAACTAACCCTTCAATGTAAGGAGCCAAGTATATTTGTCTCTGAGATTCATTCATCCATGTTTGCATATATTGTTGGATCTAAGCCTTTGTATTCCCAGATCTTTGGATGGATCGAGGCTCAAGAAATCCATACACTTCTGATTTTTGTTGCTCCATACTTAATCTGTCCATGTGCCTGAGACAATGAATTATTCGTTAAAATAGATAGTAATGTTAGACACGTAAAAGAAAATATCGTTACAAATATGACTTACATGGCCCACAACTGTATAATAGAAATATTTAAGAGGGAGTTTCCCCCAATAATCTCCAATACATCGGGCATAGAAATATACAATGGAACAACAGAGTTGCCAACTCCAAAAACTTTGTCGTTCCATCTTATTTGAACTGGTCTCTTCTTCAACTGTGACAGTACGGATAAAAGCATAGTTAATGCATCATTCCCACCTTCTGTCATATCCTCATCACCATCATTAATAATAGGTGGTCTCTAAACCTTCTTGCCACGGTTGATTAGTTCCTGAAAAAAATGAGTAAAGTGAGTTAAACATTTATACAATCATAAGAATAGAAAAAATGAGTAAAGTCAGTTAAACATTGATACAATGTATATATACCTTTGTCTGGTCTGAGAATGACGTCACCAAACTTCTTGGTCAAGCCAAGAATGTGTCACTTACTTCGTCCACTAGTGTAACCTCTATGGTAGACAGAGGCACTGCAGTAGCCAGAGGCACTGCAGTAGCATCATCTACTACAATATCAATTATAACTCGCGACCAGTTTGACTGTAGTGGGATACTATGAATGCTCAAGCCACCCTAAAAAATTCTTCAAACAGCCACAAGACGTGGGGGATCATCTTCAACATACAGGTCACACAAATTAGTGTGACCCAAATTCCCTGAGGGGTATGCAACAACAGTAGGATATTTAAAATTCGACTTTTACGTCAGAAAAGAAGGTTTTTGATGTAAAAAAAAGAATTCCATATTTACAAAAATACCACCGCATTTTTCAGTTACGTTTGTTCTCTTGTACTCGGACATAAATCTTTTACGTAAAAGTCCATTTTGTACTATTGAATTCTTTTGGCCATTATTATTATTATTATTATTATTATTATTATTATTATTTATTGAGATTTATTAAGAGAAAGAAAAAGAAGAGTAGAATTGAATAAACTATTTTTAATTGTAAATATTGGTACTAATATTATTTATATTTATCCATTTCAATTTATGCTTTGTTTTGAATAATTTAGAAATTAATAAATACAGTAAAAATTGTTGCTATAAAAGAAAAATATACAATTTTACTTGTAAATAAGACTTTGCAAATTAATTAATAAACTAAAATCACATAAGTATAAAAAATGCATTTAAACCCACAGTTACATAATAAGAACAACAAAATTAATTTAAACCAACAACAATTAATTGAGTTATAATTTTTATAATTGTTTTTTAAATTAGTTTATTATAACTATTTTATTAATTTCAGATCAATTAAAAGTGCTATACAAGAAGAAAAATATGTATGAGTATTTTGAAAACAATGATATTAAACAATACATAAAAAAAAGGAATATATAATATTTAAACATGATAGATTATATTGCTTGTGTAATACTTAGGTACATGATCCATTATGCAAGTAATTACGAATTGTATTCTGGCTTCCATATTTTACTTGAATAATGACATTACGATGTTATGCTAATGTGGTGATGGAATATTCGTTGACTTTGTTAAATGTTATCAGATAATTATATCTTTCAATTTATTTTTCAATGCTGTTCTTAGTTTAGGATTCTTTTTATTATACTTTAACTTTTTAAATTGATATGTAAATAGTTTTAGAAGATTTGTAATTAATTATTTAACTATATTTAATTTCAAATTTTATATAATTTTTTAATAATATTATCAATTTTATAAATTAATTACTTTATCATTAATTATTTTTCAATTTAATTCATACTTATTTTTATTCTTAATAAAATAAAAATAAGAATATTTTTGTAATTTATTATATTTTTTTTCAGCCAAAAACAAATTTATCACTTATTTACATTTATTTTTCACTTTTTTTTAACAAAAACAACTCATTTTCTTTACCCTTTTTCTTTTTTCTTCTCAAAAGTTCCACACAGAAATATCAGTAGAAATATGACTAGAAAAATGAAATGTTTCAGTAAAGAAACTCTCATGGGAAAAAAGAGAGTAAAGAAAGTGGTTGATATTTTGTGTGATTTTAAGGGCTGAGGAGTGAAAGAATAATGAAGAAGCTAATGGTAAGCATATTGGTACTAATCTAAATTTTCAAGTTGGATTACTGTTAGGTCCCTTAACAATTACCAAGTTAGAAATGACACTCATGAGCTTGGTTTGATACCAATGATTAAATTAGGTCAAAATTAATTTTAATAATCAGGTCACAATTCTCTTAACTTAAAAACATAAAAACTCAAATATAACAATTAGATTGTGATTTGATTCACTTAATCTACCTCACAAGATAATTGATCTCATCTGCAGTGTATTGTTGTTTGACCCTAGCCCTCCACACTTCACTGTCACAAAGCACCTATGCCAATTCCTTTGAGAACATGATCTACAATTGAGGTGGGATAACCACTGGTCTATACGTAAACATTTCTTCTTCCAGACAAAACTTGTTAGACAAACCTTCCTCAAATTCTATGACGTAAACATTGCATCTATAAGACTATTATTCCTTTCTAATAATACATGGCATTCTACATATATTATATATGTGTTTATAAATTTCAAGTCCATTGTAAAAATCAATTTGTGCTTCTGGATTTAAAATTCTGAATTTACTTATCAAGCATTTTTAGGCCAGGTTTTGTTAGAAAAAAAGTGCTAAATAATTCCATACCATGTGATTATATATTCATATGTATGCTTTAGAAATTATAGTTTTTGTTGTTTTTGTGGATTATGATCATTCTAGTAATCTCAACATGACAAGGGTATTTTGTGAACAACATGCACAATTCAATTGGTTAAGAGAAAAAAGGTTCATTATATTTTTACCATGCAACATAGAAGGGATAATCATTGACATACATAAGCTAGTTGGGTGTAATTAACTCACACTTAATCAAAAGAGAGGATATAGTAACTTTTATCCGAGTAACCAAAATTTCAACCTTAGGTCAAAAGGGTGGATTAACATATAAAGCCCATCTTTGTTCATATTTAGTCAACTTTGATCAACCAGTAAAGAAAGAATGAGGTTTAAATCAAAATTTGTAGTAAGTGAGATTGATCATCAATTTCTGATTATTGTCAAATTGTGATTATCATCAATTTGTCATTGTCGTTTCCTATCCTATACATTTGAATTTTGTACTATATCATTTAGCAAGATTGTGTGTTGATCAGACACCCATTTAGTTGTAATTAAAAGGAATTTTCAAATAACTATTATTATTAATTTTTAACTTAAAAATGAGATTGCGTTCATTACAACAATAAATCTCCACTACCAGCAAGAGTCTCAGTACAAGGAAGGTCCTCAGAGCAAGGGCAAAAAATCCCAAATGACTTGAAAGTGTTTCACACTTATATTTATTTATTTTTGAGTCGACTTAACTGATAATATTTTTTTTATTATTGTTATTATCTTGGTTGTTATTATTATTATTATTTAAAGTAAAAATAATATCTATGTCTACTTTAGAGTTACTTAGACGATGCAACTTATTTTTCATTACTTTTTATTCTTCTTAAAATATTGATTTAGAGTCTTGTTTAGCCAACTCCAAGTTACATTTAATATTAACTTAACCTATACAAATCTTCAAAATTTCTAAAAGCTATTTAGTATTACTTTAGAATTGGTTAAGCCCATTCTAGTCATATTTCACTATAACTAACAATATATTTTAACATATAATCTCTAAAATTCTTATAATAATTTGTTCTATATTAAGGTCAACTCGAACTACTATGAATTCAAACCATTATCAGAGAGATTTTTTGATCGTTATTAAAACTTTTTTAAATAATAAATAACTTCACCGTGTTGCTGCTTTCGATGTATAAGAAAATACTGAAATAAATATTAGAAGTTAAGCCTCTTTTTTTTTATGGACATAGAGGATCTTTTATTTTTGGTTTAGAAATTAAGTACAAATAGTACGTAACAGTAAAGTTCTTTTTATGCTTTAAACTACAAAAACTATATACGAGGTTTGGGTGTTGAGGCAGGTGAGGCTGAGATAATCTAGGGCAAGAGGCTCTGTCAGCAAAAGAGAACCATGGAGATGCATATCACACCTCCTCAAGCTCCTTTTTCCCTCAATGGAGAAAGCTATAGAATCCCATTCAACCAACACACATCTGATACTGGGGTGCGCCTGCGGGGAGACACGCAAGTTTACAAACAGTGCATGGAACTCAACATCCTTGTCTGGTATGAAGATGAAGACATTGCTTACAGAAGGATGACAACATGCAGACAATACAACATGAAAAGACTGGTAATCATCTATAACAAATATCATTGGTTGATAATAATAATAATAATAATAATAATAATAATAATAATAATAATATTATTATTATTATTATTATTATTATTATAAAAGAGTTGTTAACTAGTTATTGTAGAAACAGTTGTTAAAATATTATTTCTTGAGAAGTTGTGTTAGGTTGTTTGTTGATTTGTTTTTCATGAATGACGGTGATTCCTACATTAATTTAAGCATTATGAATAGTTGCATGAGTTTCAAAACAATTTGAAGCAAATATCATGTTCTAATAAAATACTTTGAAAAAAAATTAAAACAAAGATGAATAACATGTTAATTGATTATTAAATAATATAATCAGTTACTGGGTAAACTTAATAAAATTAAATTTATGAATAATAAATTATTATTCAAAATAATCGATTAAATTATTTTTATTAGTTTTCTAAAATATCTCAAAAACAATATCATTGATTAGTTTTTAGTATATAATCAATTATTTTGTTTTTAAGTCTATATTATAAGATATTTCAAAACTTTAATTACTTCAATTCATTACAACTATTTTCGAAATGAAATCAAAAGTTAAATTTTCTCGTTTTCTCGTAGTTAAATCAATAAAAAAAATGTATCTAAGCAATAATAAAGTGGTTGTTCCATCAAATGAGAAGTCTTTCTTTCTTTTCTTTTTTTGTTTTTCTTTTAGAAAATCTATCACATCTAGGTGCTTTCTATTTTTTCTACATTGCGATGTGAAGATTTACAACAAGATCGACAGGGGTTGTAGTAAATTTTTTTTTATTTGTAAAACTTTCTTGATATGTATTTAAGAAAGAATGCATTTAAGTATATAAATATGTATAGAAATTTAAAGATTGACGAAGAAATTCAATTTATAAGTTGTTCTTATAGAAAAGATGTAGTAGATTTTTTTATAGGCTCTGAATAGATGAAGACAACCTCTTCAACAACGTACTTTAAACACATGTGGAATAATATCCAACACTCTAGTCAGTAACAACTTTTTAGAAAGGTATGAAAGAGTAAGTGAAAAGTTTTTGTGTGTATTTTCTAGAGGATTATCATGTATTTAAAGGATATCTTAAATAAACCCTACAGGTAAATTTTCATGATATCAAATGCCACTGAAAATATGTTATCATATTAAAACATCAAAAGTTATTGCTGACCTTTTATTTTTATATTATCGGTCATATTATAAGGAGGTATACAAGTTATAATGGTTAAGATTAAATAAATCTATTCCACCAAATTCCTATAAAATGACAAATCAACCAAAAAAAAATGAGCTAAAGGAGGTACCCCTTTAAATATGATGATTTATGCATAAAACAATGAACTCTTAAGTTTGGATTTATTTCAATAGATAGACATTCATATGATTTAAAAGCAGAAAGAAAAGTTGTGTGATTTTGAAGGTGGACTTTGAGAAGGCATACGACTTTGTAAGTTGGGATTTCTTATACTATATGATGAAAAGAACAAAGTTTTGTGAAAAATGGATTGATTGGATCAAAGGGTGTCTGGAATCATCATCTACGTCCATTCTTGTCAATGGTCGTCCTACGAAAGAATTTAAACAATCTAGAGGGCTTAGACAGAGTGATCCACTTGCTCCTTTTCTTTTCTTGCTAGTGGTTGAGGGACTTGCTGGTGTAGTGAGATAAGCTAATAATCTAGACTTATTGAAACGGGTAAAGGTGGGTACAAAAAGATTTAGAGATAAATTTGTTACAGTTTGCTGACGACACCCTTTTCCTATGTGAAAACAGTAGTCAAAACATTATAACAATAAAGTGTATTCTTAGATGTTTTGAGACTGCTACAGGACTAAAAGTGAATTTCTTTAAGAACAGACTAGGGGGAATTGGGTTGGAAAGTTATCAAATGGAGAGATATGCTGCAATCTTAAACTGTACAAAGATGTTGATACCTTTCACATACTTAGGTATCCCAATAGGGGACGATCCTAGAAAGGTGGGGATGTGGGACAAAGTAATTTCCAAAATAAGAAAAAGATTAACGAGATGGAAAGGGAGACTTTTATCTTTTGCAAGACGAGTAAGCTTGATTAAATCTATTATCACTTCTTTTCCTTTATTCTTCTTATCATTTTTCAAGGCACCAAAATCGGTGATAAAGGATATAACAAAAATTCAAAGAAAGTTTTTGTGAGGGTGGGGCAAGGAGAGTAAGAAAATTGCATGGGTGAGTTGGAACAAAGTATGTAAGTCAAAAGAGGCAGGAGGACTAGGTATTAAGGATATCCAGGAGTTTAACATTGCATTGATTGCAAAATCAAAATGGAGGTATGTTAAGGAAAGTCAGGGGCTTTGGAAAGAGATACTAGAATCAAAGTATGGGGATTGGAAAGAATCAAACTAAGGAAGCAAGACAAAGTACGAGTCTATCTGGTGGAGGGATATAAAAAAAGTTACAGGAATAACTAATAACCAAAATTGGTTTGATTCAAATGTAAAGTGGAAATTAGGAAGTGTTACAATTATAAGCTTTTGGAAAGACAGGTGGATTGGTGAGACTTCTCCAATGGAAAAATACCTGAGAATTTATCTTAATTAAAAGTCTAAGCAGGCATGAGTGAATGACATGGGGATCTGGTATAATAATTTTTGGATTTGGAATCTGGAATGGAGGAGAGAATGGTTTCAATGGGACCATTCTCAACTAGATGTGTTCATGTCAGACATAAGGAGCGCTAAACCTAATGATCAAAGACAGGACACATGGGTGTGGAAAGGAGATGAATCAGGTATATACACGATCAAAATAAGCTTACCAGATTATATAAAATAATAGTAGTTAGGTAGGCAACATTTTTCCAAAGAAATTTGGAAGCTGAAAGCCATCCCAAGCGCTCTACACTTCGTGTGGAGACTAGGCTTAAACAGTGTGGCAACCAAGGACAACCTTGTGCTTAGGGGGTTAACAATCTCAAATAATCTTTGTGAATTGTGTGCTATCTCTAATGAGAATATCCATCATCTTTTCTTTGAATGTAGACTTTCATATTTTGTGTGGAGCTTGTGTAACAAGTGGGTGGGTATTTTGAGTGTTTCACACAATCAAATTGAGATGCATCTAGATCAATTTTGTTTGCCTCATGCGAATAAGAAAGAAGATATGTTATGGAAGGTAATATGGATAGCTATTGTGAATGGAATTTGGGAGCAAAGAAACTTTGTCATTTTCAATAATGGTAAACAGGATGCTGAAGAAATCTTTACAATTGCTCAATTGAAAGCCTGGACTTGGATTAGGAATAAATCCTATAAATTTAATTGCTCTTATTTCGATTGGTGCTTAAGTCCTATAACACGCATTGAAGGGATCAATCTGTAAACATCTTCTGTTTATTTGTGCATTTTGTTGTTTTGATCTTTGTTGAACTTATTTTTGTTTCCTTGTTTTTTGGTTCGATGGTTGGTATGTGAGGCACACATTGGACAAATACAGGCTTACATTGTCATATCAAGGATATATGCACAACTGGCATGGATTGACCGAGTTTGTCCAAGAATAACTTATTACATTCTAAATGTAAAGACAATTAGATGTTGGAAATTATGAGTTTACGTCTTTATGTAAGGGTGACTGTTATGTGGTAGTAAACTCATCTATTGCTTCATTTAGGAGAAGTTTTTTACTTTTTGATCTATTTATCGTGCTATTTTTTCCCCTGTGTATTTATCTTGTTTTGTAAAAGGGTTGGAGCATCCCTAGTGTTTCATTTTTTAATTAATATTCTTCCTTGCTTAGAAAAAAGAAATAGACATGCATATGAACCACTATAAATGATTAAACTCATAATTATGTCTAGTTGCCAATCCTTCCTTTCCTTGGGTCTTGTGGATGTAGTGAATAACTTAATGTGCAAGAATTGAATTATTCTAGTACTCTTCCTGAAATAAAACCCCTTTTAAAAAGTTCAATAAAATTATCCAAACATGGTTTAAGATGAGTAACAATCACCTTTATTATCGCTTTGTACACTCTATTGCACAAATTAATAGGTATAAAATCTTTCATATTATTTGGTTGGTTGATTTCAAGAATTAAGACTAGAAGAGTTTCACACATTTTAGGGTATTTATATTGGTTAAGAAAGATAGAATATTGAAATTCTCCAGGCTTAGGATCATTAAAAGATTTCACACTCATGATCGCATGACGAACATCCTCCATATTGATTACGACTAAAAGAACTTGTTTAACCTCATCAAGTCAAGGTATTCTATCATATACTTCTGAATAATTAGTAGAATAGGTATACTATAAGTTAAAAGGTTCTTATAATACCCTTCAATCTCTTGTTGTAGGGTTATAGAATTTATACATCAAGTTTCATCCTCCAAAATTGAACATAATTTTTTTTCTTATGTTGGAATAATGGACTTTAGAAAGGGGGTGAATAGAGGGCTACACTCTTCTTCTATGAACAAAGATTATATTATTTAGCACATAACCAATGTAAAAAAATAACAAAACAGTTTTTATACTAGTTCATTCAAACTCACGAGCAATACCAGTTCTTTTTTAAGAAAATATCTTAAGATGTTTCATTAATCAACAACAATTACAACGAGCATGCAAACCATTTTTGGTTATCATGACTATTGATGAATTTTCTTCTTAACCTTAATGAATTCATACTTAACTAAGATGTGAATGTAACTTATGCTACAAAACTCGAAATTAGATGATTCTAAAACGATGTGAAAATTCACGATTTGACATGCAATTTAGACTCCCTAAATTATTGAAAAAAACTTTGTAAAACTTGATTTGTGATTAAAATAATTTTGATGAAAAATACAAAATTTTTAGGATGAGATTATCACAAATGAACCCTAAAATTTGGAGAATTTGAAGAAGAGAGATTTTGACCTATAGAATTGCAATTAGATAGAAAAAGAACTTAAAGGTTGGCACTAGAAACAATGAGATTTGATAAGCCTTGAGAATCACCATAAGAATTATGAAATTATTGATAAAATCAAATGGTTCATAAAAGAACCCTAGTAGAGAAGTTTCTCTCACTTCAATTGGTAACTAAAAGCATTTTGTCTATTTCATTGATTCTTAAATGATTTATACAATTTAGTTTTCTTGTACTTGGAAGTATATAAAAGAAAAATATAGTCCTGACATTGCAAACATAATAAATATAGTTTAGTGATGCATGATTAAGCTTGAGGTGAAGGTTTCAATTCCTTTTGCAAGGCAATTATATATGCTCCTTATTTAATTACTCCTGAAGCCTAATGAAGCTTTCAATTTCCCTTTTTTAATGACTTTTTAAATCTCTCTAATTTTGAACATGATTTATTTTTTTCTCCTCAAGATATAACATAATATATGTTTAATAAAACAAAAAACACCCTCCTTCACAATTGAGAGAACTTTTGACATTGTAATACTTATTCCAAGCACCTTGCACAATTCCTGGAAGTATTTGTGAGTGGTCCAAACACTTTGGATGTGATAAGGCCTTTCACTATTATTTTTAAGGATGTGAGATATAAGAACAGATACCAATGAAATATTTCATAATACCTCCCTTAAGGACAAATTCAAATTATCGTAAACTATGTACAAATCTAGTTGTAAGCCTTTTCGAAGTTTCAGAAAGATATTACTTGAGAAAAGTTATTATATTGTTTGATTGAAAGTCCTTAGCCAAATTAGCGAAAATTCAATTTCCTCCTATGTGACCTTATATCTCAACAATTCTGAAAATAGACCAAATACATAAGAATGGAGAGTTGAATTATGTATTTAAAACTTTTGAAATATTTTCACAAATATGCATATGATGATGTAAATATGGTCAAGCACAAGTTTAATTTTGGCAAACGATCTGTCAAACACAAGATTTGTTAAACACTTATACTTCTTTGGTTAGTAGAAATATCATAACACACAACATAACAAAGATAATAAAAAGAGAAGGATTTACTCTGTATTTTAATACTAGTTCATCTATAAAAACAGACTACAATCAGTTCTTAACTAACAAGTCAAGTTTCACTAAGTATACTAACATTGCAAAGATCCAAAACGAGTATTCTTTGGACCTCAACAACTCTTGGCTAAAACTAACTATCCAAGTATTATTTGGAACTCAATCACTCCTAGCTATTAAACCAAAATACTATTTGAAAACAACTACTTTTGGCTCAAAACCCAAGTATTGTTTGGAATGCAACCACTCTTGGCTAAACACAAAGCTTTTCTAGAAAGGAGTGATCTAAAGGATCACAATTTTGGCTAAATAGAGAGAGGTGACATCTCACGACGTATATAAATGTTAATCACTCTATTGGAAGCAAGAATGAATGCAATGATGTTCTTGATAAACTTTTAGAGAATAGAGATTAAGATAAAATTTCAACAACATTTTTACACTTATAATCAGTGTTCATCTATTTCTTCTTCAACGAGAACTTTAAATAACATCACGGAGAAATAGCCATTGTAAAAATTCTTTTCTGACAGTTGAATAATTTAAACTCAAAAGAGACATTTTCCATGTCTGAGTAGGTGAGGTTGATGATGCATTAAATGCACTCCATTCAACATTAAATGCTTTTATCTTCTCTTGAAGAAATCATCTTGATAGTTAGCATCACTTATCAAGTCTAGCTCAAAGAACTTTGTAATTAAATAAGTAAAACGAGAGGTCATACAAGCCAAACAACTTATCCAAAGTTGACATGAGTGCGAGCCAAGAAGTTGTTGATGCAAAACAACTTTAACTCGTTCTCCAAGATATCTTTTACATAGGCAAGCCTTCTTTGAGGATCATCTTGGTGATTGGAAGATTGAAACATGTCCTGCAACACAGAATAAGTATGTAGAGTAATTTAGTGAAATAAAATGTTAACTTACAATTGTGTGCCTATCATCTGAGAATGAAATAAGTTATAGGAGTTTATAAAGAGACATCAAATGTTATATCGTCTATCAGAAGAAACACTTATGTGTTACATAATCTGTTGTAAAAGTTGTCTTTCGTCTTACAAACTTGGCACAATCATGTTTATACTTATTGTTTTACAAACACTTAATCAAAACAAACATAAAGTATGATGTATTTTGCTCTAACAATCTTTCCATTTTTAATGACATGTAAAAAATAAAGTTTAAACATAACAGTTTTCATAAACATAACATACTTATAAAATTTTCTAAAAGATAGTTTTTCTGCAAACATCGTTCAAACTTATCATATAAACAAACAAGTGAAAATTTGATGAGGTTTCAAACTGTTGATTTTTCATTGAATATTATTAAGTTGGATTATATCGTAGAAATATAATCTTTTTCAATTATGAATACATATTAAAGTGATAAATCCAAGAATAAAGAAAACAAGAGATACTTTATATCTTCATACATTTAATCAGAACATAAAACAAACACTAGCTAAGGGACAAAGTTCTTATATTCTTCATATGCTCCCCCTTAAACTTATGTGATTGTTTCATCTACTCCCCCTAAATTTATGTGATAACTAAGAGACAAAGTAGAGTCTCAAGGAGGTTTCAATGCAACCTTGACATTAAGTTGTGACAACATCGGTGATGGTTTTGTAGGAAAATTTTGGAATACATGTCCACAACAACCACAAGTCATACACAAAGCATGTAATCTCTCCTACTTGTTGTACTATTTTTCATTTATAGAAAACTTCCAACTAACCACACAATATAATCAACCTCAAAAGAAACTTTGATAATTTTTTCTATTGTCATGTTAAGGATTTTTATATCAATTTTAATTTTAATTAATTTATTAATAATAGTAGTAAATGTAAGCAATGTAAAACTGGTTATAATAAATCACAACCAAATTTAGAAACTAAACTAAAAAAATTAGGTTAGTTATTATCAACAAATATTTAGAGATTATTATCGAACAGTTAAATAATAATATATAAATAATTGTTATATATAATGAAATGACTATTATTAATTTTTCTTTTTAAGATCCAACTATATATCATTCAACATTAATAGATCAAACTCTTTAAAGAGGGTCTATATTAAGCTTTTACTGTAAGAACCTACAAAATAATTGACTGAGAAAGGGATAGAGTATTAAAATATTAAGGAACAAAAGAGTGGGACCCACGTCCTTAAGTATTTAATTCCATTTGTTCTTCATTATTCAAATAACACTATCTCTCCTCTTTCACTCATTCTCTAGAGCTCTTTTCTCTTCTT
Source organism: Lablab purpureus (assembly GCA_030347555.1). Taxonomy (NCBI): domain Eukaryota; kingdom Viridiplantae; phylum Streptophyta; class Magnoliopsida; order Fabales; family Fabaceae; genus Lablab; species Lablab purpureus. The sequence goes on from CM059256.1 coordinate 17,987,977, forward strand.
CCTTTCTCCCTTCGATTTCTTGACGGTTTGTTGTCTGATTGAAGAGCGGAGACCGCCTACGCGACGAGCGTCACGAGAGCAACGTTTTGCACCGATCAGAATCTTCGATTAGGTGAGTTTTCAAATTCGCACCTTTTTAGGGTTCCAATTTGGGGATTTTCGTTCTTCGCGCAATTTCATGTCGCAGGCGCTGTTTTTGGGTTTGCTCTTCCTCTGTGAAGTGTTGGGACAGTGCTAATGCTCGTCGTTTTGCGTTTAGGTACCCCTAGAGTACTAAGTGAGCACTTAGAGGAAAAAGGAGCACTTTTGGTGATAGAGGAACTGCAGGAGCAACCGGTAAGGGAAGTCTTAAATTTAGTCTCTTTAAAAGCTTCAATGAAAAGTGGGAAATTTCCAGTTGATTGAGGGATTGAATCTGCTTAGGTGCCTTTTTTTTTAGCTAAGGTGAAGCGAAAGGCATTTTGTGCATTAAATTGAGTTTCTCTTTTGTGAGCTTGATGCATTATGTTGAAATACCATTTAGTTCATAAATTGTTGAATTAAACTTGATTTGAGTAGAAGTGAATTGGAATATACTTGTTATGTGTATGATGGATTTCATTTGGATATGAATTTGATTGAATCTCAACTTGTTGTGATGAATGTGAGTAGTTAATGAGTAGAAATTGGCGGGAATTGTTCTATGTGATGAATGAATGTTGAATGGGATGACCAATGCCCCAAACCGAGTATGATTGTATTGCTTTAGCCGGTGATGAACTGTCTCGCTATAAATTGTGTAAATTGAGCAGGTCAAAGTTGGAAAATGACCAAGTTTTAGGGAGATCGTTGTCCAATTTTGGTCGACCCTCGCCTAAGTGAGCCCTGTTCTCGCTTAGGCGAGATTCTTCCAGATGGCAAGAGTTGGTCTCGTCCAACTCTCGCCCGAGCGAGCCCTGGTCTCGCTAAGCGAGACCCTTCCAGTGGCAAAGAATTGGTTACGGCCTGGTCTCGCCCGAGCGAGAACCCCTGCACCCGGATTGTGTTTCTTTTATGAAATTGAAGAATGTATGACTTGTTATATGAGATTGATATATGTTGAGCTATATGATGTGAAATTGAGGAATGATATGTTGTGATGAAGATATTTGAGGGGTTACTTGGCGGTAAGGCCGGAGGATAATTTCATGAGGTACCGGCAGGTAAGACCAATGGGTTATATTGAGGTGGAACAAGTTTGAATGATTGTGGTGTGTTGTGCTTGTATGTGATAATAGTAGTGTGTATGGACTAGGGATTTCCCGATGGAATATCCGGACTTCACCGATGATCGAGTCACGTATACACCGTCATCGGCTGTGAGAAGTCGACGGAGATTGGATTAGGATGACCTACGGAAAAGGCCTAATTCTTTCACCCCGACTCACATGGTGGTAGAGGTTGAGATATAATATTTAATCCCCATGTCGTGTATCGGTGTTAGTTCCAATTGCCTGAGTCCATACAGTCTTCCGAACTCGTCGATCTTATGTGTGTGATTGTGATTGCCATAGCCTTCGGTAGGCTGATTGATTGAATAGTGTGGATGATTAAATTAATGTTCGTGTATAGACTTAATTATGAAAATATTGATTTTTGGCTTACCCTTTTCTTTCATGGTTTGAATTTGTACCTGCTATGATCGTGTTTTGACACGGGAGCAGATGACAGGAGAGACGTGGCTTCGAGGCAGTGGAGCCAAGCTAGAGAAAAGCTAGACCCCCTTAGCTGCTTTATTTCTTTTGTAATATGAGACTGCCTGCTTGTCGGGGCATGTGTTTAACTTTGTACAACTTTTTGAGGATGACTGTATATGCATATATTCATCTTTTGCTTGTATGATCTTTATCTGAGTAGATGTTATTATGATAATGATGATGCATGATTTAGTGAATTACTTTGTTTATTTGTATTTTTGGGGTGTTACATTTACTCTCTCTGTTTCTAAATAAGAGTAGTTTTAAAAAAATAATTTTGTTTCTTTTTATCTGTCGTTTGTAGAGTTTAAGATTGCATTAATTGCTTTTTACCAATTATACCCTTACTTTTGAAAATATCAATAACAATTAAATTCTTTCTTTTATGAGACTTTAAGTAGTCTGCTGCTTATATCAACCAATTACTTAATACAATAATTTATTGTTTCTACCTTTTCATCTACCTTCTCTTTAATCAATAAAATGTATTTAATTTAAAAAAAAAACGTTGGAGTGAAATTATAAAGGAAATAGAAAGAGAAGTTGGTACTTATATAGAAAAGTGAAGACAGAAGTTGACAATTATATCATAGAGAGACTTGAAGACTCTTTTGATAACACACATTGAGAATCTATCTCCAATACTCATATTTGTAGAATGATAATTTTTTAAAGTTTAGATTCAATATATATATATATATATATATATATATATATATATATATATATATATATATATATATATATATATATATATATAGTGAAACTAAGAGTGATATGAAATTTTTTGGTGGGAACAAAAATATTCTTCAAATTTTTAAATCAAAATTTCTGGTGGTAAAAATTTTCAGATTAAAAGTTATAGAAGGAAACTTATTTTCATGGAGATGAGAAAAAAATGTTTCATACATAGATACTGTATTGTTGAGAATTGAAAGTTTTTTTTTTAAATGGAGAGAGAATACACTGAGTACTCTTTATTATATTTTATTATAGAGAAAAAAAAATACACGCTTTTAACCTTAATGACAAGGGTATTACTGGAAAAAAAATTAAAAATTTATTGCAAATACTAGAAGTTATTATTTTTATTGGTCTGTGTACCAAAACCTTAAACGACTCTTATTTAGAAACAGAGAGAGTATACATTATCAATCAAACTACCTTTTTGTTCAAAATTTTACAACCAAACATTTTTTCCATAACTAAGAGTCTTTCATATAAATGCTAAAAAATATTTTTTTTTTGCTTGTTTCACTTTTATATATTGCCTTTGTAACCTCATTTATAAAAAGATAATTTCATTTCATTTATAGTTCATCTCTATATCCATGTAACAGTTTTGAGAAATAGACTGTGGATATACCTATAAACATAAATCTTTTCTTTATATATATTTAGGTAATAAATTATAATAGAAAAATTATAAAATCTTTAATTCAAAATATATAGAAAAACGTCATAGTACTATTTTCAATAAAAATATTCAAGCGTTCATATTTAATTAAAGAAAAAATACTAAAATTTATTATTTTTCTCTAAAATTTATTTAAAATTATAGTGTGGTGTAATTTTTGTTATCTTATTATAAGTTTCTCTAATTTACTAAGTCTTTTGTCTGAAATATTATGATTATGAATATCGTTTGAGTTTTTGTATGGAGTGAATTTTTTTATAATTAAATCATTTAATTCTTATGTTTATAAGAAAGTCTATAAACTTATATTTTATAATACTTTTATTTAAGTTTTAATCAATACAATATATTTTTAAATAAAAAAATAAATATCATCTTACTAAAATATTAGAGATGTAAATTTTATTTATTAAGAATATGAAGAAATAAAAATATATTTATATATATATTTTTTAAACCTAGAAAAAATGTGAATCATATTTAATAGTATTAAGTAAATCATAAACATTTTATATTGTAATGAAATTATAAAATATTTTGTACTGGTTTATCAAACTTATCTTTGTGTTGCCCTAGGTTGTTTGCGTTATTTTTGTCGGTGAATATTATTTTTGTTTAGAGTGTGGTGAATTTAGAAATAAAAAAAGGTAATTAAAAGAGTAGTGGTATAAAACAGAAAGCAACAGGGTTTGGACGTGGATGGTTCAAGCAGGCGACAACCTCGGCTCAGTGTCTCTGGACTGCAAAACCCCAATACCCTTTTTTCCCCACCATTTCATTTATTTATTTATGCTTTTTATGAAGATTCACCCTCTGCCCCTTTGATTTCCATAAGAAAATTTCACACTCAGAGAACGAGAGAGAAAAAGTGGAGCTTGGTGTTTTTGTAGAGGTAGCTATGGAACAAGGAGAAGGAGGAAGCACAAGGAGGAGAGGTAAAGAGGGTGAGACTACGCGCTATAAAGGAATCAGGATGAGGAAGTGGGGCAAGTGGGTCGCTGAGATTCGAGAACCCAACAAGCGTTCACGGATTTGGCTCGGTTCCTATTCCACACCCGTTGCGGCCGCGCGTGCGTACGACACCGCCGTCTTCTATCTCCGGGGACCCTCCGCCCGCCTCAACTTTCCTGACCTTCTTGCCGTTGAGGGCCCTGCAGACCCTTCCGACATGTCTGCTGCCTCCATCAGAAAGAAGGCCACCGAGGTCGGCGCCAGAGTGGACGCGCTTCACCGTCGGCACCCGCACGCTCCTGCTGGAGAATTTGCCGACCGGGTTGACCTCAATAAGATGCCCGAACCCGAAAATTCGGATTGTGACTGGGACGGTGATTAGAAGCTTCTTTTCTCTTCTTAGCACCCGAGTGTAGGTGTGCCGCACCGCGGAGGTTACAGTGGAGCAAAGTGATGATGATCGTGACATGAGACCCCTTTCTGTTGTGTAACTTGTTTTTTGTTTTTTACTTTTTAATCTGAATTTCACACAGGAATTTTGGTGCTGTCAAATTTTTAAATGTAAATTACTTCATTTTCCACCTCTTCCTTGTTGCTTTTCATTGTTTAATTTTAAATTTAGACGTCTACTTCTCTTTCTGAAATAGAACTTGGGTGGCAATTAAGAATTTTGGAAAAAAGAAAGTGCAACTTTTTTTTACAAGAAAATGGTGTTTATATTTGGGAAAAAAAGATTGGGTAGCAATGGCCTAAGATGCTAAGGAGTAGGGTGGAAAAAGAGAGTGAGCCATGTTAACCACTCAAGTAATTATAAGATTATTATTATTATTATTATTATTATTATTATTATTATTATATAATTATAGAGAAAAGTAATAAAATTGGAAGTTGGGTGTTTTTCTGGTATATGAGTTGTATCTGTTAAGAGAAGGGACCATTGGAGGGGAAGATGCTGTGGTCACTACTCTGTTTTGATGATAACGACAGGTGATGGATGGGGTCGGTTAATCGGTTCTGTCGTCTCAGATTTTTGTCTATTTCGAGTCAAATCTCGGAAGACAATTGCATCCAACAAATATAATAGAAAACAAAAAATAAAAACAACCGAAAATATAAGGAAGAGATATGTCTCCAATGTGAAACCAAGAGTTATATTTAGCTCCTTTAGCTATGAAAAGAAGATCACTGTTTCTTGAATTAATCAGTAAATATCTCCTCCAGCGGATGGGTTTTAGTTGTTGTTAGCAGTTAAGCTAGAAGATGATAGTTTTGGTTGAGAATTTGATTTCGATATTGGAAAATTGAGATTGAGTTTTAGCTTCTAATACTTAAAATTGAAATTTGGTTTTCGATTTGGATCCTTTCTTCATCAAGATTACTCATTTTATTTAATAGAAATATAGAAATATAGGTATAATGTGTAACTGTTTAATCACATCTGTTTTCTTATATAATATACTACATCATCAAATTTTATGAGAAGGTTTTATAACAGTAACAATGACCAGTCATGTTCCTCTTTGTGCATTCAGTTTTAAAGTTTTAACATTATGATGCAGCATGGAGAAAAAAAAAACACACTTAAAACATGATAGGTTAAAGGAGAAGTAATTTAAAAGAGTTTGGTTCCGAAATACTAAATTTGTAAAATGTTCTGGTTTTGATTTGATACGTTGAATGTGAGGTATTCTGGTTTGCATGTGAGCTGTGTTCCATATTTGGTTTGCTAGGATCAATAAATCTGTTGAAGACGCAGACGTGAATTAGTCCATGATTGGAAGATTGCATCATGGTAAAGGGCAGAGTGGCCATTGATACATGAATACATGTTTGGTTTTGCGTCTCGAAACAAATCCACATCTGACCAGATGTTACAAATAAAAGATTCTGCATGACTTGAAAATGTACAAGAAGAAAAAGTTAAAAAGGGTCTCCAAACCCACTTGTTCAAAAGCTAGAACACCAACTTAACTTAGATATATAGTAGATTCGTCAGTGAGTGAATAAACCAATATAGAGAATTAAATAAAATGAATACTTGTGAAAACAACAGCACCTGTATACAAGACATGCTTATTTATGTACCAAATAAAGTGGAAACTCAAGAACAAAATCTCCAATGTAAGTCTTTGGCACCTTCTAAGCAATTCTATTTTCAATTCAAGATAAAAACAATTTTGCAAAAATATCTTCAACTTAATTTAAAATGTTCATAATTTTCTTTTAATTATCCTTTTCCACCATTTTACAATTAATCCTTCTCTAATCAAACCCAATCATGTGTTTAATATTACTTTACAACCTTTGTCAACGAAAAGCATGGCGGCTAAACAGATTAATAATGTACTTTATATCCCAACTTGGAAAAAAAATGAAAGGTACAAGCAGTGAACTATTTTACTTGCAAGCTTCTAAGGTATGATTACAGACAAACAATTAAAGAAATTAAGAGAAACCTGAAATGTTACACTTGCAATTATGAAAGTTTACCCCACCATTTGGTTCAATATTTTATTAAATAATTATTTAAATTAAACAAAACTAAAATACAGTTCCATTTAATTTAAATTTTAATACAAAATCTGAATTAAATCAAACTAATATTTTGTATATTTTTGTTATTGTAAAATTGTTGAATACTTTTTATAAGAAAAAATTTAAAACAAATTTTTATAAAAAAAATATTAAATATTTTATTACAGAAGATTAGCAAATAAAAAATATTATAAATTATTTTTGTATAACTATTATTACAATTATATTTTTAACTTTTTTTATATTTATAAATACATTCTATAATCTTAATTTTAGAAGATATCATATAAATTTGTTGCTTTTGTTTTAAGAAGTATAAACATATATGGTAATTAAAATATTATATATATATATATATATTAATTTATACTTTACTATAAATATATAACATTATATTAAATTGATTTTTAATTTTCAATTATAAAATCATAAATTTCTTTAATTTAATCGACTTTATTTTTTTTCATCCAATTTTGGTTATTTTTTTAATAAAAAAATCCCTACTAGTAATTACTATAAGATGATGTGAAAACATTATGTTTGGTCTGACTTAGCTTGGTATCAACATTGCTATTTGTCACGATTAATTTGTGGAAAAAACAAGAAATAAATACAATGCGGAAGTCTACCTGTTTCCATTATGCGCGCTATCACTTTTGAATTTTTTTTTTTAAATGGAAATATTGAACTATTTTTTAGTGTTAAAATATAAAAAAAATTATGAATTACTTAACATTGCATGGCGGCAACATTCAAATTCACACATCATTTTAAATAAGCATTATTAGAAGAAAAAAAAGGATCTTCACACTGTCAGTGTCTGTCGCAGCTCGCAAATTTCAAACATTCCACAGAAAGAATCATTATTTCTTACGGACTGGAATTATTATCATCTACAAATATAGCAAAACTTAAGATATTCCGCATTCTTTCAGTTATGATTTATTACATCTTCTTTATTTGGTAACAGAGTATGGATAAGTTTGACAGTTGGCCCTTTATTTTTACATCGTAATAAACAGGTTTGCGCATTCAAATTTCACAGGTTTTAGATTAAATAGCAGATTAATCGGGTTGGGTCATGTTAGACTCTACATTTTTTTAATCTAAATTTTTTTAATTTATTTGAATTGAGTTTATAATTTTTTTTTTCAACAAAATTTATAAAATGATCACTTAGCAGAAAATGATCCTTTTCCATGCACCTCTCTCACCCAACCTTTTACCTTTCTACCCCGTGCTTCTTAAGCCAACAACCACCCTCTGCCAACTATTCTTCGCACCCTCTCTCTAACTTGTATTCTAATTTCAATCATGTGCTATTATGTTCAAGGTGCTTGTTCCCGTAAACCCCTCTTTGAACACAAGGGCACACAACACTCCTTGAATCTTGGAATAACGTTTAAGAGATGATCAAATAAAAAAATAACCCTAAATATTTAAGCTCTAAAAATACTATGAAAAAATTTTTAAAATAAACTTCATTATTTCATATCATCAAATTTTTAGAAGAAAATATAAAGAAGAAGATAAGCGAATGAATCTCTTCCTAGTGACACTAGAATGAGACGAGTCTTCGTAATGATAGACGGAGAAGAGAAAATGATTTTGGAAATGTTAGACACTAATAAGAGAACAAGAAGTACTAGGGTTCACACTCAGAGAAAACACTCACACGCACAACACTCTCAGTCTTTCACATACACCGCGACAAAGATAAACAGATAGAAGAAATGATTTTGGAGTGGTAGACACAAATAAGAGAATAAGAAGTGCTAGGATTCACACTTCATAGAGATAAAACTCACACAACACAACCATAGATGAAGAGGACAAAATAATTTTGAGAGTGCTAGATGCAAATGAGAAAGCAAAAAGGGTTAGGGTTCACAAAGAAAAAAAACTCATATAGTGCTTTCAATCTCTCGCACATAACACTTTTAATCTTGCACATAACACTTTTAATCTTGCACACAACACTCTAGCTTTTATTTGTGTGTCTCGGTGGGGTTTGGGTACTAATGGATACAAATATTACAATCCAAACGCGACCGCATAAATCCGTAATTACAAACCCGCAACACCAACATCCCGACATAAAAAGAAATATGTAAAAAAAAATGTATGAATTGATGGATTTTGGTGAGTTGATCACCCCTATAAACAAAGAGGCTAAGTTAACCAGTACCGTGAGTACGAAGAAGTTAAAATAAACATTGGGATGTGTTGGAGAGAAGAGATGTAATAACTTCACTTTTTTTCTTTAGAAATTGTCAATAGTGAAATTGACTTAGTTGGTATTATTTAAAATCATTCATATTTAATAATTATGATTGTGTTTTTTATATGAAATTTTTTATTTTTTATTATATTTTAATTTAATAAAATTTAGTTAAATTATTTATTTGATTTTTAATTATATCTAATTATTATCACATATTTTTATAATTATATGAGTTAAATATTTAATTATTAAAATTTTATGTTTAATATCATAATTTTTTTAATAGAAAAATTAAGTGATAAAGTAGTAATAAGTAAGTCAATTAATTAAATATAAATTACAAGCATTAGTCAATTTAATTCATAAAATGATCAATTAATACTTAATTATTTAATCTTTACTTTTGGAGTATAATCAATTTTTTTTATCAAAAATAGATTCACCTATGCTCATAATTTCAGAGAATAATTCTATATTACTCAATTCAATTACTTTAATAATATTAAGTTTTTTATTAGCTATATCTATATGCACAGTTCATGAAGTCTTCTATGTTATATTCAATTTAAAAAAGAATATTATCGACACATGTAACACATGTGAGGAAGTTAATGATAAATGATAAATTGATAATGACAAGTCATCATAAAAAGATCAAATTAGGTTCACATAGTTTATAGATACAACCAATCAAAAGTTAAATATACACTAAAATAATAAAGAAGTTTTCCTTAAAATTCGTACAATTATTATAATCCATGAAATTAATGAAATGCAAACTATAAACATTAGTCAATTTAATTAAAAAAGATATTAATGTCACATTCAATCGATTAAGAAAGAATATTAATGTCATGTTCAATACAGATGAAAAAGTAATGATTACGTATTGATAGTCACATGTCTTCATAATAAAATCAAATTTAAGTTTTTACAAAAGAGCTTTATAAAACTTCAAAGAAAAACACTTAACTTTCTTTCCAAATTCATCTATCTCTCATTGTGTTCATGACTATATCCTTTTATAAGTTACATTATGTATCACTTTAATATTCTCTAAATTCTATATTAATTTTCATTAAATAATTTTTAATATTCCCACTAAAGTATACAAGAAAATTCAAAATTATATTGATCCCACTAAATCATATAGGATGGACTTTCATTCTTTCATTTTTCGCTTGCTTGTTTAATTTGAAGTGTCCTTGCAACATTTCCTACTGGGACGACCCCAACCTTCAAATCATAAACAAATAAATTGACCAAATCTAACGGAACGAAGAAGTCTCTTACCAGCTTACCCTCGGCATCTACAAATGGTAGTCATCGAAACTTTGTTTGCAGCAATAGCCTATAATATTTAAAAGCGTCATCTTTTTAAGTAGCAGTAAGAAACAAAGTTGAAAGAGAAAGGTTCAATGATATGATCAATTCAAGGAATGATAAGAAAGAATATTGAAGAACCTACCTGCATTTTAAGTTTGGAGATCTCCTGAACAACCACAGGTGTGGTAATTAATTCGCCAATCAACTTCCCGTCGGTCTAGCTCAGAAGCTTCTGAACCTCATCGAGAGTCTGCAAGACTTCATGAGTTAATGACTTCCATATCTGATAAACTTGATACTTATTGAATAAACTACAATTGTTTTTTTTCTTTATTAATTTGAGATGCTTGCTATTCCGAGGCCACTTCAGGCCCAACTAATCTAAGTCAAGTGGACCCATTCAAAGGGATAAAGTTCTTGGTACCCTTTTGTCTTTTCAATTTACAACTTGAGTTGAGACCTTTATTAACAGGAAACCAAACTACCATTCATGTGGACCTCTAACACGAAAGGGTAAATTAACTATTAATTTGAGATGCTACAAGCAAAGTAAAGCATCCAGTTTGGTGCAGCTGTTACCATCTATGAAAGACGGGGACTTTATGAAAGGGGCCACATACTTCGACACACATTACAAATATACACGGAGCCCATGTCAATCTCTGTGCTTCTTTGATGACTATATAAATTTTATTTGCTTTTCCAACCACATTTATCTGACTCAGGGAATATGTGGAGATTTGTCAGATTAATTTCATCATAAAGAACATTACCTCCACTTGAGGTCTTCAACCTAATTGGGTTGCAACTTCGGATATGTGAAGTACCAGCTGGAATACTCAGTTATCTTACCAAATCATTCACCAGTAGCGGTAAATAGCATCCCAAGTAAATAAGTTTTCCTAGGGATAATCAAATTAGCACTTCCAATGTATTTTAAAATATTAATGAATGTCTACGGAAAATTAAAACGGTAAATAAAAGGAAAAGAACAATGAAATCCCTACTCAACCAAAACATTTTGGTCATTAAACCTTTAGATATACCTGTATTCCCAAGGTCCCCATTACATTCTTCTGTGGGAAAGATTCAAAACAGTAACAATGATCGAGAGGCGAGAAAATTCAACTAAGATGCATAAGTAACAATTGTCTATTTCAAACTGAAGGCACCATAAAACGCAATTCTTGATGTTGCCAACAGGGGCTTTATGTTGGAAAGACATGACCGCTGTACCAATGGCAATAGATGGATTTGAAAGAATTTAGCCATAACATAGGGTCCTCGGACATTTTTAACCTCACTCAACTGCCTACACGGTGCAGTTTGTTTTATAATTTTCACATGTTTCAGAAGTTGGATTAGATCAATCTGAACTCTCCAAAACCACTAGGAAATTAGTAGGCACGCCCCAGATTCGGTAATTACTTCAACAAGCTGACATCAGTTCTATTTAGAATCCCAACCTCATTTCAAAAGTGGGTTAACAGTAAAAAAAAATTAACATATGGGTGCTGAAGAAAAAGTAGAACAATAAGTGTATATGCAAAACTTCAGGCAAGTCACACACACATGCACAAACACATGTTGACCTCTCTTTCTCCTTAACACACATTTATTTCACTATAGTTAAATATTTTTCTGGGGTCTCGTCCAGATTATGTGAAATTTTAAACATGGAATGTATCCAGTTGCATAAACTGTCAGATTATTCATTTACTTTAAGAGTTAGTTGGATAGAATTGACAATCGTAATGTTTTGTATTTGAAATTGCTTTGAACCCAGGTATAGAATGCAGTTACACATTAAATAAATTCTGGGTCTCAGAAAGAAAATATCTCTTCAGAAATTTCAACTTTAGTAATTTAAGTACTAACAAGTACCAACACATACTCTTGTTTACCCAGCATGGACTACCATCGAAGTCAAGAAATATGATATGAACTAAAGAGGGAAAGGTATGAGTAAAATCAGCGAGTTTATTTCTCAGCTGATGTATTTTTTATATATATGAAAAGATGAGAAGAGTACAGAACAAGCAATAGCTAGAACCTGATTCTGAACTCCCCCTAGACTAGGCACACCCAAAAACCAGCTTCATAAAAGTTGTACAACAAAATAATAATGAACTATTTTTAATACTTCCCTTCCAACTCAAGCATATAAATTGTATATATATACCAAATTTTAAAACATTTAAACTGAATTCTAAGCTCTCTCAAAAATTTGGTTAGAATGCCTACAAGCTAATCATTAGAACTAATAAATCCAATACTAATTTCTTTTAGTAATAGTTTCCCTCTAATAAAATTACATTCAATCCCTATATATTTGATTATTTCATTAAAGAGTTGATTGGAGACAATATAAGAAGTTTCCTAATTATCACAAAACAATTTCATTTGCTCAACTTCACAAAATTTCAATTTTAGAAATTGTTTAATTCACTCAAGTTCACAAATGACCAAACTCATAGATTTATATTTAGCTTCTTTGTGAAACTACAATACCTTCCTTTGATTAAGTCTAAAAAGATTGAATAAGTGTCCTTTGAGTGAGAAAAATTCAAGTATTATTATTTCTAATAATAACTATATCATCAGCATAAATCATCATATAAGAACATTTCTCAGAAAACCATCTACAACCAACAATTTTATTCCCCTTCACGAGTTAAGAGGAAGAAGTTCCCACATGCAATTGTTTGTAAGAACCTACATTCATCAATTATGGTTTGACACCATATAGAATGATCAAGTACCTCATGGATAGTTTTAGGAACATGAGAAGTAGACAAAAGAGAACAAAAGAGCATGATGGAGTCAAACAATGAAGTGAAGTCATGTGAAGGGGTTGATGGTGAAGGATCATGATATGTGAAGTTGTTGGAGGATGAGTTGGAGGTTTCAAGAAATGTGGAAGGAACTTTTTAAAGTTGAGAATATCCTAGAAAAACACATCTAGTAACCTTTGCAAAAAGGTTTGTTTAAACCGGAACAAATATTATTATAAACAAAATAAACACAACTAAATACTCAAGGAGAGACCTGAAATAAAGGTCATTTGGAAAGATAATGAAGTGAGAAATTCAATTTTCAAGAAAGGAAAAGGACATTCTATTTATTAGAAAACAAGTAGTGAGGATTGCATCTCTTCAAAGATGTAAAGGAACATGTTACAAATTTAAGGTGAGTTGGAAATTCCACATAGTATAAAAGTGAGTAAGATAAACAATATATAAAAAGAAATACCTACAAACTTAATGCCTTTAAATTCTTTTATTGAAGGTGGTGTCTTGGTGTCTTATGAGTTTGTTACAACTCATTGGAGTCAAATTTAAAGAATTCTACAAATAGTATCAAAGCCGATGGCTCGTCTTGATGACTAGTTAGGATGAGTATGACGTAAGATAGGTGAAGAATTTTAAAATATGTGGATTTCTTGTCTCAAAAGTCTTCTCTTAAAAAAAAGTGAACCCTGTTGTAAAAAACGGTGACACAAAGAAAAAGAGATGTATAAGCAATTTGAGAGTGAAAAATAAGAATTGTTAATAATAAATCACTAAGTTCCAGTCATCATCTATCATAGGAAAACCAGTTACTCTCTGTTCAACAAGAGTTTCCAGCGCTGTTTCAAATTTGATAGCATGTTAAAACTTTAAATTAATAAAAAAAGATGACTCTAGACAATTTGAAAATCAGTAGCGCGTTCATCCATAGGTGTAGTAGGCTTTACCACATACAACGAAGTCGTTGAGAATAGTTAAATCGTGTTTGAATAATTTCTTCAATTTATATCATAATAAAACGAAGTCATTGAGAATAGTTAAGCAGTGTAAGCAAAGCAAACGAAGCATGCAACACCGGTTTTTTTAAAACATTAATTCTTTGGATTAGGGAAACAAATCGATCACTCGAGTCATTTGTTACTAACAATTAAAATTTGACAACGACATACCGAAAAAGAATTTTTGGAGAGAGATGCCGGCGACGAGCATAGGATCTGAAGCAGAACAGAGAAAGTACTGTAAATTAGCATGGTATGGGGTCGCAGAGGGCGACAAAAAGGTCACTGGGAACCAAATACTTGGATTGTGCACTGTCAGTGTGTACACCATTGCGTATTTGGGCCGTATAGCCCATCTAGATAATAGGTCATCAAAACCTTCCAATGTACTTGAGTATTTGCTTTTACCTTACATTGAATAAGAAAACGCGTGCCGACATAAAACTATGCATGTGACAAAAAAAAAGATATTTGTGCTTCTTTTTATTCATGGTGACAAAAAGTTCATGCACGAAACTACGTGAACAATAAAGTATTTTATTCCTTTACCACTCACAACATTGAACATATTTTCTTCATTTTAAAGTATCTAACCGAACTATTTTAGAACGCCAGTTTGATGATTCGTCCACTTTATATTCTTTTTTGGTATTGAAGAAAATGGAAAATTTGACACATTATACATTACCAAGATGCTTTAGGTAAGGTGACGTGTTTCCAAAAATTATGAATCATGTCATTGCAATTGGTAAATCAGTTGCAACATCATAATACAAGGAAGATAGAGAATTTTCTGTATTTCACCCCTTTTTCTTTCATTCTTCTAACTTTCTTTCAATTTGCAAGTTAATTATTAATTAGAGTTTAATGATTAAGTGGTTTCAACATCTTACTCAATAATATAATTCATTCAATTGGTGTCTTCCAACATATTAAACTTCAAATTGAATCTAAAAAAATTAAAATTTGTTTTCAGTGACAATAATTACAAAATATAGTTAATAATATTTTATAAGCATTATCAAAAGAATTTTTCTTTATATATAATTTGATCATTCTTATGAGACATTGATTTCTCTTTCAAAAATTTCTATTAATATCTTCAATTCAGTAAAAAAAAGGACTAATATTAAATTAATTAATGTTTACTTTAACTTTAATTTGTTTTAAGATTACTACAATATTATTTCCTTTCATTCTATTTTAAAATTCTTAGCCATTGAGTTTAAGTAAGAAGTCTAGACTGATTTCATTTTTTTAAAATTTGTTCAGATGAAAAGTTTAGACTGAATGAATTGATTAAGTATATATATACACAAAAATAATAAAAAAATTTAAATCTATAAAAAAAGTTAATTTTAATTGATTATCAATTTTTTAAATTAATTGTTGACTATTTTTAATTAATTCATTTTTAAACACCATTCTTTAAATTAATTATCAAAGTTAAATTAGCTTGTAAACCCTAAATTAATTACATAAATTAATAAGTAGCTTCTTAGTCTTATAGCACAATTTAATGGTAAATTAGACATTTGTTAATTCAATCAACAGAGGCCTGAGCAAAAATGAACGGATTTATTTTTGTGTTGCTCACTTTTTTAAAATAAAAAAATTACAAAAATATGTTGATAAAATATTTTTAGTAACTATAAATTAAAATTAAAAAAGTAGTAATATAATATATTTTATATATTAAAAAATGTAATAATATAAGAGTGAAAGCATCTGTCTCCAGAAGCCACTATTATCAGTTTTGCCTTGTGAAGTTGTAAGTACATGGACAATGTGAGAAGCATTTTGGTTAGATTGTTGAAGAAGATTACTTGATAATTAGGTCTGTAATTTCCTGAACAGTGTCACAGTTAAATGCATTAGGATCCCAGGAAGAATTGTTTCTGCGAAGTATATTGGCTTGTCTGACATTTTTGAACTGGTAATTAAAAGGGAACCATGTTTAAAATAACATGTTGATGGTTGGTCTTTCCACCATGAGTGCATAATCTGTTAGTTTTTTTACTCCTTATCTACATCCTCTTCCCCTGTTAGAGAAACATTCTCTTTTAAAAGATTTTCACTGTCGCTTTATTCTAAAAGATGTTGGAAGAACCTTTCTATTAAGATTCAAATCAGTCAAAATAGATAAATACAATTGTCTTTCTAGTTGTATCATCTTTGAAAACACTTGCCTAATATTTGTTTTTCTAGTTGCATCATTATTGAGAACACTTTGTTAATATTGGAAAAAGAGATCAAATAACATGATTTGATATAATCCGTTTAAGATATCAATAGCATAATTTTGATCTCTAATTTTCTTCATTAATTGCATATCGCCACAAGAACAGGGAATCAAACAAATACATTGAAGAACTAGCAGCAAATTTTCTAGTTCATCCCATATAATTTTTATTTGTGTAGAATATTTTGAAACAATGTAATTACCCTGAAGAAAATAAAGATCCAATTGAATTTCTGCAATTGAAAAAAATATCCCTTTGGAAAAAGGTTTCTTCAAGATCTTTCCAATTATCCCAAAACTTGTGGATTCAAGAGATGGATTTCTGGAATAGAATGTTGTAAGCCGAAAGTATCATCCTATTGCACCTTTCCCATGATCCAAATAATGAATCCGTGATTAATTAATGGTTGAATTGAACTTTCATAAACGAATTTGGTCTTACTCTTTTTGGTTGCAATGCCAATTTCATTATTGTCTGTCACCTATGATAAAGTTTACCATTGAATGATAGTAAAACTAGAACAAGAGACGAATTTTCTTTTGGACATAGAAAACAGTAATTATTTTGCAATTAAAAATTAAATTTAGAAAGTCCAAAGACATTATTTTGCTGCAATAGATAAATGAGAAAATCTTCTAGGATTCAACATGTTAAGATTAGGTTAACTCATGCAATTCCAGTTCTCCCACAAACTCTTTACAAATTTTAAGCAAAAGTTCAGTCATGTACTTTTTACTTAGGTGGCTTAGGGTAGGACTTTTAATTTCTTTTTGAAATACCACAACTTTGGTACTTATTATATATGAAACATTTGTATATTTTCTCAGCACCTTAATATTTGTTCATGACACAATATGAAAGACTCTAAGACCAGGTGGAACAGTATTTTATCTTCATCTGCTAAACAAAATGTTAACCACAAGTATGCATTGTTCATATATGCTTCATGTTCAAAGACTCTTGCACAAAGAAGAGTAATGTGTTAATTAATATAAAATCATTTATGTACAACCCAACAACTCTAAATTTTGAAAGTTAGTTCATGATGACAACTTTAAAAGCTCAATCTGGACTTCTATAGCATGGCCTGCTTAACTTGTTATAGTCTGTCTGAATTTTAGAACCACATTACTATACTTCTCAAAAGCTACTTTCTTTTTGTAGCATTTGCTATTGGGCCGGGTGGTGGTTTGTCTTGCTTCCATTCAAGTGTTTTAATGTTTTTGACACAGGATGAACTTCTTTTTAAAAAAAATTATAAGAGAAATACTAAAAAACTTATTCTCTTTTATAAGTTAAATTAACTTGTATATATATAAAAACAGTTTTCTATAAATTCTGTCATAAGTTTTTCTCATTCTTTTTAACTTGTGCACATGAAAATTTTACATATGGAAAAGTTAAATTCATGTTTTCAATTTTAGAAAAGTTCATGGAGAAGTTAATCCAGACACGATGTTTAATTCATCCTGTAAAATAGGTATGCTAAGATCAACCAAACAGAGAATTTGCATCTACATGATTCAGCAAGTTTTTATTAAGATAATAAAGGTGATGAAGGAGTACATTGAGGATTTTGAGAGATGCCTTTCTTCTGTAACAGGTTAGTTACCTAGTTGCTAGCAGACAAATTTGTTATTTTTCCTATTTAGGAACTGAGATGGGAGAGTGATGAAGACGCCACGTCACATTTTCATTTGAGTTTTCTGATGTTTCATCTTATTGAAGATACATGCTTAAGTTTGATCCATAGTTAATTGTTTGTGGCCTAAAGTAGGTATACATAATAAGCACAAAATACTTTGTCCTCTAATTGAAGCTATGCATTAAATGTCTTTCATTGATTGGACCTTCTATGGGCATGCATTTGTTGCTGTCAGCAGCATGCACACAGATGTTTGATATGCAGAAGAACAAAAGAGATTAATTCTTATATAGTTTACCATACCAAGTTGCAAGGAAGATTATCTAGCTGGACATTGATATGTATTAAAAGTAAGGTTCCAAGATAAGCATAAAGTGGACAGAAAACCAAACTTCTCATAGACTGCCCCCTTGACTCGGTATGTTTATTGGTCCCCTACCTCTTAAATAAAGGGCAATGTACCCCCTTTGTCCAGGTGGTCTATCCCATCTACCTGCTTTTCAAGGTAATGATAACAATAATTAGTTGGCATTGTAGTAGTAATAGTGGCAGCACCAGCTGGAGTTACCAAAAATATAGCAGCTACTCAAGTTACTTTCACTCATGGACCTCAAGGTTTTTCTCATTCAATTGCTTAAAATATGGGAAAATCATAGTAATATATGTAGCTGTCCTTTAGGCAACTTCATTTCTTCAATGAGGTTTCATTGTATAACTCTAAGGCCAAACTTTGAAAGTGACTGGAATTATTGGAACTTGTAATTTGGAGGTGACATTTTTTTATACTGAAGAGTGCATGGTGTCCTAAACTGGAAATGTTTCTAGGTCCAGATAACACTTGTTTCGGTGTATTAAAACAGTTTCATGTATGTGTGTTTATCTTTTCATATCAGAGACTAAATTACAATACAGTTTAAAATGTATTAACATTTTTACTTGCTTAATGATAGTTTATTATTCACTTTAAAAATCTCTTTCCTCTTCATAATGAGTTAAACAAGTACTTAATCAATAACTTGAAACTCAAAACAATAAAGAGAGACAGGGACAGCAATTTGTTATGAAAATCAAAATTTAACAAATTAGTTCAGCACCAAGTCAAAAGTTATGTGGGTTATTTTATACACAATCAAATACACCATTAATTACATTTTTACTCATAAAAGAGTCTTATTACAATTTAAAATTAATATAAAAGATACACATACAAATGTGTAATTTTCTGATTTTTGTTCTGTTTTTTTACATAAATTGATTTAAATATGTAAAATTTACTAATAAGTAATTATTTTATTGAAAAATTATTTAAAAAATACACAAAAGGGCCTATATCTATTTTACATTTCTCAGTATATTTTTACAAAAATTATATTTCTATGTTGCTAGTACACCTATTTTTATTTTTCACCCATAGAATTTGTTTTTTTTTTAATTTTTAAATATTTTGCTTTTAGTCCATGTGATCAGTTTCCACTAAAAAAAATTATATAGAAAGATATTTATAATTATGGGACTAAAAATATAAATCAATATAATTAGATCTAAAGAAAAATAGAAAACATAAAGAAGTAAAAAATTATAAGGTAAAGTATATTCACTAATGCTAAAATTTGGAGCAAGTAAAAAAAATACAAACATGTTGCTTCCCAGAAAATATGCAAAGTGTTTATATTGATCAGAGAATAATCAACATCCAACTATATTAAAGATGATTCAACTAGGTTATATATATATAGGCATTCATTATTCACCTCTTAGACTCTATGCTTACAAACATTAATAACTTAAGTGTTTTTGTTATCAGCTACTAACTTAAGTGTTATATAACAAGTTATAAAAATTTTGTGCAAATCCGTTCATGAACAGAACAAATTTATACAAAATCAAACCTAAATCACTGTGCAGCTAAAAAGAGATACAATTGAACTCTCATCTACAGACTTTTTTATATGTTTTATCCAAAGAGTATACATTCATAATTGTTGTTTTGGAGAGACACATATCCACTCTAAAAAATTGTTGTTTTGGTTACTTATCTCTAATTAAATATTTGTGAAAAAATATTTGGGGATTTTTTTATACTCTTTATGGATACTCACATATTTTTATTTTTTAAATTTTAAATAAAAATTATTTAAAAACAATTTTTCAAAATATAAATTTAGATAAAAGATAATTTTAAAATATTATTATAAATAAATTTAATCTTTCTAAAAGAATTTAAATAAATTGGACCATAATATATAATTTAAAAAAATTAAAATATTTTAATTTTATTGATATAAATAAAAGAAATATATATAATTTTAAATAACTTTTCAAAATTTAATATTTCTTTCATTACTAATTTTATTTTAATTATTTTATTTTCAAATATCAAAATAAAATTTACTCACAATCATTAAGTGAAATATAATGATAGTTATAATCTTTTCATGAATAGACGGATAATTCAATTATTTATATTTACTACTCACGAACATTTATTATAGATATTTTTTTAATATTTATTAAAAAATTTATATGTAAATATTTGTTAATATAATTTTTTTTATTATTCCTAACTCCAATACAATTTTCAAATATGATTATTCACAAACTTTCTTTTTCAAACTCTTACAAATTTTAAATGATGCAAGGGATTCATTAAGTCTAATTATCCATTGTATTCCCATGATCAAGTTGCATCCTGTATGTTTCATATTCTTTGGTAGATGTAGATCTATTTGTCTTTAAATTGACACTATAAAGAGCACATAAAAGAGCAAGAATTTTAATTATAGATATAAGCCAAAAACTTTTGATAATTAACATTCATTTAGATTTTGAACTTTTGAACAAAAAGAGGAGACTAAATAATATATTCAAAGTTTATATACATTGTTAATATATATAATTTAATATAACTATAATTATAAAATAAATCATACATATTTAAAGAATGACCCTAAGTTCTTTTAAATTATTGAATTTATTAATAATTTAATTAAAATTAAAAAAATTTACTATTTTTTATTATATAAATAATTATATTGTTTTATATTCTATTTTATAATCTTGTTTTTATAATTATTATAGAAAATGATATTTTTATTATAATTGCAGAAATTGAAAGAGTTAAAATATTATGTTCTAAAAAAAAGCTTTTTATATATAAATATTTAAATGAATTAGATGATAGGAAGTTGAAAAGGAAAATATTTCACACATGCAAAACAATATTTTTTTTTACTTGAGAAACAATAAAAAGTCATAAAATATTATTTCACTATCAAATAGGATGAAAAAAATTTATAAATGTAATAGAAGAAATACGAGTTGTTGTTTTTTTCTTCATAAATGAAATGGAATAAATGAATAATAACTAGAAAGAGAATTTATATTTTAGTGTGTATATTGAAAAGATATTGAATTGAATAGAGTGATACAAAAAAAATAAAAAAATATTTTAATTTAAATATTTTTTAAAAAAATATATTCTTTCCATTGTATTTTAATATTTATTGTAATTAAATAACTCCTTTTGTAAAAAAATTAAAAATCCTCATATTTAATGTGCATTGTGTATATTATTCTCACACACAGTGTATTTGCACTGGGACAATGATTCACAATACTTTCTACATGGGAGATACTGTTTTTCAACACTTTTAAATAAACTTACATGTAGGTATAAGTGGATGATGATTTACTAAATCATGTTTCTCTTCTAACTATGAGAAAGAATATATTCTGTAATAATTTATATAATTTATATTCCTAAATATCCCTTTAAATATAATTTTAAAATAATTCTTACTAAATTTGTATTGTTCTTTTTCATACTTAGAAAAACTCTTTAAATTATATTGTTACATTACATCCATGCATGTTGGACTGTGAGTTCAACAGGAAAAATTGGAGTAAGTTTCTTCAGTGAATTGTTTTTCTCTTTACAGTGAAAGCATATAACTTCATACAAACTGTAGAAAGAGCATTGTGCAATATACTATTGACAGATTAAAAAGATAACCTAGTTTGACTTTTTTTTTACGCACTCACTATTTTTTTCATTGTATTTCTCTCCATCACGTCGCGTCTTACATCTCTTCTGTTCTTCTCTCTTATGATTGTAACATGTTGTCGTAAAAAAGTGTTGTGTGGAGGAAAATTTGTGAAGTGGAAATGCATGTTGTTGGGGACCCTGTTTGATTTAGGTTACAGTAATCACTGCCATTAATGATGACACTTTCCTAAAGAAGACCACTTGAGTCAGCAGCAACTAAATTAACGTGCAGATCAGATCAGCTTCTTTCTTAATGTATACTATATGGCTCACAGTCTCAGATCCAAGAACTCAATCCACAATGTTATCATTTTTCCTAAAAAACATCATCTCCACTTGCAATAACAGGACTTCGCCTTAGCTTCCCCATGCCTTAATCAATCACAATCAAGATCAAGGGACCTACCCTTAATCATCACACTCAAAGTGCTCAGATTATATATTCACTTATTAATCTTCCAAATTCACACAAAATTCATTCATCATATGGCTTTTTGATTATTTTTTAAATTAATCTTCCAACACAATTCTTTGTTTAGTCATTTCAAAAAACATATAGAAGTTAGTCTTTATAAATAATGTTGATGTTTTTTTTTCCACTTCATTAATATTTATTGCTTATGTGATCATTGAACAATACATGGTCAACTATCAATTATAATTAATAAAAATCTAATGTCAAATAAAACATGTAAGTTTTTTTTTTATAAATTCTTATTAAATTCTTTTTAAGTAGTGAAATTGGTTGATTAGGTTATATTTGTGCATGAATCATATACTTTTTATTTCCTCTCAGAAATGAATTTGATTTCTGAGTGAAAGGAGTTGGTAAATATAGTAGAAATCACCAAAGATCAACTTCAACTATAATATGGTAAATATATTAAAAAAACTATTTCTTCTTTTAAGTTATGCAGGACCTACTTTTTCTTAGATCCGTTTATCTAAGATGTTCTTTGATTAATTTACTAATCAAGTTAATTAAAGTATTTTACCATAGGCCCTTTGCTAATAAAGTATACAGCTCTTACTATAATTACTTTTAATTCTATAATTGCACAATGACTTGACAAAAAAGGAAAGTTTAACAGCCTGTATCTATGGTTACTGGATTACAGTGCCGAAAAAACAATAGCTCCTATTTCCTATAGTACCATAGGAGGGCTCCTTTATTTTAGATTTGGAAACTAAACTTTATGAAAAATGTTTTTAAAATTATGGTGTTCATAAGAATAGAAGATCTTCAAAATATTTTTATATTTATACTTTCAAAAGTTAATAAATTCATATGATAGAAGGAAAAGGAAGAACAGAAAAAAAAAAGAGTGTGGGCTTGGAGGCAGGTACTACTGTTAAGGGTTGATGATTCTATCTAGCAAACACAGGGGACCCACAAGAGCACCTCTCCTCTTAATTGTTTGGGCAACATAATCGATTTCCTCGTATTAAACAAGGTCAATCATGACTTACCAGAATGCCAATGGAAAAAAAGAGAGTGGGAAGAGAAAAAAACAGGTGACAAATTTGGCATCTTGAATTTTAATTTTGAACTCACAATGCCATCAAGGATTGTTCATTTGAAAGGAAAGGGTTTTGTAGCAAGCTTCAAATTTTTGTGGTGCCTTTTTCCATCACATTAACCCATAATCATCACTTTTGTTGTTGTTATCTCACTTTCACAAGAGTTGATAAAACAAAAAGTTGAAAAGCCATCATCTCTAGATTACAAACAACTCTGCCTTCTCCCCTTATTGGGAGAGGAGGCGCCAAAATGATGCCCCTCTGCTGTATTTCTAAGTGCTAATTAACCTTTGCTCCTTTCTCTAGCAACACATTCTTACATACCTATAACTCATAGTTATACTAGTACTAATATTAATGATTTTAAAAAAATTATTATATAAATTTTGATTTTCTATAAATATAATTGAGTGCATTGTTTACAACTTTGCATACAAAGTGATAGCAAATATTGTATGACGAATTAATTTTTGTTCTCTAACCACATCTTAGAATATAAGATGGTCACCAGGTAATTTTGAATTTTTTAATCATATGTAATACTAAATAATGAATAATTTGTGATCTATTCATACTACCAAAAAGAATTATAATAAGAATGAAAAAAATGCAAATAGTAAACTTACTTTCAATAATATAAATTTCAATGGAAATCATCTTTGTTATAAGTTGAACAAGAAAAAATAATCATCAACAAATTTTCTACATAAAGTATATTTGATTTTAAATCTTTAAGAAGATAAAACAAAAAGTACTTTAATATAAGTAATTTGAAGATGTAAACATAATTTTTACACTAAAATAATATTATATTAAGAATTTTATGTATCATCCTTATGTATATTTCAAAATCCAACTAAACCCGGAACACATAGATATACATAAATAATTTATGATATTTATGACATATGGATAAATAGAATAAAATGAAAAAAATGGAAATAAAATATGATATATCATATAAATCTTAAGTCTCTTTGGTTTTAAATGGGAATGATAGTTGGATCCATATTGTCATTACTGAATATATTTATATGGGATAATCAGAAACAACATTATAAAATAGTGATTTTAAAATAAAGTGAAGATTCAAGAGGTTGGCTAAGTAAGAGCTACTGCATTCGAGGAAAATGCATACTTTTATAGCTCGAATGTCATCAAGATGTGAAAATAGTTGCAAAACTCTATAACAAAGGATTTAATGGTGAGTTATATTTTATTTTTCATGTAAATGCATAAGGCGAGTTTTTTAGGGTTTTGGTGGGCTACATTATGATAGTTTCGTTTCAAATTATTTTTATTTATGTTTGTATGCACAAATACAATGTAACTAATTGTGCCTAAATAATATTAAGATGTAAACATAACTTAGTGTTAACACTCATATAATCATCCAAGAAATCATCAGTGATGAAAAAAATAACTAAGGTATAAAGTATTATAACAATTTAAAGAGAAAATGTGTACTAATTTGAGTTCTAAATTAATACATAGATAGTGAAATTTAAGTGTGGAAATTGATACATACAATTAAAAAAAACATAACATTTAATGTAACTAGGTACATCAAGTGTTGAAAATATCACATTCATCTTAACATTTATTTAATAAGTGAGAAAATGAATAATTATGTAATAAAATATAATACATAATTAATAATTATTAAAATATAGCACAAAATTTCTTCAAATTTAGAAAATTGTCTACGACATAACTTCTAAACAAAACTCAAAAGGTACGAAAATTCAATATAAACATAACATATTAAACTAAGGGAAATTCAATACAAACTTTTATATTGTTATTTCTTTTGTGATTCTTAACTTGGAAGCACACATTGTCCCTTTCCTACAATCCATTTTTAGTGTAAAACTACTTTCAACCTTTACCAATCTTTGTTGACTTTTTTGGTGTGATTAGCAATTTGTATTTGACTACCATGAGAATAAACAATCTAAATTAGTAAATAAAGAATCTCGAACAAACAAAATTTCTAAATAAAAAAATTGGCACAAAGAGTTTTTGTTAACAATTGTAAAGAACTGCAATGATGTACAAGAAATAAGAAGAATTTATGGTAACAACAAAAAAATGACAAATCAATACCACATGACAAAGTATAACACATTTGGAAAAGGTATTATCTTTCCCATAAGTAGTTGTTATGAAGAAAAGATGAAAAAAATGGTGGAAAAACTTTACAATGATATCTTGATCGAACAAGAGTAAGAAGAGGTCAAAATAGAAAGATTTAAAAACAAAAAAAAAATATCCTACCTAATCATTAAATACATGGTAGTGAACCTTGCTTTGTTGTCACTACCACAGTATTACAATTTAACGTCGGCATTTTACGTCGGTTAAACAACAAACAATGTAGAAGGTTTTTAAAAGGGGATTCAACATCGGTTATGGGTATAACCGACATAGAATGCGTGCGTCAAACACATTCTACGTCGGTTATACCCATAACCGACGTTGAATTCCCTTTTAAAAACGCGTTCCCCCCCTTTCTTTCTCACTTTTCGTTCTTCGTCTTCGTCTTCTTTGTCCTCGACCTGCTGCGCACAGTCCCGCCGGTGCCCTGCCGTTCCGTCTGCAGTCGCCGTGAACCTTTGCCGTCGGCGCCGCCGTGAAGACCTGCCGCCGCTGCGAATCCGCCTGCCCTGCGCGACGTTGAAGCCCTGCGCGAATCCACTCGCCACCTCGCGCCGCTGCCGCTCGCCTCGCCGCGCACGCGTCGCCATCGCCGCCACCGCCACCGTGCATCTGCTAGGTTAGTGGGTTTTTATTATTTTTATTGTTTTTTGTTTTGTAGATAGTGTTTGTATGATTAGGTTATTGAAATGTCTGTAGATGATTGTTCTGATGATCTGGCTGTGCCCGTGGGGCTTTATTTGATGTTGTTTATGTATTTGATGTTGTGTAAAAATTTGGATTTAGTAAAATAACGGGGGAAACTCTGCCGAAATTTCGTTAGAATGAGTTTGTCTCTAGTAAACTGTACTAAATAATGTTATAGTGTTTGTATGATTAGGCTATTAAATGCCTATAGATGATTGTTCTAATGATCTGGCTGTGTGGGGCTTTATTTGATGTTGTTTATGTATTTGATTTTGTATGAAATTTCGTTAGAATGAGTTTGTCTCTCTTATAGAGCAAACTGTACTAAATGATAATTTTGATTATAGTAATCAATGATATTAAATTCATTGATGACCGATAAGTTTTTTATTAACTCTTAATTGTAGTCTAAAATCCGAAAATGAATCGAAGTTGGATGAATGCAAGTCGTATATCAGAAGAGTATGAGAATGGAGTTGAACAATTTTTGAGTTTTGCTGAACGAAATGGTCTAAAGATGAATGGAAAATTTTATTGTCCCTGTGTTAAGTGTGTTAATGGAAGAGTTCAAACCGTAGATATAATACGAGAACATCTAATATGTGAGGGTATCATGAAAAATTATATTACATGGATATGACACGGTGAACTTATTGATATTCCAGTAGTATCACAAACTGTGGAGGAGGAGGATGTCTGTATAGAAGATCGAATAGAGGATATGCTTCGTGATGTGGGTCAGGAGAGCTTTCTTCAAGCACATTCACCTGTATATGATAAATTGAAGACCGATTCAGAGACGGCTTTGTATCCTGGGTGTACAACTTTCACACGATTGTCTTCTGTATTAAGATTGGTGAATTTGAAGGCAAAGTTTGGTTGGAGTGATAAAAGTTTCAATGAATTGTTAGAACTTTTGAAAGAGATGCTTCCAGATGAAAACACATTGCCTAACCGTATGTATGAAGCAAAGAAGATACTTTGTCCAATGGGTTTAGAATATAAAAAGATACACGCTTGTCCTAATGACTGTATTTTATACAGAAAAGAGTTTGAATCTCTTCACAAGTGTCCAAAATGTGGTGTATCACGTTACAAAGTCAAGGATGGTGATGGTGATGGTGAAGATAGTCATAAAAAGGGTTCTCCCGCAAAGGTTATATGGTATCTTCCAATAATTCCAAGGTTTAAGCGATTGTTTGCTAATGAAGAAGATTCAAAAAATCTCACATGGCATTCAGTTGCAAAGAAACGAGATGGACAACTTCGACATCCGGCTGATTCTCCACAGTGGAAGAAAATTGACCGTCTATTTCCAAGTTTTGGTAGTGATGCAAGAAACCTTAGACTTGGACTAGCTACAGATGGAATGAATCCTTTTGGTAACTTAAGCACTAACCACAGTTCATGGCCGCTTTATTGGTGATCTACAATCTTCCACATTGGTTGTGCATGAAGCGGAAATATGTTATGCTATCTATGATGATTGCAGGTCCAAGACAACCAGGAAATGACATAGATGTTTATTTAAGTCCTTTGATAGATGACTTGAGATTGTTGTGGGAGGAAGGAGTAGAGGTGTTTGATGCAAATCGACAGGAGAATTTCAAGTTACATGCAATGATATTTTGTACCATAAATGACTTTCCAAAGATATGGTAACTTGAGTGGATACGAGTGTCAAGGGTCATCATGCGTGTCCTATTTGTCAAGAAGATACAAGTTATCTGCAATTGAAACATGGGAAGAAGACAATTTATAGTAAACACAGAAAATTCCTTCCAGTTAACCACCCATACCGAAGATTGAAGAAAGCTTTTAGCGGTTGCCAGGAGGATGAAATTGCTAAGTCACCGTTAACATGTGAGGAAGTTTATGATCGAGTGAAAAACATAAATGTTGAATTTGGAAAGACCCAAAAGAAATCTACTGATAGAAGCAAGTGGAAGAAGAGATCAATTTTTTTTGAACTTCCATATTGGTGTCATCTAGATGTACGTCATTGTATTGATGTGATGCATGTTGAGAAGAATGTATGTGATAGTCTAATTGGCACACTTTTGAACATCAAAGGAAAGACAAAGGATGGAGTGAATACTCGTCAAGATCTTTGTGAATTGGGAATACGTCCAGAATTGCATCCAAGATCCGAAGGCAAGAGAACATATCTTCCACCAAAGATGTCACACTTTATCCAAAAAGAGAAGACTAGTCTTTGTCGGTGCCTTCGGAGTATTAAAGTTCCACAAGGATACTCTTCAAATATTAAGAGTCTTGTGTCAATGAAAGATCTTAAACTAGTTGGGTTAAAGTCACATGACTGTCACGTTTTGATGCAACAACTCTTACCTGTAGCTATACGTGGCATACTCCCGAAGAATGTGAGAAATGCAATTATGCGTCTATGTTTTTTCTTCAACTCTACATGTGCCAAGGTAGTTGATGAAAAATCATTAGATCAATTGGAAAATGAGGCAGCAATTATACTATGTCAATTGGAGATATATTTTCCTCCATCATTTTTTGATATTATGGTTCACTTAATTGTTCATCTTGTAAGAGAGATACGGTTATGTGGCCCAGTTTATTTGCGGTGGATGTACCCAATTGAGCGATACATGAAGATCTTCAAAGGGTATACTAAGAATCCATACAGACCCGAAGCTTCTATAGTTGAAAGGTATATTGCAGAAGAAGCTACAGAGTTTTGTTCAAAATACTTGGCAAAAGCACAAGCCGTGGGTGTTCCTACAAGTCGACATGATGATAGGATAAATGGAAAGGGTACTCGTGGTATAAAAGTTCAAGCAAAGGATATTACTGAGCTGAGTCAGGCACACTTGTATATTTTGAATAATACAGATGAAGTTCTTCCTTACATATCTGCTCATCAATCAATGTTGAGGACCGAAAACCCCAAAATGGGTGAACGGTTGTTAGTGAAGGAGCATAACAACAAGTTTGTCGGCTTGGTTTAGAAGCCAAATTTTTTCGGATCAAGCATGCATCCGATACATTGAAATGGCTAGCTCATGGACCAAAACATAACGTCATCACTTGGACTAGGTACGACATTAATAGATATTCCTTCTACACAAAGTCACAAGATGACAATAGCACAGTTCAAAATAGTGGAGTATCTATTGAGGCCACATCCATGCACTTTTCTAGTTCAAAGGATAAAAACCCCATCATGGCATCCATAAGTTACTTTGGAGTGATTGAGGAAATTTGGGAGGTTGACTACAGTAAATTTAGAGTTCCTCTATTTAAATGTGTTTGGGTCGATAGCAATACCGGTGTTCAATTTGACGAAATGGGTTTTACTATGATAGACCTTAAGAAGCTAGGTCATAAGGAAGAACCATTCATCATGGCATATCAAGCAAAACAAGTTTTTTATGTGACCGACCCATGTAATGATAGGTGGTCCGTGGTCCTTCAAGGCAAAGGGATTGATGTCAACCATGAAAATGAAGATGAGTCGATGATTTCATTGTCATTCCCAATTCACCACGATCGCCTAGTAGTATTGAAGATGTACAAGAGGATGTGGTCCATGCAACTCGTAATGATCATGATGAAGGGATATGGGAAAATTTAGTTGTCTAAGTATGTTTCTACTTAAAATTCTTTATGTATTTGTTTTATGTTTGTGTATTTAAGATTTATAAATTATATTGTTTTATATTTTCTTTACAGACACATGGCATCTCCTTCACCATCACCTCCTCCCTCACCTCCCTCATCTCCTCCACCACCTCCTCCACCAAAGAAGACCAGGCAAGCTACACGACATCGAGCATGACAACCGGACACATGACAGAGAGAAGCTCGAGTGTGTCCGTTGATCCACGCACCGGGAAGGTGTCCGGTCCGCATCATACCCGGCTCAACAGCCTACTTGGGTACCGTTGCACGAGAGAAGGTAATTCTAAGTTTATATTTGAAGTTTTTTACATATTTACATATAATTCTTCTTTTCATCTAACTAATGATTATGTTTTAGATATCTATTTTGCATCCAGATCGGATAATGTTGACGTACACGGTGAAGAATCTGATTTGGCGTGACATTCCGGTAAGTTTAAATTTATTCAATTGTCTTTTCTTGAATATTGATTTTTAATTTTGATGCTAATTATGTTTTATTTTTGCGAAGTATTTTGATATTGAAAACTCCAAGGCGCTTAAGAAGAAGATTATGTCCACCATTGCAAAAATGTGGAGGCAGTTCAAGTCCACATTAACTACGAAATGGGTTTATGCTGAGGATGTCGTTAGCAAGGGACTTACTCCTTGCCAACGATATGGCATATCTGAGGAGGAGTGGAGGAAATTTGTAGAGATTAGGACTGGCCCAGAGTGGGAGGTATAAATTAATTTAAATTTATTAAGTTATTGTATTATATTCTAATATCAATTATTTTGCAGGAGAAAAGATTAAAGGCGAAGGAGATTCAGAAAAACAATTTGACCCCCCACCGTCTGTCTCGTGGGGGGTATGATCTCTTGTTTGAGAGAATGATGTACGAGAAGGCTGCACTCAGAGAAAAAGAAGCAGCCAGTTCTGGTATAAGCCAGGATGATCTCCCCCCACCATCTCCTCCTAAACGTCATCAAACTTGGAAGAGAGCTCGTCAAAAGCCTTCCGGTCGGATGACATCTGAGGAGGCCCAACATATAGCAGATAGGATTGTAAGTTACTATTCTTTTTAACCCTAATATGATTAATTTGTTACACTTGTATATTTTATATATATATATATATATAATGTGTTAAATTTATTGTAGGATTCCTTGGAGGAGCAGTGTACACAGGGAACTTTCGTTCCATGTGGTCGTCAGGATATACTGACCACTGCTATTGGTAAAGATGAACACCCCGGCCGTGTTCGGGGTGTGGGGACCGGTGTGGGTATTCGACATTATTTTTGGGGCACCAGTGAAGAATACCCAGAGCTCAACAATTAATGAAGAAGAGTTGGAGAAGAAGCTCACAGATGAAGCCGACACCTGGTCATCGCAAAGCACGAGTTCGGGAGCAGCTACTTAGCATGTTTCCGGACTTGGCGCTTAGGATGGCATCTTCCCACCAACACGCTCGACCATCTCCTCCATCCGTTGGCACAATGGGAAGTACTTCCAAGTAATCCCGCTCCTATTCTAGCTTCTCCTCGTTGCTGCCGCTCGCACTCGCACCTCGCACCGATAGGTAAAATCGTTATTTATTTTTCATATATGTCTTCATTAAAAATGTTAATTGAAATATATCATGCATCCACAGGTCCATCTTTTGGGATGAAACAATGCACCTTATTGGTGGAGGATGGGTTGCTTGAACCAAGATTGGTGGCCCTTGGTTCAGTTCAGGAAGGGGCTTCTACCATCCACAGTGTGCCTTTGCCACCTGGTTATTTGAGAGTGGTGGTAGAAGAGATTCGAGATGCTCGATGCTCGGAGTCCCTGTGCCTACCGATGAGGTACAGTGTGGTGGGACGAGCCCTTCACACATTCATTGCTTGGCCCCAACATTTAGTGAGACAAGTTTCTAAAAAGGTATGTAATTTTTTATGTTAATGACTTCTGAAAATGTTATTTCTGTATTAAGTAGTATTGTTTTAAACATGTAGGATGTTCTGAAGCCTACAAGTCATGCTCGCTTCGAACATACTAAAGGAAAACAAGCAGCTCTCCCAAAAAATCCAATTGTTGAGTTGATCCATGCCTCTGCAGAATATTATGCGAACTCCTTTGAGATTCGTTGGGATGCTAGGAGATTTGGGATAGATAATGCAAGCTTCCTCTCTACATTTCATATTCCGACATCTCGGAGGTCACATTGGGTGATAGGGATCTCAACATCTCTATTTTACAACTTTGGACAATGTAAGTACATATTTATTATTATAATTTCAATTTCATTATTTAATATATAACATGTTATTATTTTTCATTTTTTAGGATGATGGATGAATTGGTCGAGGAGCAGGGAGCTTCGGATGTCTATGGATTTTTGAGCCTCAGCCAATCCAAGCAACTGGAAATAGAAGGGAGGAAGTCCAAAGATATATCCAAAATTGGATCCTCACCTCTAAAAGGCGAGATATATCTTGGAGCATATTTATTCCAAGTAAGTCAATATAAGTTTATTATTGTTTTTATTGTGATTGAATTATATTCTAAACATTTTATTTTTCAAGGCATCATTGGCAACTCTTCCTCATTAGTCGTCTAGAGAAGATCAGTATACTCGGTTTTGTTCTTTGAATAAAAACCGGATACTCGATTTAAAGAACATTTTGAATAGGTAAGTATTTTAAAGTTTGTGTTTTCAAATATAAGTAATGTTCATATATTGACTAATAACTTCTCAGCGAGTGCTATTAAGGTGTGCAGTACCATTGATGGAATGCACATCGACAAAGCCACTAACCCACATTGGGAAATCCTACATGTAAGGTTACTTTTAATTCTCTAATGAATATTGAATATGTATTTTTCAGAACTAATGACTTGTTCAATTCATTATAGGTTAATAGACAAACGGGTAGCTACGAATGTGGCTACTACGTAATGTATTGGATGTGGCTTATAGTTTTTGGGAATATCAGAGATACTTGGAGACAGGTTAGTCCTCCAAAACCCTATTCCTCCAAAACTGTATTGGTAAAGTTTCCTACTTGTCATACCTAACATACTTTCATTTTGTTCCAGGTATTCACTGATACCCAACCCTTGCCCACAGAGTCTATCGACCAAGTCCGAGAAAAGTGGGCACAGAAGTTTTTAGAAATTAGAAATAGGGAACAATAGGAGTACTTTTATTGTAATTTTATTTATACAATTGTAAATAGATCAAATTTAAATAATTATTCAATATATATAATTCATTTGAAATTTAGCTATTTGAAATTGTTTGCTGGTTTGCTGGAGGTTTCTTTGATATGCAGGTACTAAAATTTAGGGAAAATGAGAAAATTAGAAACTGCATTGCAGTAGGGGAGGAAACTTTCAACGTCAGTTAAATTTGACACTTTCAACGTCGGTTCTTTAGTTAACCGACGTGGAATGTCTTGTTTATTTTCAACGTCGGTTCTAATTTAACCGACGTTGAAAATATTACTTTTAACGTCGCCTCTTTCAATGTCGGTTTTTGGGTCGACGTGAAATGATCCCCAGAACCGACGTGGAAAGTAGTTGTTGTAGCAGTGTGTTAAGTATATAAATAATTAATTATTTATTTAAACAAGGAATGCATTAAGATAATTCACACAAATAGAAAAATTGATAATGAAAATGAATTTGAAATACAAAAAATAAAAACGTGTTTGTTATTTAATTGGTGTTCCAAAAATTATTTACTTAAATTTAATTTTAAAATAAGATATGCAATGAATTTATTATTATTATTTTTAGTTAAGAAACTCTAATTCAATACTCAAAGAGAATGCAGTTTATACAAATAAAAATATTTGGTGACTACAATACCACAACAACTTAGTTTTAGTTTTGTTGATGATTAAATAAAAAAAAGAATTTAAATAACATAAAAAAATTACTTTAGTTCTCATAGTTAAGGTTCTGTAACTAATATTTATTTAGTTTTAAAAACAAATTAATCTTAACACTCATATAAACACTCAAGAAATGGAGCTTATGGAATAATAAATAAAGTATAAAGAAGTCTAACAATTTAAAGAGAAAGTATGTTTTCAATTGTAAATACATATTCAAAAAACTTTTAAAACATACATCATTTGAAATGGAACTTTAAAAATATATACATACTATGAAATTAAAAAAAAATATCATATTTGATGTAGTTGGGCACATTCAGTGTTAAGCACATTAAATTGCTTTCAACACTTATAGACTAACCAAGTAAATGAATAGTTGTTGAAAAAATTGGCATTGAAAACAATACACTTTGCACAAATTTAGTTGGAAAGTTATATTCATACTGAAATTGATACATACATTGGACAAAACAATTTCATATCTAATCTAAATTTCTGTAATGAATAATGAAATAAACCACATTAAAACAGAAAAGACAATAACAATGCAATAATTCATTATAAATGGATGCTTTTCCGAAAGAATACAACATTTTAACCATAATAGAAGATAACAACGTCTTAATATGTTTTACAAATTTACATTAAAAACCTATTCCTTTTTCATGTAGCTGAGCATATTCGGTGTTGAGCAGATTAAATTACTCTCAACACTTATTAAATGACCTAGCAAATGAGCACCTGTGTAAAAAAATATATGACACTCAAAACAATGCACTTTGCACAAATTTGATGGGAAAGTCATAAACACATCGAAATTGATATATACATTGGAAAAAAGAATTTCATATTTGATGTACCTTTCCATAATGAATAATCAAATAACTAACATTAAAACAGAAAAGACCATAACAATGTTGCCATAATACGCTTCACAGGTTTACAGTGAAAACATATTCCTATTTGATGTAGATGGACACATTCAATGTTGAAAACATTAGAACTAATACTTAAAAATAGTTGATGTATAGAAAAAAAACATGTTGTGCGTCTGACAAACTATTACTTTTAATAGACGATAAGTTTAGACAGACGAAGAGTCTAGACAGACAAACATTCATCAGATCATGCATGTATCGTCCAACAGATAAGGATGGCAACAGGGTGGGATAGGGACGAGTTTCACTTTTCCATCCTCATCCCCAAAGTAAAAATTCATCTATATACTTGTCCCCATACCCAATGAGTATGAATTTTTTGTCTCATTCTCGTCCCCACTAGGTATGAGTTATCCGAGTAATGGATATAATCATATTCATCTTTTACAATTTCAAATATTAATTAAATAATTATTTTACAAAAAGATAAAAATCACAATAAGGAAAACATTATATTTATAAATGATTCAAAGTCAAAATAATATACATTTTTCCCCCAATAACAAATATCAATAAGAGATTAATAAGTAAAACTTGTGCCACTGACAACACATACTACAATAAAGCTAACAATCATACTATAAAAAATCACATATCAATTATTTTCATACATTTTATACAACCAAACAACTATCACTATTGTAAATAGATATTATTAGCTCTCCTTACCTAAATTGAAGACTTAATCTAACAACTTCTTATAAATTGTTCCAAACAATATAGATAAGCTCCAAAAACTAACTCCATAATAAAATTCTAATTGGTTCAAAATATTCTACTTTTCACTAACTTCACAATATCTTCGTAAATTTGAACATTCATAAACTGATTTTGTAGCAAAGAAAAAAATTAAAATTTTTATAATAAACTAATAAATAAATACTTATTTATAAATATCATATCCGATTCATTTTAAAATCTATTAATAAAATGTTTTTTTATTACATATGTAACATCATAAAGTTGATATAATAACTTCAAAATAATATTTCAATAATTTAAAATTAGATAAATTTAACTAAAATAGAATATTTAATATATCAATACACAATTTTTAATATTAATTACAAATAATTAAATTACAATATTTTTTTCGTGAAACAACAAAAATATCTTTTTTAATTTTAACATAATAATTATTTTTAAGAAAATATCTCTACATATGACGATTTGGTAAATAAATTAGTTATTAATTTATTGACTATATTATAAATTAATTTGACAAAGATAAAAGTATTTGGTAAATATATGAAGATGATTTTTGGAATATCTTTTTACTATCTCTTATACTTTAATAATTTTCTTTATTATTATTTGATTTATTTTTTATTCTACAAAAACAAATAATTCTTGCATTATAATTTATCATCTATTATTTTTTTTTCTTGGGCATATTGTTGCTACATTTCATATGACTTTGGAATGCTTTCCATAAGATCAATAAATTAATTATTAGTTTAATAATTAAAAAAAGTATTTAATAATTATTTTAAAGTAACTTATTTTAAAATTTTCTAACTTCCTTTAATTTATAGTTTATTTAATTTTTCTTTCATTAGTACTTCTTATATTTTAATACATCTTTTTATTATCTTTAATTTTTTTTATCTATTACTAAAATTTTAATTTTACATAAATAATTAATCAGTGTACTTGGGTTAATTTTTTATTTTTTTACATTGCAATTCAAATTAAAAAAAATTGACATTATAAATTGAGGTAACTAATCTTTACATGATACTATATGAAAATTGCAAACAAAATCAATGTAATAGTAGTCTAAGTTGAAAAACAAAAACTTTTAACTTTTAAAAATAAATAAAAGTTAAACTTAATTAATACATATTATATTAAATCATTTAACACTAAGGAAAAAATAATTATTAGAGGCAATTAAATGGCGTCCCTTATAATAAATTGACTCTATATTAAAAAATAATAAATTTATATTGTATTTATAGGTGGTTTGAAACCGTATGCATGTTTTAATTAAAATAATGTTCATGCCTGGCTTTTTCAAATTCTCACCTAAAACACTTTTCTTTTCCTTCCTCTCCACAGTGCAGTGCTTTCTGTTATTATTAAATTTGTCTTCTTCAAAAGTTAGTTTATTATTAAATTTGTCTTCTACCTAAGCTATTCATTTTCTATTCTATAATTTCACATTATTGTAATTAGAAGTTGTTTTTCATTGAAAAACTTTCTCTCTTAACTTAATCTTTTCTTATTTTTCTTTTTCAGAAGTTGAAGCTCCAAAAGTTCTTTCCGTAAGTTGTTTTTCTCTCCACGTAAGTTATTTTTTTATCAAAGTCATTTTCAAATTCCATTTCTATTTGAACTTTCAGTTAGTAATATAAACCCTAATTTGAATCTGGATTAGTTTTTCCTATAATAATATTGGTAGCTTCAACGAGAATGGGAAATGGATTATGCGTTCTAGTTCTTACCCTTATTAACCCCAAATACTCATGTAATGGTAGATATGTTGTTCAAGATTGGGGTTATTAGAAGCACCGAGGAAAACATGGGTGAAATCATCAACAACCTTATCATTTCCAAGTTGATGAAATGAAGGGTGTGTTTGTGTCTGTTGAAATAATGTGTTGGTATCACTTAAATAATTCTTGGTGATTTTGTTTTTGTCGTGGAAAAATCAAAACCCTAGTTTCTAGTTAAATGTGTATGTTTGTTTGTGTGTGTGAGATTGTTTGATCCAAATGTCATGGTAAGCTCACCCCTAACAATTTGATTCTATATAATCCAATCTATATTCAATTTTACCTTTCTGTCAAATGTAATGAACTCATGATTAACATTATAATACTTTAATATATTCATATGAATAATAAATTATTTTTTTAATTTTATTATTACAGTAACAACAAAGTTCAAGTGATCATTCCTCATCAAATATTGATATTGGTCAATCTTAGAAAGATTTTGAAGTTCTATTTAGATTTTTAATGTTTTAACTAGACTATATTTTAGATATTATGATGTTATTTTTGAAAATTTTAATTTTTGAAAATGTTGATTTTTTTTACTGGAAACTATAATTTGATTTGTTGTAATTAGTAATGTGGATTTTGTTATTTTGATAATATTAATGATGTGATTGAATGAGTGAAGAGACATAATATACAAATTGAAAGAATAAGAGATAGGTACTCTATTACAACATGCTTGGAACACAATTGGAAGTTATATATTTACATAATTTACAAATTTATAATTTCTAAGTTTCACAGATTACACAGACTATTTTTTTTTTAAAAGGTTTCAAGATTATATGTTAAAAAAGTTTTAATATACAAAACTTTAGAGTTTTGGGACTGTTTAATATACAAAATATGTAAGTTTTGGGACTGTGTTATTTTTAATATATAATGATGATTTGAGGCTTTGTTTTCTATACAAAACTAAACAAGTCCTTATGGTAGTCTAACATTAATAAAATTCAGAGTTACAATCATGAAAAATAAAGAATACTACCTAAGTGATCCAAGGTTGATATGGTATTTGAGGATGACAACTTTAAAGCTTACACTTCATATGGATGATTTTGTTTTTCATGAAATATGTGTGTTTGTGATAAAAAAAATGACTTACATTTTCAATAGTATGTTAATATTAAATATAAGTTTTAAATTTATATGTTTCTATGTCACTTCACAACAAATAAAGAAAATCATACTAAACTATATCTAATAAATGTCTCTATACAATTTTAGTGGCAGTTATAAGTGTCTCTAAACACTAAAGATGAGTTTTTTAAAATGAATTTAAAGACGGTTATAATTGATTCAAAAAATTTAATGGTAGTTATTCCGATAATTATATTAAATCAACACATTATAATAGTTTTATGGCATTAAATTATATGTAGGTGAATTAATTAACGAAAAAAAATAGTACCGATTTAAAGTGTCATTAAATAATATAATTAAGTGATGTTAAAATTTATTTTTTTAGTAGTGTAAATAAAATTTTTTGTCCGAAATAAAATAGAAATTATAAGAATTTAATTTTTTAAATAATATAAAATTATAATTACATAATAATATATTTGTATCTAAAAATATAAATTTCATTTATATAATTATATATATAATATATTTGTTTCTAAAAGTACTTTTTATATCATTTTATTTGTAACACTCATCTTAACTGTTTAATTGCTTTTTTTTAGAATACACAAATATTATATAATTATTCTCTTTATAATTACTTTTTTTAGTGTATACTAATCCTTACAATTTTGTCATTTAATTCGATTAACTCTCCACAATAAAAAAAATATTTATATAAAGTTAAAATAATAATGAAAAAGTTATTTT
This sequence comes from Lablab purpureus, assembly GCA_030347555.1. Lineage (NCBI taxonomy): Eukaryota > Viridiplantae > Streptophyta > Magnoliopsida > Fabales > Fabaceae > Lablab > Lablab purpureus. The sequence continues at coordinate 18,027,025 of CM059256.1, forward strand.
TATGTTTATTACAATAATTAATTTTTTATTTTCTATTATCATAAAAAAATGAATACATATGCGGACACATATTTCCAGTTTTTTAGAAACTTCCAAAAATTATCAAATAAACTCAATTATTGAATGCTAGTTAGTTGTAGTTTTCATAATTCATTATAAAAGGAATAAACAAATCTAAAAGTACTTAAAAAAAACCTACAAAATAATAAAAGAAGATAAGAAAGTTTTAAGTTAAGAATAATAATTTTTACAAAATTTCGGAGATATTCAAAATACTTCTATTTAACAATAAAAGTTCAACTGTAGATTCTTATAAAAATTCTTAACTGGAAAATTTTATTTGGATAAAAAACACTAATAGAAAATTGACATTTTACAATCAAGTGTTATAACTTTTGTAAAACATTCATCATAATAAGTTACACGTTGAAAAATTTGTAAATATAGTAAATTCATTATATCGATAATTATTTAAACCAATGTGACGTGTATTTTAATATGTTGATTCAATTTATAATTAATATCAAATATATTAATTGTGATGTATTGAAAGTATGTTTAGTAAAGTTAATAACTAACTATTAACTTATTTAATTAACTTATAAATTTGTTTGATTAACATAAAAATGTTTGATAAGTAATTTGAAAAAAATTGTTTTAAGAATTTCCAACTTGTGTAACTGTTTCTAATTTGTTGTTTACTTTATTTTATTATTATTATTATTATTATTATTATTATTATTATTATTATATTTTAATATATATTTCATTATTATTTTAATTTCTTTAAATATTATTATATATTTCATTTTATAATAATATCTAATCATTACATTATTTTTAATATTTGCTAAGTTGTTCTTTAATTTTTTATAAAATTAAAATTAAAATTTTTAATATTATGTAAAAACTATAAAAATATTAATATAACAATAACAAGAAGAAGAAATGAAAAATTAAATTTATGAAAAATAAATAAATAATAGTCATCTAATCAATTCATTTTATAATTAATGACCTTTTCAAATAAAAAATATACAACTTCAATAATAAATAAATATATTAAAAAATTAATCACTTTAAAATAAATAAAATTGTAATTATGTAAAAATTTAGTTTTTCATATAAAAGATAAATTTCATTCATATAAATAAAACTTATTGAATTATATTTCTTAATGTTATTTTTACATTTACCAAATCCTCCTGCACAAGTCTTCTTGCTTGTGCTTTTTCTTTCACAATTCCTCTGTTGAGTGGTATGAGCTCAACGACGGAGATGCCGAACCTTGACCTTAGCTCATATCGGAGATCTCCAACCTGTCCAGGATTTCGACGCTAACCTATTTTTGTGCCATCGTCGAACTCATGTCCTGTCACTTCATCCTTATCGATGACAACAACGTTGAGTTTGTTATCCTTGTCGAGGTCACCCCGTCGCGTAATCTATACATATGTAAACTCATGACGAATGTTAAATACCAAGTAACCTAATATATAATAGAATTTATTCGATTTTGGGTTATCTTTTGACAGTACACTCTCTAATAGTTGTATAAATAAATTTATAAAAAATTATAGTTATAAATAATTTCAAAAAGTCAACCATTTAATATATGCATTACATGTATATATCAACAAAATATATCTAAATAATTGATTATACATAAAATACTGAAGTATAATTACACCAATCTATCTCATTGTATATAAACATTTTGTGAAGATACCTTTAAATATTATTTAGCAATGGTCCTTTTACTTAACAAGAAAAAAAATAAGTTACAAGTAAATTTGTATTAGTTTAAATTAGAGAATAAAAGTGCAAAATATAAGTATCCGAAGAATTTCCTTATGTTTATCACATTCTTTTCACAATCATAAAATATTTAAATTTTCACTACTTTAATAAACATAAATATAAATTTAGATATAATTATTAATTAACATAATATTTCTTAAATTAAAATTATGCATTCTTCTAACTACTTTAACCTTTCCTTTATTTAAATAATAGTGTAATATCTTTTAAGTATAATAAAAAATTATTTATTTTCTATTTATGTTTAACCATTCTAATAAAAGTTTAATGAGCGGTAGAATGTTAGGTCAAATATGTGGGTGAGACAAAGAAAATAAAGTAAGTGATCTAATTCCTTATGTAGAAATAGAATATTTGGAGATAAGATTTCTAATAAATATAGTTTCTATTTAAAGTTTCTATTTAAAGCTTTCAGGGAGATAAAATTTCTAATAAATATAGTTTCTATGTAAGGCTTTTAGGGATTATTAGAAACCTATTATAACTAGTGTTTCTTATGTTAAGATCTTAGATCTATTCATAGATATAAATGTATAATTATTATTTAATATATCTTTTAGATATGTTAGAGAACTCATGTTTCTTATTTGGTCTCCAAAGAGGGTCATCTACTTGTTTATGAAGTTATCCAATGTCATAATCTAGGTAATCTAAATTATATACTTTTACGATTTAGAATACAAACAATACGAATATGAAAACTAAACATGAATTTAATCTATAAGATATACAAGTGTGAAAACTTATTTTTAAGAATAGAAGAACATGAAATATATATGTAATTAGAATATGAATGAAAAAAAAAAGATAATACATTTAAGTAAAAAGGAAGAATTAAAATAAAAGAATGAAAAAGATAAATTTATGGAATGATGGATGAAGTTGTGTCGCCTAAGGATACCTCCAAATAAGTGTTAAATTGAATAGTCACTTGATTCTATTATTTAAAATAAGATTTAAGCAAAAGAAAACTTTCTCTTTCTTACACAATGGAATCTGAGGAATTCGCCATAATATATCTGACTCATGCATAATATCATGAAAAATTGATACAAAGTTTTGGCTGCTACTTAGTATCGACAATAGGTCTGAAAAAGTATCTAAAAATATGAAATTTAGATATTTGTACCCTGTCAAGATAAGGAACCATGGTATATATGTTTGGAATAGATTCCATTTTGAGATAATTGAAAAAACACTATCTTGTTGAAAGGTTCTATACATCTGACCTTTCTTAAGGCATTTTTCTGTAGACAATAACTCTGTTTTTTCCTTTTTTCGGATGGTAAATATTTCTCAGAACATGGAATGTGAATCCAACCCATGTTTGAATTGAAATTGAGATACTAATACAAGTTCTTCCCTTCTGAATCAGGTATATTCATATATGAAAGAGGTTGACAATAAGTTTTTTCAAAATGGACTATTTGTCCCTCTGTTAGATGTGTTCCAGAAATGTCTGTGATCGAGTAAATAGCGTCACGAACGAATAGATCGTATCAAATTGAAAAATGGAAAGATTTGTAGAAGTTATACCCTTTGTCGCCACTTTGCGAAAAATCTTTAGGTATCAATATGTTAGATACCTCTTTAGAAAATGCTCTAGAATTTCAACTCTTACTTAATGTAATTAAAATTGTTTACAAAAGAGAGTGAGAAGATATTTATAGCCAAATGTGCCCCTTAATCTAGGTGAAAATAAAATGCTTCTAAAATGAAATGAAAATCTAACCTACTAACCTTGTATAGTTAGTCAAAAATTACAAATTTTATGGAGGGAAATTTTGAATTTTGAAATTCAAATAAAAGAAATCAAAGAAATTCTTCTATTTTTCAAATATGGAGACCATGTTTCTTGTTCATGTCTTCCTTCCTCTTTTCATGTGTCTTACTTTTTTTTTGTTTTTGTTTAACCTTATTACTGTGTTCGGCCAAAACTTAGAAACTCCCAAATAGGTTTTATGCGCTTCAAGTTCTTCTTTATTTTGTTGTCTAATATTTACTTACCTAACTCATTGAACTTTACTATTTATACATTTGTTCACATGTAAGAAAATAAATTAAATCTCCAATTTTTAAAATTTTTTAACAAGATAAACTATGTTTTATGAGTTTTTGTTTATTCAAAACTACTTAAAATTATTCATATCCATACACTCAAAAAATGTTTGATATAAAATCTTGTAACAACATAAATGACTTAAAAAATGTTTGATATAAAATCTTATAACAAGATAAATGATTGAAAAAAGTTGATAATTAATAAGGTGAAGAGACTCTCCACATATTAAAAAAGTATTTATAGTAATACATAATCTCTCAACCAAGATAAATAAACAACTTGGTTAACATATACATAAAGGAGTATAGAATTAGAATATTAAAATTAATGAGGCACTACTACAGGAAGAGGAATTAACGTCGGCACTTTACGTCGGTTAAACCAAAAACGACGTAGAAGGTACGTTGCAGGAGATTTCACGTCGGTTCTTCCCAGAACCGACGTGAAATCTCTCTTTTAAATTCGCGTTCCCCCCTTTCTTTCTCACTTTTCGTTCTTCGCGTCTTCGCCTTCTTCGTCTTTGCGCACAGTCCAGCCGCCGCCGCTACCGTTCCGTTCCGTTCCATCTGCAGTTGCCGTGGACCTTGCCGTCGTGCCGTCACCGACCATCGGTCGCCGCGCATGCTCGCCCTGCCTGCGACGTTGAAGGCCCTGCGCGAATCCGCTGCCGCCTCGCACTCTGTGCCGCCTCCGCTACGTTGCCGCCTCCGCGCCGCCGCCTGCGTGCCGCCTCGCCTGCCGCGCCGCGTCTGCCACTGCCGCCACCGCCTCCGTGCCGCTGCTAGGTTAGTGTGTTTTTTATTTTTTTATTGTTTTTTGTTTTGTAGATATTGTTTGTATGATTAGGTTATTGAAATGTCTGTACATGATTGTTCTGATGATCTGGCTGTGCCCGTGGGGCTTTATTTGATGTTGTTTATGTATTTGATGTTGTGTAAAAATTTGGGTTTAGTCAAATTACAGAGAAAACTCTGTCGAAATTTCGTTAGAATGAGTTTGTCTCTAGTAAACTGTACTAAATAATGTTATAGTGTTTGTATGATTAGGTTATTAAATGCCTGTAGATGATTGTTCGATGATCGATCGTGTGGAGCTTTATTTGATGTTGTTTATGTATTTGATTTTGTATGAAATTTCGTTAGAATGAGTTTGTCTCTCTTATAGAGCAAACTGTACTAAATGATAATTTTGATTATAGTAATCAATGATACTAAATTCATTGATGACCGATACGTTTTTTATTAACTCTTAATTGTAGTCTAAAATCCGAAAATGAATCGAAGTTGGATGAATGCAAGTTGTATATCGGAAGAGTATGAGAATGGAGTTGAACAATTTTTGAGTTTTCTTTGAACGAAATGGTCTAAAGATGAATGGAAAATTTTATTGTCCCTGTGTTAAGTGTGTTAATGGAAGAGTTCAAACCGTAGATATAATACGAGAACATCTAATCTGTGAGGGTATCATGAAAAATTATACTACATGGATATGGCACGGTGAACTTATTGATATTCCTGTAGTATCACAAGCTGTGGAGGAGGAGGATGTGTGTATGGAAGATCGAATAGAGGATATGCTTCGTGATGTGGGTCGGAAAGCTTTCTTCAAGCACATGCACTGTATATGATAAATTGAAGACCGATTCGGAGACGGCTTTGTATCCTGGGTGTACAACTTTCACACGATTGTCTTCTGTATTAAGATTGGTGAATTTGAAGGCAAAGTTTGGTTGGAGTGATAAAAGTTTCAATGAATTGTTAGAACTTTTGAAAGAGATGCTTCCGGATGAAAACACATTGCCTAACCAGTATGTATGAAGCAAAGAAGATACTTTGTCCAATGGGTTTAGAATATAAAAGATACACGCTTGTCCTAATGACTGTATTTTATACGAGAAAAGAGTTTGAATCTCTTCACAAGTGTCCAAAATGTGGTGTATCACGTTACAAAGTCAAGGATGGTGATGGTGAAGATAGTCATAAAAGGGTTCTCCTGCAAAGGTTATATGGTATCTTCCAATAATTCCAAGGTTTAAGCGATTGTTTGCTAATGAAGAAGATTCAAAAAATCTCACATGGCATTCGAGTTGCAAAGAAGCGAGATGGACAACTCGACATCCAGGTGATTCTCCACGAGTGGAAGAAAATTGACCGTCTATTTCCAAGTTTTGGTAGTGATGCAAGAAACCTTAGACTTGGACTAGCTACGAGATGGAATGAATCCTTTTGGTAACTTAAGCACTAACCACGGTTCATGGCCAGTTTTATTGGTGATCTACAATCTTCCACATTGGTTGTGCATGAAGCGGAAATATGTTATGCTATCTATGATGATTGCGAGGTCCAAGACAGCCAGGAAATGACATAGATGTTTATTTAAGTCCTTTGATAGATGACTTAAGATTGTTGTGGGAGGAAGGAGTAGAGGTGTTTGATGCAAATCGACAGGAGAATTTCAAGTTACATGCAATGATATTTTGTACCATAAATGACTTTCCAGCATATGGTAACTTGAGTGGATACAGTGTCAAGGGTCATCATGCGTGTCCTATTTGTCAAGAAGATACAAGTTATCTGCAATTGAAACATGGGAAGAAGACAATTTATAATAAACACAGAAAATTCCTTCCAGTTAACCACCCATACAGAAGATTGAAGAAAGCTTTTAACGGTTGCCGGGAGGATGAAATTGCTAAGTCACCGTTAGCAGGTGAGGAAGTTTATGATCGGGTGAAAAACATAAATGTTGAATTTGGAAAGACCCAAAAGAAATCTACTGACGGAAGCAAGTGGAAGAAGAGATCAATTTTTTTGAACTTCCATATTGGTGTCATCTAGATGTACGTCATTGTATTGATGTGATGCATGTTGAGAAGAATGTGTGTGATAGTCTAATTGGCACACTTTTGAACATCAAAGGTAAGACAAAGGATGGAGTGAATACTCGTCAAGATCTTTGTGAATTGGGAATACGTCCGGAATTGCATCCAAGATCGGAAGGCAAGAGAACATATCTTCCACCGACATGTCACACTTTATCCAAAAGAGAAGACTAGTCTTTGTCGGTGCCTTCGAGTATTAAAGTTCCACAAGGATACTCTTCAAATATTAAGAGTCTTGTGTCAATGAAAGATCTTAAACTAGTTGGGTTAAAGTCACATGACTATCACGTTTTGATGCAACAACTCTTACCTGTAGCTATACATGGCATACTCAGAAGAATGTGAGAAATGCAATTATGCGTCTATGTTTTTCTTCAACTCTATATGCGCCAAGGTAATTGATGAAAAATCATTAGATCAATTGGAAAATGAGGCAGCAATTATACTATGTCAATTGGAGATGTATTTTCCTCCATCATTTTTGATATTATGGTTCACTTAATTGTTCATCTTGTAAGAGAGATACGGTTATGTGGCCCGGTTTATTTGCGGTGGATGTACCCAATTGAGCGATACATGAAGATCTTCAAAGGGTATACTAAGAATCCATATAGACCAGAAGCTTCTATAGTTGAAAGGTATATTGCGGAAGAAGCTACAGAGTTTTGTTCGAGAATACTTGGCAAAAGCACAAGCCGTGGGTGTTCCTACAAGTCGACATGATGATAGGATAAATGGAAAGGGTACTCGTGGTATAAAAGTTCAAGCAAAGGATATTGCTGAGTTGAGTCGAGGCACACTTGTATATTTTGAATAATACGGATGAAGTTCTTCCTTACATATCTGCTCATCAATCAATGTTGAGGACCCAAAACCCCAAAATGGGTGAGCGGTTGTTAGTGAAGGAGCATAACAACAAGTTTGTCGGTTGGTTTAGAAGCCAAATATTTTCGAGATGAGAATGCATCGATACATTGAAATAGCTAGCTCATGGACCAAAACATAACATCATCACTTGGATTAGATACGACATTAATAGATATTCCTTCTACACGAAGTCACAAGATGACAATAGCACAGATTCAAAATAGTGGAGTATCTATTGAGGCCACATCCATGCACTTTTCTAGTTCAAAGGATAAAAACCCGATCATGGCATCCATAAGTTACTTTGGAGTGATTGAGGAAATTTGGGAGGTTGACTACGATAAATTTAGAGTTCCTCTATTTAAATGTGTTTGGGTCGATAGCAATACTAGGTGTTCAATTTGTGAAATGGGTTTTACTATGATAGACCTTAAGAAGCTAGGTCATAAGGAAGAACCATTCATCATGGCATATCAAGCAAAACAAGTTTTTTATGTGACCAGACCCATGTAATGATAGGTGGTGCAGTGGTCCTTCAAGGCAAAGGGATTGATGTCAACCATGAAAATGAAGATGAGTCGGATGATTTCATTGTGATTCCCAATTCACCACGATTGCCTAGTAGTATTGAAGATGTACAAGAGGATGTGGTCCATGCTACTCGTAATGATCATGATGAAGGGATATGGGAAAATTTAGTTGTCTAAGTATGTTTCTACTTAAAATTCTTTATGTATTTGTTTTATGTTTGTGTATTTAAGATTTATAAATTATATTGTTTTATATTTTCTTTACTGGACACATGGCATCTCCTTCACCATCACCTCCTCCCTCACCTCCCTCATCTCCTCCACCACCTCCTCCACCAAAGAAGACCGAGGCAAGCTACACGATTGCGAGCATGACGACCGGACACATGACGGGAGAGAAGCTCGGTGTGTACGTTGATCCACGCCTTGGGAAGGTGTCCGGTCCTCATCATACCCGGTTCAGCGACTACTTGGGTACCGTTGCACGAGAGAAGGTAATTCTAAGTTTATATTTGAAGTTTTTACATATTTACATATAATTCTTCTTTTCATCTAACTAATGATTATGTTTTAGATATCTATTTTGCATCAGGCTGGGATAATGTTGACGACACGGTGAAGAATCTGATTTGGCGGGACATTACGGTAAGTTTAAATTTATTTAATTGTCTTTTCTTGAATATTGATTTTTAATTTTGATACTAATTATGTTTTATTTTTGCAGAAGTATTTTGATATTGAAAACTCCAAGGCGGTTAAGAAGAAGATTATGTCCACCATTGCAAAAATGTGGAGGCGGTTCAAGTCCACATTAACTACGAAATGGGTTTATCTTTGAGGATGTCGTTAGCAAGGGACTTACTCCTTGCCAGCGATATGGCATATCTGAGGAGGAGTGGAGGAAATTTGTAGAGATTAGGACTGACCCAGAGTGGGAGGTATAAATGAATTTAAATTTATTAAGTTATTGTATTATATTCTAATATCAATTATTTTGCGGGGAAAAGATTAAAGGCGAAGGAGATTCGGAAGAAGAATTTGACCCCCACCGTCACGTCTCGTGGGGGTATGATCTCTTGTACGAGAGAATGATGTACGAGAAGGCTGCACTCGGAGAAAAGAAGCGGCCGGTTCGGTATAAGCCAGGATGATCTCCCCCACCATCTCCTCCTAAACGTCATCAAACTTGGAAGAGAGCTCGTCAAAAGCCTTCCGTGGGATGACATCTGAGGAGGCTTAACATATAGCGAGATAGGATTGTAAGTTACTATTCTTTTTAACCCTAATATGATTAATTTGTTACACTTGTATATTTATATATACATATAATGTGTTAAATTTATTGTAGGATTCCTTGGAGGAGCGGTGTACACGGGGAACTTTCGTTCCATGTGGTCGTCGAGACTATCTCGACCACTTGCTATTGGTAAAGATGAACACCCGGCCGTGTTCGGGGTGTGGGGACCGATGTGGGTATTCGACATTATTTTGGGGCAGCGGTGAAGAATACCCAGAGCTCAACAATTAATGAAGAAGAGTTGGAGAAGAAGCTCACGGCGAAGGCGACACGGTCATCGCGGCACGAGGTTCGGGAGCGGCTACTTAGCATGTTTCCGGACTTGGCGGTTAGGATGGCATCTTCCCACCAACACGCTCGACCATCTCCTCCATCTGTTGGCACAATGGGAAGTACTTCCGAGTAATCCTGCTCCTATTCTAGCTTCTCCATTCTTGCTTGCTTGCACTTGCACCGATAGGTAAAATCGTTATTTATTTTTCATATATGTCTTCATTAAAAATGTTAATTGAAATATATCATGCATCCACGGGTCCATCTTTTGGGATGAAACAATGCGCCTTATTGGTGGAGGATGGGTTGCTTGAACCAAGATTGGTGGCCCTTGGTTCGAGTTCGAGAAGGGCTTCTACCATCCACGGTGTGCCTTTGCCACCTGGTTATTTGAGAGTGGTGGTAGAAGAGATTCGAGATGCTGATCTTGGAGTCCCTGTGCCTCTCGATGAGGTACAGGTGGTGGGACAGACCCTTCACACATTCATTGCTTGGCCCCAACATTTAGTGAGACAAGTTTCTAAAAGGTACGTAATTTTTATGTTAATGACTTACGAAAATGTTATTTACGTATTAAGTAGTATTGTTTTAAACATGTAGGATGTTCGGAAGCCTACAAGTCGTCTTGCTTACGAACATACTAAAGGAAAACAAGCGACTCTCCCAAAAATCCAATTGTTGAGTTGATCCATGCCTCTGCGAGAATATTATGCGAACTCCTTTGAGATTCGTTGGGATGCTAGGAGATTTGGGATAGATAATGCAAGCTTCCCTCTCTACATTTCATATTCTGACATCTCAGAGGTCACATTGGGTGATAGGGATCTCAACATCTCTATTTTACAACTTTGGACAATGTAAGTACATATTTATTATTATTATTATAATTTCAATTTCATTATTTAATATATAACATGTTATTATTTTTTATTTTTAGGATGATGGATGAATTGGCTGAGGAGCGAGGAGCTTCGAGATGTCTATGGATTTTTTGAGCCTCGATCAATCCAAGCGACTGGAAATAGAAGGGAGGAAGTCCAAAGATATATCCAAAATTGGATCCTCACCTCTAAAAGGCGAGATATATCTTGGAGCATATTTATTCAAGTAAGTCAATATAAGTTCATTATTGTTTTTATTGTGATTGAATTATATTCTAAACATTTTATTTTTCAAGGCATCATTGGCAACTCTTCCTCATCGAGTCGTCCGAGAGAAGGCGTATATCTGGTTTTGTTCTTTGAATAAAAAACCGGATACTTGATTTAAAGAACATTTTGAATAGGTAAGTAATTTAAACTTTGTGTTTTCAAATATAAGTAATGTTCATATATTGACTAATAACTTCTCGACGAGTGCTATTAAGGTGTGCGGTACCATTGATGGAATGCACATCGGCAAAACCACTAACCCACATTGGGAAATCCTACATGTAAGGTTACTTTTAATTCTCTAATGAATATTGAATATGTATTTTTCAGAACTAATGACTTGTTCAATTCATTATAGGTTAATAGACAAGCGGGTAGCTACGAATGTGGCTACTACGTAATGTATTGGATGTGGCTTATAGTTTTTGGGAATATCGAGAGATACTTGGAGACAGGTTAGTCCTCCAAAACCCTATTCCTCCAAAACTGTATTGGTAAAGTTTCCTACTTGTCATACCTAACATACTTTCATTTTGTTCCAGGTATTCACTGATACCCAACCCTTGCCCACAGAGTCTATCGACCAAGTCCGAGAAAAGTGGGCACAGAAGTTTTTAGAAATTAGAAATAGGGAACAATAGGAGTACTTTTATTGTAATTTTATTTATACAATTGTAAATAGATCAAATTTAAATAATTATTCAATATATATAATTCATTTGAAATTTAGCTATTTGAAATTGTTTGCTGGTTTGCTGGAGGTTTCTTTGATATGCAGGTACTAAAATTTAGGGAAAATGAGAAAATTAGAAACTGCATTGCAGTAGGGGAGGAAACTTTCAACGTCAGTTAAATTTGAACCGACGTTGAAAATATTACTTTTAACGTCGCCTCTTTCAACGTCGATTTTGGGACCGTCGTAAAATCATCCCCAAAACCGACGTGGATTCCGATTTCTGTAGCAGTGAGGGGTAAATACGGTTAAGGTCAAACTAGTGAAATAGTCAAACTAATGAAACATTAGAACATTCTATATTTTAAGAGGTGAAACATTAATCATTAATATTATCTTTTACTAATGTTCATCAAGATTTTTTCAAGTGGTATAGAGAAAATTGATTTTTGTTAGTGTCAATTAGTTACAGTGATATCAATCGGAATCAATTTTTTAGTTTACCTTTTAATTTATGTCACTTGAAAACTTTTGTAATTGACATTGACAAACAAAATCTTAGTTGACGATTTAAAAGTTCTTCCGGTCAATATTTGAAAAAAAAATATTCTGAAAAAAAATAAAAAAAAACATTAATTGAAAATATTTAATTAATATATATAATTGGATTAGTAATATGAAAAAATCATGTAAGAGGTTGGAAATTTCAAATAAACTAACAATATAAAAATTCAATAATTTATAAATAGGATGTATTTATTTTACGATTAGATAATGTGAACTTTGAGTTAAATATAAATTCACAAAGATTAAAGTTATAAGTATACCATAAAGAGATTGTTGAAATTATCATATTACATATTATTATATTCTTAATAAACTAAAAAAAATAGTGTCTTATAAATATTGATATAAATAGTGATATGAGAAATTCACAAGTTGGTTTAATGAGATTGAATTAATCATAAAGTCATTTGTTAAGTTTTTCTAAAAATAAAAAAAATCTAATTAATCTATAATAATAATTATTTTTTAATAATTAAAAAATTTATTAGCACCAATAAAAAGATTAGTCAATATCAATTGAAAAATAATTATTCTAATAAAGTCTTAATTTTTTAAGAAAATATGAAAAATGATACATGAATTTGAAAATGTAAAAAAGTTTCTAATTTTTACATTTTAAACAAAATTTAAAATTCACTATTTTCAAATAATCTAATTATTCTTATAAATTATAAAATTTCAAATTATTTTAAAATAAAAAACACATTTTATTATAAAATATCTCAAATTTTCTATACAAATTATTTATCTTTTTAAAATTATAAACCAAATACATTATAGAATTTTAAAGAGAAAAGAAACATAGAAAATAGTGCATTGGTGGTGTTTCTAGTCAAGGAAAAAAGTAGTTCGCTAACATTAGCCTCGCCCCATTTCCATTACTATAAATTAAAAGATAATTATTTGATAGATAGAAAGATTAATGGATTTTTTGTTAATTTTATTATTTATTTATTTATTTATGTTCGTTATTAAAATCTAGTTCAAGTTCAAAACTTTTAAATATAATAATGTAACTATTTTTTATTTAATTAACAATAAAATAGTCCATAAACAAATATTGATGAGTTTACTTTACACATAATGTAATTTATGACAATTAATCATCATATTTTATATAATTATTGACATCAATTTTAATTTATATTTTCTACATTTTAAAAATTGAAAATTTTGATTAAATCTAGACTAAATAAAATAAAATAAAATAAATAATATAATGAAAATAATAACTAAAACTTAAATTATAATATGAAAATTTCTTTTAATAAAATTAAAGGCTGACAGTCTTTATTAAATATAAGCAAAACTAAATATTTTTTGCTAATTAAAATTAAAGAAAATAAACTATTTTTTACAGTCACTTGAAAAAAAAGTTATCCTTTCATGACATAAAATATTTTATATTGTTTTCAATCGTACTATATTATATATGTATATATATATATATATATATATATATATATAATTTTATAGTAATAATAATAATAATAATAATTTGTTGATTTTTGTATTATTACTCAAAACAACGATGATTTTTATTAATTGATAATATAAAATTGTTTTACCCTGATAGTATATGATCATTAAAATCTTAAATTATTTAGTTGACTTTTTCACAATTATAAAAATATTATTTTTACTTTATCTTTAATTACATTTTGTTAGAAATCCTCACATTTAAGTTAAAAGTTTATCTTTTAATTTAAAGAGTCAGGGATGATGATGATTATTGTTTTTCAAGATAAATAATTTGTACGAATATTATGATTAAAAAATAACCTTTTTAATAATATGATATTAAATAAGAATAAATTAGTCAAAAATTTATTTATATTTCATTCAACTAGATTTAGATATATGTTTATTTATATTTGAGTAAAGAAAGAATATTAATTTATTTTTTTTATTTGGATCGATGAAATAAAATAATTATATGTAAATTAAAATTTTTTAATGTAAATTTATTATACTTACTATATAATTCATGACTTAAATAAGTTTTAGTTAAAAACTTTCTGAGTTATCTTGCGTATTTAAATGTAAATCAATTTAAAATATAATATTTTTTATTTTTAATAATTGTTATTAAGTTTAATTTAATTTAAAATTTAACATATTTTATTTTTATTGATTGTTATACGTAATTCAATTCAAAATATTTTTTTTATTAGTTATAATAAATTAAATAAATTATTATTATACAAATAATTATTCAATATTAAATTTTTTTAATATATTCATATATATATATATATATGCCTACTAACCTTATATAACATGTAGATTTTGTAGAAACAAATATAATTTATAAAAATTGAAAAGTGCTCCGAGCGCGAACTATGCAAACTATTATTATATAATATAGGTTTATGTCGTTATGAGTTTAGATAGGCAGCTATGTCGATATTTTGAGCTTTAATTATCACTAATGATTAATTTATTACATTTGGAAGAAATTAAAAGATAAATAAAATAAATAATTTTTAATATTTTTATTTAAGTAAAGAAAAGTTGATAAATAAATTTTTTAAATTAAAATTATAATATAATTAAATTAAATTTTTTATACATCTTTAATTATATCCTAAATAAATAAGCAAACAAATTTATTATTATTTAAATTTATTTTTCTCTTCAATTTTTCATGATCGGAAATAAAAAAACATGTGAGAGACTAAGATTTTATTTTTCTTTTATTTATTAAAAAAATTATTCACATTTCTTTATTTTATCTAATCCCATTTTCTTCTTATTCGATCCCTTCAACTAATGTACAAGAAATTAAATTATCCATAACAATGTACAAAATGGAATTAATATTAAATATTATACCATACCACAAATGTATTACAACTTAGTAATTTAAATAAAATAAAATGCTTCTCCGAATATAATTTTTTTAAGAGTCTTGCGCAATGGGATCCATAGGTAACCACGTTCACATTAATAAGATAGATTTGTTAGATCACATTCTCAAAAGTGTTTATGTTTTATTTTATTTATTCGATGTTTTAAAATTCAAAAGGTTTTTTTATTAATTACACACTTATTTAATAAGCATTCTGTTTTAAATAAAAACATACATTAATTATATGTTATTTGTACGAGAAAGGCAGAACTAATACACAGAAGAGAACGTGGAAAATTATATTTAACACAAGTGTAACTATTAATGTATAAGAGGTGGTGTATAATGGAAATATGTGTAAGGGATATTAAATAAAATAAACCGAGAAGAATAAGATAGAGAGACGGTGAAAATGTTCTGGTTCAATATTTTGGTTATGATTCAAGTTAGAATTTAAAAAAATAATAATTTAAATAAAAATAAACTTTGTTTAGTCTGAGCTTTTTTATCTAAATTTTACACAGGTTAAGGTGAAATTAGTTTGCATATTAATGAATTAGTCTATTTTTTTAATTAAATATTTTATTTTTATTTTAATTACATATATATTATATTATAAATCTATATTAATATAATTGTTTCAAATAATATTAAATAAAAATATGATATTATTATATTAAGTTTATTTATTAAATATTAAATTTTATATTTTTGACAATGATATATTATAATATTTTAATTAATTTTTTTTACATAATTCATTCCATTACATTAGATTATTTATTTTCACAATTCTATATGCAATAAATAATAAATAAGGTTACTGATAACATATACAAAGAAATAATTGACTTTATGTTACAAAATATAAGATTTATAAAAAAAATAAGATAACTATAAATATTAATATTAAATCCTTTAGCATTTTCATTTCCTAAAATAAACTTATAATGAAGCATACTTCGTCCATTTTTTTTAATAAAGTATTAATAACACAATAAACATTAAGAGAGAAAAAAAATGACCAAGCACCAAATTGTAATATATAATGGCTCGTAACATGCAAATAATTAAAGAAGAGTTATAATGTGTTTTTTACTATTGTGTCTTTTATTTTCAATTGTTGTTCAAATAGTTGTTTGGAGATTGTAGACAAGAAAATAATTTTATTTATACAAGAAAAAAATCAATTAAGAAACCAACTAGAAAATTGAAACAAAGGAAAATCACCTTAAACTTCCACAAAGCCATGAACTAATATTAGATGTATAACTTCCTGTGAGTACAAATTTGTTACATGATTGAGGGTGATTCACTACAAAAACATAAATGATATGATAAACGAAACCTTAGAAATTCTTTATATACGAAACCCTAAGAAAAAGATGATGTGTTGAAACACATTATGTCAGAAATCTTGTTCTCTCTTCACCCATGATCAACCAATACTTTGAAATCAAAAGACATCAACAAGAAGGGTCGTGATGTTTTAAAGAATGTGTGAAATACGACATTGACATTGTTGAATGTTTGTTTCATTACAAATCTTAAGAAAATTTTATACACAAACCCTGAGAAAAAGGTCATGTGTCGAAACACGTGATTAAAAACCCTAATTTGAAAATTCTCTAAAACAAATCACAATAAAAAGAGGAAAAAGTTAAAAATATGATTATCAAGGTGACTTCATGAACAGATTGTGAAGCTTAATTCTTTTTTTTTTTCCTCATGATCTCCACAATGTTTTGGAAGCTTTGACGAGTAAGGTCATGGCATTATTACAAAGGTGAATAATATGCGTTGACATTGTTAAATGCTTGAAATCAAAAGAAGAGGAAAGAGAAAAAGATTTCAAATAGTTCAATAGCAAGCAAAAGAGAGAAGAGCGTGTATTTTTTTTTCAATATTATCTTATTTTCACTTGAGAAAGATTTTGTTTTTGTTCTATTATGTAACACCCGAAAACTACTATACTACAAAATATGATCAAATAGACATGCATGTCTACAAGGTTTAGTTATGAAGTTACACAATAAACGACTTACAAAATTAAAGTTTTTAAAATAAACTTAAACATCAAATCATAATCATAATTTTCTAAGCTTGTTAAGAACTATTAATATTGTAATATCATTTACTCATAGTACTAGCTATAATAAAAAAAATAACACTATTGAAATCACACGAGAGTGACACATAAGAATTATGACATATAGAAAACATACTAATTTATGATCTCATCACATCTAATCAAACCACTATTAGCCAATTCTAATAAGATGTAAAATGGTTAATCTCTTCAAAAAATAAATCAAAAATATAAAATTATTTTTAAATACTTTAGAGTCGATTTATAACCAACTCTAAACTGACATTAAATATTTTTTATAAATAAATATTTGAGTTATTGTTATTATAGTGTCGATCTAGCTGGCGCTAATATAATTTATTTTTAATATTTATTTAAATTAGTGTTTGTTAAATCAACTTAGCCGACGCTAAGTAAAACAAATATTAAAAATTAAATAAAGTTAGTGTCGATTTAATGAACGCTATTCTTATTTATTGTTAATATTTATTTAAGTTAGCATTCACTAAATTGACATTAACTTTATTTATATCTTATATATTCATGTTGTCTTTGTGAAATCAAATGTAAATGGTAGATTATTTTTAATTCAAAGACTCATATTTTATCAATAAAATCACAAACTTATTATAATTTAGTGTCGGTTTAGTCAACGTTAACTTTATTTATAACAATTTGTGTGTATTTGTAAGATTAAATATCAATAGTAGATTATTTTTAATTTAAAGGTCCAGATTTAACTATCAAATAACGAAATTTTTCTCTCACTTTTTTATATAAATCCTCTCACACTCTTCTCTTTCATCTCTTTCATCCACACTCATTTACTCACATTCATCTTCATCATCCACACTCATCTCTTCACATTCATCCCTTTCACTCACACTCATCTCCTTCATCCACACTCATCTTTTTACACTTATCTCCTTAATTCAATTAAAGTTATTGAATTTTATCTTTTTAATGTTAATTTTTAAAATTTTACATTTTTAATGTTTATTTTTTTGAAGTTTTTTTTAATGTTTATTTCTTTTATTTTAATTTTTTTGTTTATTTTTTGTTTGAGAAATTATTTTTTAATATAGAAATAAAGGTACTAAATAATCTTTTTTATATTAATTTCCTGTCAGTAGCAATGCTATTAGCGTCCACTTGGTCGACGCTATTAGTGTCCATTAGGCTGACACTATTAGCATCCCTAGACCAACGTTAAGATATTAACTTCCATGCTTTTAACGTTTGTTTTTTATGCAACGCAAGACCGACGCTATTTCCTAATTAGTGTCCGGTTTTCCTATTTTGAGTGGACTTTTGACCGACGCTAATTAAATAATTTCTTGTAAGATTGTGGATCTACAAATGTTAACTTCAATTAGATCATAATAACATTTAGACATAGTATGTTTTGTCAAATACTAATAATTGATTCATTCTAAACATTTTTATCTACAAACCTTAGTTCCATAAGACATGATAAGTTCATTATGCAAATAATTATAAAAATGGTACAAAACATTACTTAGTTTCTCAGCATCTAATGTCATGTTTGGATTGATGTTTGCAAATTTTAATTAAAATTCACGAATTAGAGAATATTGTGTTATTATGTTTGACTATTTTTTTATCGTTACGTTCAATGGAGTTTTTGCTCCAATCTTCGTTTCATCTAATGCAACAAGTTTGTTACTTTTAAGTTAACTTAAGTTAATGTGAATGATCTTTTGATTTTTTTAAGTTAAAAGTTTAAATTTTAACTGAAGTTTCCTTACCTACCTTTTCTACATATGAGTGTTAAATATTCATATATATAAAATTTATATCCATTTTTATAATTACATATTTGAAAATACTTTTAATTATTATAATCTAAATTTTTCTTTTTATGAAAGTACTTTTAAGATTAAAGTATTGAAACATGAATCAAGTTAACTTAACTTACTTTTAACTAAATTTAAATTTAAAAAATTAAGTTCAATTCAATATAACTTTTTAACTATAATTCAAACATACACTTAGTGAATACCCTTAGTCAATGTAATTTAGATGATAAAGTGAAACTATGATATTTTTTTCAACAACAAGTTCATCTACTTAATGCTATAATCCACAAACATATTTACCATATGATTCGAACTATTTGACTTATCTTATCTAAGTGAATCATAATATTTTCAATCTACACATATACCCCATCAAGATGCAAACTCTGAAATCTTACTATCACATCATCACAGTAATTTCGATGGGTATTCCACTAAGTGAATTTAATCTAGAAATTAGCACAATACTATGTAGTTGAGATTAGTTAGACGAATTCAAAAATTATTTGGACAAATTATTATTAGTTGGATTCAATCACAAAATAACATTTTACTCTTTGGATGAGATTTACTTGGTAAATTCTTATATGTAGAACCAGAAAACTTACAATATAAAAGAAAATAGTTTATCCAAGACACTATTATCTAAATCTAACCACTCTATACATTGTAACTTGTTTTACAATTAAACGTGTAAGAAAGTGCTGACCTAATACTCAAAACAAACCAAAACCATTTAACTTTATTTAACACCATTCCTTAAATTCCAATATTCCTCCTCTAAATCTACTATACACAATTTCCTTATTCACTACATTCAATATTACAGGAGAACAATCCCAACAAGGTTTAATAGTATGTGTTAGCTTCCATTACTTATAGCTATATATGCCAAAAAGTTACTCTATAATTTATAGAGATTTCCAAAAAGACATCAAGAACTTCTAAAACTTTAGAAACATAGAAACTCTAAATAAAAATATGAGTGATCTATACTGTTTTTTTCCCGGTTGCCTACACTAAAATGAGATTTAATCATAAAAAATTGAGTGATTAAGTCAAAATACTAAATAGCAAACGAAGATTTTAAGTTCAAGAAAGATAAAGTTATATAGAATATATTTTAAAATTATTTATAGCATTTTAAAAAATATATTTTCATTCTTTATTTAATTTAAATACTTTCTCATAAATTTAAATAAAACGAGTCTTGAATATAGTGTGTGAATTATTTGCTTAAGAAAAATCGCACTATTGAACCTTATTTTTAGAGTAACATAAATTTATAATTTATTAATTCATTTAAAAAATGCAATCAATAGTTTTATATGATTATTCATGAAAATAATAAACAATTTCATTTTTATTTAGTAATGTCTTAAATTTGAATTCTGGAAATAAATAAATATAAAAAGAGATTAACTTCTTTTATGTGATTAGTCACATATTAGTTAAATTTAAATATAATTTTCAATTTAAATTATAGGTAACTTAAACTAGTATGATAAGAAATAAATCCATAAATTAAAACTTTAACAATAATGATAATAGGTAGTGTCCTTCAAAAATATTTAAACTACACTAAATTAATATAATTATTTAAAACAAAAATTACTTTAAGTTGTTCTATTCAATTTGTTTTTAAAATTTGAAATGATTTTAAATAAAACTGTTTGAATTAAACTGAAGTGTAACTTATAAAATTAAAAAATATACTTTAAAGTAAAATGTCTATTAATATTAACTAAAATAATTCATATATAGTTTAAACAATTTAAAGAAATTTAATTTACTTAAATATACTGAAATCATAATATAGTCTAATTCAGTTTATTTAAATTATTATAAATTTATTTTTTTAAATTAGTTTTAAAATTTAGTTTATTCTTAGTTCAATTTATGCATCTTATTCTTTAATTGTAACCGTTAAAGGAGTGGTAAAAAGAATAGTGTAATTTGATGGTACTTTTTATTAACCATCACAGAATACAACTGTTTTATTTTTTAACCGTCTTAGGTATTAATGCGATTGTTTTTGTCAAACAACATATATCAATATAGTGTTGTAAAACTCCTCTAAGATATATTAGTGTTTCGACCAGGCAAAAACCCTCATGACTCTGTCAAGGTTGGTGAATCTCTTAGAAAATAAAATATATAAATATTTTTTAATAATTTATTATACTATAAAAATTTATTAAATATAAATTAATTTAAAAAAAAAATAATTAATCATTATAATGATTAATTTAAAAACTATTTGATGATCCAAATATTTAAAATAATTTATAATATAATAAAAATTATATTTTTCAGTAGTTCTCGATCTTAAAAATTATAAAACTAATTTTTATACAATGATGAATTTAAAATCTAAATTAGTTTTGAGAGAGAGAGGGAGAGAGAGAGGGAGAGGGAGAGAGAGACAGAGTTATGTATAATTTAAATTTTTGTGAAATTTATGTATTATAATTAGAGTAGTGGTATCAAGTGAACTTCCACTAAAAAAAATTTAACCAAGGTTATATGAAGTGTTTCTGGCAGTTTTAGCTCCCGTTAAATACATTACTTCCTAATAGTTCAGAATCCTAACAAAAATTTAATTTTTTAGTTAATTATTGGGGTTTGAAACCGTTTTTATTTTTATTATTAATACAATTTTTTAATATATTATTAATACGCATATATATATAGAAATAAATTAATAACATTCACTGAAGGAATAAAGTTTACAATGTAAGAGTAAAATAAAATAAACAAGGGTATAACTTCAAAGAATAATTATATTATAATTTATACTAAGTCATAAAATTACAGATAATGAAAACTTAAATAACAATCTTCAATTATTGATATTGGTGTTGATAATTTCTTTCTTAGATATCTAAAATATAAAATAATAATCATAGTTACTAACACTAAAATTTCACACATATATATATATATAGTCAAAATTTAAATATTATTGGTGATGCATGAAACAAGCAAAATCAGGAGGTAGTCCTCTTTGATAATTTTGTACAAAAAATATCATCATTGTCTTTATTTCATTAACTTGTGATGTTAATATAGAAATCTATTTTAGAACACATAAAATTAATCAAAATAGTCAAGTACATTTATATGTAATTAATGGACAATGACAGACATAGTTGTAGATAAATGACATAAACAGATGTAGATATGCATAATACAATATCAAGAAAACACTCTTAAAAGTTTCAGTATTCATATACACATCAAATTTCAAAATCAAAAGCTAGGGCATAAAAACATACCACACAAGAAAATAGAGTTCTGAAATTTCAACACACAACTAAGGTGGATAATGATTTGAGAGATGAAATTTGAACTAGCATTCGTAAGAGACCAAGAGATGGAAAATGGTTTTTTTTTTCTAGGTATGAGATGGTAAATGCGAAGTAGGATTTTGAGAGATTAAAGAAGTGAAGGTTGTTTGAGATGAATGATGCAAAGTGGAGGTTTTGAGAGATGAAATATACAAAGTAGAGTTTTAAGAAATGAAAGATGCAAAGTGGGTTTGAGATGAAAGATATAGGAAAGAGAAAAAGCAGAGTATGAAACATGAAAAAAAAGGAAAAATAAAAATTGAAGTGGGAAAATAAAAATTATCATACTTTAATACGGTTTGTTAAAAAACCACTAAAACTTATCAAGGATTTATAAATAAACCTCCATTAAAATTAAATTCTTTTGTAGTGTCCAAAAAAGTCTTTATATTATGTCTTAAAATTAAGGTAATAGTATAGTGAATTATTTGAGAGAAATTGTTGTATACATCTAATTTTAAAATAATAATAAAAAATAAAATGATAATGTTATGTTGAAAATAAGACAAATGGTCATAAAGAGATATATATTATTAAAGTTAAAGTATGTTTATTTAAGGAAAAAATGTTAATATAAAAATATCGATAAAGGAAGAAAAGAAAAAATATTAATTTAGAAAAGACAAAATTAAGGAAGGTTATTTACTATATAAATATTATAGTACATATTTATTTATTAATGTAATTGGATCAAGAGATATTTAAAGTAAGAAAATTTTGATTAAATCGAGATAGTCTACTAAAAGTATTAATGATATTATATCATAAAGTTATGACTACAAAAGAGTTGAACACCAAGAAAATATATCAAAGATAAATTGTAATGATAAATGACCTTTTTTAGTAATTAGATATTAACAACTTATGATGAAAGTAATGAAAAAAACATGAAACATAGCATCTTTAGAAGAAAATACAATTAATGTGTAAATGGGCTATTTGTATTAAAAATAAGTGTGACAAATTGTATTTATAACAAAAATATTCTAAGAAACACCACAGGACAATAATAATTCTAATGAGGATTGTAGCAATTTGGATCCCAATTTTTATGAATTTCTTTTATTAATTTATGTTTTATCCTTGTTAATTTATTTTTCCACATTTACTTTTCTTACAAATTTATATTTTCAATAATTTAATTTTTATGCCAATTTACATTTCAACCAATTTACTTTTTAAACCATTCATATTTCAAGTTTTCAAGTCATTTAAATCTTAAATCCTTTACTTTTGAAAACAAATTATTCATTCAAGCGACTTTAATCTTGCAATAATTTACATGTTCTACATAGTGAGTTTTTTTATAAAATGCACTTTAATATTGTTAATTGGTTTTTACTTAGTATTTATTTTTGTAAAATGTACGAGTGTCTAATAAAAATTTACATTTAAAAATTAGTTGATGAAGTAAATATTTTTATTAAATATATTTGTAATGATCTAATGTTGACATAGACTTTATATTAATTGTTGAATTATAAAATAAAATATTAAATATTTATATGTAATTTTGTTATTTTTTTTGTCTTAATATTATTATTTAGATATTTTTAAATTGAAAAATTAATATTTTTTCGTGTAAGAAACGTTTACAATCGTGAATTGATTTAGTTTAATTCATTTAATTTTTTTTCAAACCAAATCGAAGAAAAGTAGGTAGTATAGTAGTTCAATTTCTACATATTTTAAGAATGATATATTACATTAAATTTGATAAATATAAATGGAATCTCAAATCATTTTAGATTGATATATTTTTGTAAATTAAATCTAAGTTATAAGATTATGTAATTAAAAGTTATTGAAGCTATTATAATTGATACAAGTTATTACTATTATTTCGATCTTCCCTCTCTCTCGGGATCAAGTTGTTCTAAATATAACATTAAACAAATTAATCTTTATCTTCATTTTTCCCCTAATTTAGTAATTAAAGATAACATATTCTAATTAAAATCACTGTGAAAAAAATATTAGAATAAAAAACATTTTTTTAGAGTTACTTTCGAAAATATTTAATCTCTTTAATATATTGATTTACAAAAAAGTAATCACATTTGAGAATCAATTAATTTATAATAACTCAACTTAATTATAAGAAAAAAATATCATAATGAAACCAGTGAAAGCAGAAGTGTTAAAATTAAAAGATATGGTCATGTTTTCTTTTGAAATGGTGAAGCAGCTATTGTAATCTTAATAATCTATAGTATGTGTGTGTTTGGTAAAGGAAAAGGAAACAAAAAGAGAACATGAGTAGATGAAAAAAAAATGTGAGAAATAGGTAAGACATAAAGTACAAATGAAAAGCGGTTCAATTTTTAAAAAAAATAAAAAACAATAAAAAAGAGAAAAATAAACTAGTTTAATATTTTACTATTTTAACCTATAAGTGAGAGTCCATACTTCAAGTAATTTTTAGTGGTTCAAAATTGCAACAAATTTAAATGCAGAAAAATATCAATTTCTATAACCCTTTGCTACTATTTATTTCTATGTATTTTTATATAGTAAAAAAAGGTATATTTTTCATTCAATTTTATATTACTTAAATTTCTACATTATTTTTATTTTTTTATTATTCTTCATTTACTATTATTCAATAAAAAAATATTCTTTTTAAATACAATAATTTAAGTGCAATATAGTTAGACAACTTTACTTATTATGAATTAGTTCTAAGAAAATTATTATTTATTGAACGACATGCTGTTGAGTTAGTAATTAATCACATTCTAAATATAAAATATATGAAAATTCTCACATCAATTAAAAATAAAATCAAATTAAAATTTACAAATAAATGCAAATATTACTTTATAAACTAATTTTATGAAATTAAGTCATCTTTAAAGACCATTTCCTAGTCCTTCACTCCAAATGATTTTTATATACCATACATACCAATACATTCTTGTTAATGTTTATACTTTCACTATGTCCTCTTACTGATAGAGAGAAAACCAGGTAGCTTAATATGATATGTGTCCACCACAACATAAAATATTGGTGTGCATTATATTTCATGAATAGGAGACATATGCAGGTACATATGCTTACTGTCATGAAATTGATATGTACCATAATAGGCATAGTGGATTGGTGGTGGGTTAGAAGAAAGATGCTGAGAAACATAGTATACTGATAGGAAGACATGATTCATTCCCAAGTCAGAGTATTCAAAATTTTGTATTAACAGCTACTGATTAATTATTTCTAAGATTAAGACTAGTCTCCAGTATTTTCAGTTCACCAAATACTAAGATTGTAAAACAAAATCCATTTAATCAATTTTTACATAAAATTAACATTACAGTTTTTAATTATTAATTATACTTAGTTCATTTCGTTATTTTATGCTTCCAATTCTTAGTTCTCCCTTTTTATATCTGCAGTGATTAAATAATTCTCAAACATTTATTTTTGTTAAGTACTAATTAAAATAGTAAAGTTGACCCAAAATTGGAAACTTTTTTATCTTCAAAATCTTACACCTTTTCTTGGTCTTTCATTTCAAGTAGTGAATTCATTAAAAAGTTCATATAGAATATCATGATATATAATAAAAATAAAGCTCGAGTCCTTGTGGGTTATCTAATATTTTATAATTTAAAAGGGGAACATCTAACATGAGTTAATTTGCTTGTCTCAATTTCTCTTTATTATATTGTTATTCTATCACTGCATTTTTTTTGTATATTTTATCAATTTCCATTCAAAAATTTGGTAAATATGTTCTTCACTTATATCTTATTCAATTTATTTGATTTAATATAATATAACATTTCAACTCACTAACGTCTTTCTTTTATATATGAGGTTTTTTTTATAATGGTATACTCTTTTAAATTAAAACACTTTTTAAATACAAATATATCAATCCTAACTCTTCCTTGCAATACCTTTTTATTACAATAAGATATGTTATTTGAATATTTGACAAGAAGATTTTGAGACACCTCAAATTTAAGATTCATCATCCAATTCACATTGTATTTGTTGATAAAAAAAAACACAAAAAAGGTTAAATTATGTTCTTCAAAGTATTCTTATGATATCTCTCAAACTTTACTAAAATAAGTTTTACAATAAGTATTTTTTGCAATCATAAAATTGAAGTATTATTTTTATGGTAGTCTCTTTACACTTTTGTATACACTCCTAAAAAATAAAATTAAAATATTAACCCAAATAATCTAAAATACATGAATATGAAATATGAGCATTGGTTTTAGAAAAAAATGTTTAGAGAGAGATTATATATAGTTTCACAAAGTTTGAGTATTACAAAATGATTTATATATGTATTTTTCAAGTTTGCAAGTCCTTATATACAAGTTTTTAAAAAAAGTCATTATGAATTGTCAAGAAAGAACTTTAAAGCTATATGAGGATTGAGAAGATCATCATTAGATAACAATGAATGCATTTTACAAACTTGCTTGCTAATAACATAACATTGTCTACTTGTTTATCTTTAGTTGATAGGATATATCTGATTTGCAGAATGAATTGATGTGTAGTAGAGAATATATGTTTTCCTAATATTTTTGTGCCATAAGTGCGAATTTTGATAGTCATTAATCCAACATCTCATCTTGAATTTTGAGAATGAATTTTTCTCCAAAGATGTTTAAAACAACCTAGGAAGCTTTGAAAAATAATATCAAATAATAAATGTGGTCTAAAAGCACATAATTCTAATGTAGAAGTTATTTAGTCTAATCTAGACTCTAAACTATGTGTCATTTATTGCAGGGTGTGGATGATGTATCATTTATTGTGACGTGTGAATGATGTGTCAACTTTTACAATGTGTAGACAATGCATGGTCAAATGTTGAGAATTTAAAAGAAACTTCATTTGATATCTCGAAACTTGTTTATTTTTATGTTATTTCTCGAAACTTGTTTATTTTTATGTTATTTATCGAAACAAGGTTTGTAACCATATTTGATATAGCAATATGCCCTTTTTGATGATGAAATAGAATATAAACTTATTTAAAAAGCAAATAAACCAGATTTTTGCAAAACATTTCATTTGAAAAATTAAGATAATAGTATAAAACAATCAAAGCATTGGTCATGGGGTAAGACATTGTTTCAATGTCTTTTATTCAAACAATTTTCACATCTAGAAAAATTGTTTTTATAATAAAAGATAAACAAAGTAAGGTAAAATTACCCCATATAAACACTACCCATTTTTACTTAGTTTTCTTGTCTTCTTTTTCTTTTGATTTCTCCTCTTCTTTAATATCCTATAAGATTTAAGTTTTTGTTGTTTGCCTATCTTCTTTTTTTACTTCCCCCTTGAAGGTCAACATCAACAAAATGAATTGGTGGAGGAAGCAACTCTACACCAAGATTTTGGTTAAGCATAAAGGGGAAATATTTGCAAATAAGCACGAAGAATTGGGTTGGACTCTTTTGTTATAGTGAGCTTTCATTTCAACGTGTAAACCTCCTTATAGTGAGCATAAAGGTAATGCGATTGCATCCCATTTTTCTTTAGTAATATTATACTTGTAGTACTTATTATATTCAATTTTTTTTATAAAGCATGGTTAATGATGTACGTTTCTTTAGCATTCAATGGAAGAATATTACATTTTTATTACTATTTTTCTTTTGTCACTAGAAGGTATTCTTGGTGATGATTTTTCACATGTGATAGTATGAGGACTTGGTGTACATTTTCATCATGTATTTTTGTCATAAATTTCTTTAACTTTTATTTCAAATGCTTTTCTTTTCCACCTATTAGTGTTTAACATTTTAGAGGCTGAGTTATGATACAAACTTATTAGTGCACAAAACAAAAGAAGAGGGTTGAATTGTACTTTACAAAAGCTTATTGAACATAATAACTTTTTTGGATTTCTTTAAAGGATACATTAAAATATGTTTTTCCTTGAATGAGTAAAAGAGAAAAAAATACAAAATATTTTATACTGGTTCATCCAATCATCGAGACTACATCTTGTTTTAGGAAACCTTAAAGTTTTCTTAAAAAAATATTTTTATAAGAATCATTTTTCGCTATCAATTTTGCAAAATATGCAAGTATTTTTATACTAGCTTCTCAAATTATTCTTTTATTGTAACCTTTTCAGGTTTTATACACAATCCTAAGAAATAAAGAGAAACTATTACAACAAAAATAATCCAAGTCAATCGAAAGTGAAATATGATCTTAAGTTTCTTGCAAAACTTCATGCCTTTATAGATGACTTATAAACTATTGCAATGTGTAAACAATGTTTCCTTGGTTAGGAAAATTGAAGAGAAGAAACATTTGGACGATCTTTACCAATAACTCACACTCAACACACAAAAGAAAAAGGCACCACCTTAAACCTAATAAGTTCGTGAATCTTTCTCACTTACATGTTATTCAACTTGGCCATTTCTAGAGGAGAGAAAAGGATGCACGAGGAGAGAATAAGAAAGAGATTCTACTAGATTTTAAAAGTTTATATAAAATATCGAGGTAAAGGACATTCCTGTTGTGGGGAGAAGTTTCATGTGGTATAAGGTGGATGATACATTTAAGAGTAGAATTGATAAAATGTTGGTGTCAACTCAACAGTTAAATGTATGAAGTGATAGTGTATAGTGTGTGTTGAAGAGAAATTGCTATGACCATTTTCCTATAGACCTAAAGGATGAGCAATTTGACTGGGGATTGAAACCTTTTAGAGTTTTGGACTGGTAGTTAGAAGATAATGGAGCAAGGTATGTAGTTAAGGAAGAATGAAGGGATTTAGCATATAAGGGACAATATGAAATACTTTAGAAAAAAAACTAAAACGTCTTAAACAGAAGCTGAAAGAGTGGAATAAAAAGCATGATGAGAATACTTGAGAGCAGTTGGAGAAGGCAGTAAATAACATAAACACGTTAGATGTTAAACAAGAAGTACAAGGACTAGATGAGGAGGGAAAGAAGGAAAAAGGGTTATTATAGAGGAAATTCTAGGAGTTAGCTAAATCAAATGAGTCTTTGTATAGACAAAAAATAGAGTTAGATGACTTGAAGAAGGAGATAAGAATGTCGAGTTCTTTCATCTGTACCTTAATTGGAAGAGGAGTAAAAATATGTTAAGGAGAATAAAAATTCATAATAGATGAGAGCAACTTCCTCAAAAGATTAAGGATGAGGTTAAAAGTCATTTTGAGGCAAGATTTGATAAGAAAACTTAAGGTAGCATATTACTGATTGGTGTACAGTTTAGAAGGATATTAGAATGAAAAAAGTAACTTGGAATTAATGTTCTCTAAGGAGGAGGTGAAGGACGTTATCTGGAAGTTTGAATTTGATAAAAGTCTAGTCCTTGATAGAATAAATTTCAAACTCTTTAAACAGTTTATTGGGGGTGACGACTGTACAAACTTATGCCGGATTTCTATTTGAAGGGAAAGTTACCAAAAGGAGGTAACCCTTCTTTTATAACTTTAATATCCAAGGGGGAAAATTCTAGATCTCTGGATGAGTATAAACCTATTTATGTGGTAAGATGTGTGTATAAGGTTTTGTCCAAATTTTTATTTAATAGATTTTAAGCAACATTACTTGTTTTGATTTACCATCAGTGTGGGTTTGTTGGAGGAAGAAACTTGTTGCGCAATGTTCTTATTGCAAATGAAGTGGTTGAAGAAGTTGGAACTAGAAGAAATAAATGTCTAGTTTTTAAAGTAGACTACAAGAAAGCTTACGATTGCATAAGATGGGAGTTCCTAGAACATATGCTTTTGAGGATGGGTTTGGGGATGAACTGGGTAGATTGAATAAAAGAGTGTTTATAATCAACTTTTGTCTCGATTTTGGTGATTGACAATCAAATATAAGTGTTTAAAATGATAAAGGGATTGTTTCGTGGAGATTCTTTACAATTGTAGGAAAAAGACCCAACAATTAATGTGAGAAACAATAGTAAACTGCATGATGAGTATGAGGTTGAGAGTGATAGAGTGAATATAAGGACTTTACAGTTTGCGGATGATACACTACTTTTGGGAGATGCAACTTTGCAAAATGTACAAAACTATTAAGGCAATTTTGAGGTGTTTTGAAATGACATCCAAATTGAAGGTGAATTTCCACAAGAGTAGGTTTGGAACATTCAAGATGGATAAAATGCAAGTAAAAGCAATGGATGATAGATGAATTGTGAGACTTTAACTTACCCTTTCAAGTTTTGAGACTGTCTATTGGAATTAATCAAAGAAGGAAGGTAACATGGATCTTTGTTGTTGATAAGGTGAGGAAATAACTAAGAGGTGGAAAGGAAAAGTGCTAACATATGCATGAAGGGTGATTATGTGTTTTGAAAACTTGTACTATATCAATTAGACCACTAGTCTTCTTATCTTTTTTCAAGGTTCCTAAAAAGGTTCACAAAAAATTAATTCAATTGTAGAGTATTTTATTATGGAGAGGTGATGCTGAGAGGGAAAAGATACATTGGGAGAGATGAATAAAATATTCATAGTCCTAAGGAGGAAGAAGGATTAAGGGTAATACACGTTAATCAGTTCAATAAAACTTTGTTAGCTAAATGGATATGGAAAATTTTCATAGGATTATATGAAGTGTAAAGTGTTGAAACCAAAGTATGTTAGAGGTCAGAATCAAGATGAATTGGTAACATAAAAATTTCTACAATATGGTGGAGGGACTTAATGCTAGCATGAAGGAAAAATAATTCTAGAGAATGGTTTGAAGGAAACATAACAAGGGTAGGAAACGAAAATAAATTTAAATTTTGACATGATATATGGTTGGAACAACAACAAAAACCTACCTATCTGTGAGAAGTATAACACAATGTACTTGTTATCTGAGCAAAAAGATGATAAGATTGATAGAGTTAGTGATTAAGAAGAAGGAAAATTGTTGTGAAATTTTACATGGAGAAAATTTATGTTTGAGTGGGAAAGAGAGGTCCTAATGGAGCCTGAAAATGATTTGGAAAGCCAAGATACCACCTAAGGTAGCTGTTGGGTTTAAAGAATGATAAGGAATAAATTATCAACATAAGACTAGTTGAGAAAAGAAATGTTCTCAAAGCTAACTTTGATCTTAATTGCTACTTTTGAAAATTGGAACATGAAACTTTAGACCATGTATTGTCTTGTAGTAAAGTCAACTTGGTGTTGAAATCATGTTATGGTTGGATGAATGTTACTACTTCTTTCACTGTTACTTTGGAGGAACATTTCTGGCAGCATAAACAAGGGTGATCTTTGTAAAAGAAGATGAGGAGTATAGTATGATATGTAGTACTTTGGTGTCCGTGGAGAGAAATAAATAATTGTATTATGAAAAGAAAAGATTATAGTGGTAAGATGTTATTAAACAAATTTTGCTACACTTTTGAAAGTGGTATAAGAAGATAGTTAAAAATGAGTGTCCTATAGTCCATCAATAGTGTTTGTCTCCTGGAAGTTTCTATTGAAGTAATTTGAAGAGGTAAAAGAAGCTGAGAACAACGCGGTACAAAATATTGAGTTCCAACTTTAAGTGTATAAAATGACTACACTATTAAAAGTTTTAGTAAGTATCATTTGTGGGAATTATGGAGGGTACCTTAGTATGTCAAAGTCATATGAAGTGGGAAATTTGAAAGATCTTACATGAAAATATGTTTAAGGTAGGATTTATTTTGTGCATTTTTCTTTGTACAGTGTTTTATATTTGATCTTGAATGAGTTTGTTCTATTTGGCTATAAACATATTTGTATAAACCTTTTGTAATTTATTGTGTGTGTATATATTGACAAAGAAAAAAACTTGTCGTCTATTTATATACTATGTAAACATGTCAAAGTGAACTAACCTGACTCACACGGGTTGAGCTAAAAAAGAGTGAGTTCAACCCAACTCACTTTATGGTGAGTAAACAATTTTACAACCTGGCTCAACCCACAACAGTTTGGTGGATTAAATGGGTTGACTCACTAACCAATATTTATTTTTATTTTTTAAAATAAAAATTTATACAAAAAAATATTTTTTATTTTTCATTTTTCATGGAGAATATTAAAGTCATGAATTGAAAAATCTAGAATAATTTCTTCTTCCTTTTCAACATTTTCATTATCTTTATTTTCAAAAACAAAAAAAAATTAAAAAATATAATTTATAATATAAGTAGCTTGGTGGATCAACCCACCACAACCCAGTTCGAACCCATCTAACTTGTGTGTTAAGTAAGCCGAACATGTTTTAACTTAAATAAAATGATTTCTCTAACTCAACCAGTCTCAAACTTGTGATGAGTCAGGTTGGCTCATGGGTTTCGACCTATATTAACATGTCTAATACTATGTAAGTTTTCAACTCACTTGAAAATAAGAATTACAAGTGAGATACATGTAATTTAAAAATACTTTAGACGTAATTATATGGGAAAGACTCATATTTAAACAAGAATATGAATATTGAAGTATGAATTGAAATCTCATATTAAAAATACTTTAAACAAGAAAATGAATATTGAAGTATGAATTGAAATCTCATCTTAAAAATATTTTAGACATAATTATATGGGAAAGACTCATATTTAAACAAGAATATGAATATTGGAGTATGAATTGAAATCTCATATTATTTAGAAATAGTTAAGTTAAGAAAGATTTAAAAGGTTATTATTTTAAAATTTTAAATTGAATTTAAAAATATATGTATTTTAACCGTTAAATTTCTTGATGAGAAATAAATCTATTTAAATTTCTTTAATGAGGAGCAAATCTATTAGGCTTTTATGAGTTAGCCTTTATATTTATGATTTTGTAAGAAAAATGTAAAATTATGCCCTTATTGTCTCTTTTATATTAGCTTTACACAAATTTTTCCTTGTTTCATTATTCAATATCAGATAAAATTATGGTGGAATCTTTTGTCTAGACAACATTACACCTGTATATATTAAAATCTATAGTATTACGAAACTTTCACTCTCATTTTATTATGAAACTATTTTTGTTAATACAAAACTGTCAAGTAAAGTGCTCTTACTAAAGTGCACGTGTGTTTAACACATCTTTATATATAAAATGTGTATTTTAATGCAGTTTTTATGAGTAGAAATGTTTTTATATATAGTTTTTTTAACTAAGTTATGACCTTTTGAATTTTTGAGATTTCTTTCTTCAACGAAGACCAAGAGACATGTTCTTATATTTCAATTTAGATTAGAGTCTAAAATATGAGAACTTGATGAAAACTTTTGTAAAGTAAAAAAGATAGAAAACAATATGAATATCGTAATACTTGAATGAGGAATGTTAATATAAGTTGTTCTTAGTAGTATTTTCTCAATGTTTCGTTTGATCTATTCCCTTGTATGGGTGACTCATATTTATAAAGAGGCAAGAGATAAAAACTTTGGTTCTCTGAGAAAACGAAAAAGATAGGTAAATGAAGAAAGAAATGGAGAGAAGTTTGAAAAGTTTAGAAACAGAGTTTAGTATTTAGTTGAATAAAAAGTGTAGTAGATAGTAGATGTTTTGAGAATGAAAGTATTTTAGTATTGTTGGAAGGGAAAGAAGAAAGATTACATAGAGGTAACACGCGCAGTTTGAGGAGAGTGAGGTAGTGTGAGATAGGGTCATAAATACAAGGTACAGCGTAGGAAGGGCATTGGTCGCTTGGAGAACGAAAGAGGCAAAGGTGGCCCTCTTCCCGTACTCTTGGATTGGACTTTTCTGGAAAGAGTTTCCTTTTACTACTATTATTCTCATTTCCTTTTCTGATGCCAAAACCCATCGCAAACTCAAACACCCCTTCCCTTCCCTTCCTTCCTTCACTCTTTCTCCTTTTCCCTTCAACACTTTGCTCTACACTCTCATTTCAATACTTGTTATTATTATTATTATATAATATTCCACCTTCTTCCCCAAAATGCCCCTCCCCACCACCCCTAATTACTTTCCTTTTTTGTCCTCCCATGGCACCCACATGGTAAAACGTAGTCATAATCCTAAAAAGATAAAAATGCTTGGAGGGTTGGATTGAAGAGGTGCTTTGCGACTTGTGAAATGATTAGCGATTAGAAGCTAACAAAAGCTATTTTTTGAGTAATTATCTTTCTTTAGGACTCCTTGCACTGTCTATTTCCATTACTGGGTAATTAGGAGCCAGAAAGACACCCGGGATGCTTTTCGATTTGGTTAACGTGGGAAAGTTGTTTAAGAAAGAGATGGTTCTTTCTTTCCCAATTTTCCCAACACGTATTTATCAATCCGACCCCCTCTCTAATAAATAGAGAAAAACAGTAAAAAAAAAAAGGAAAAAAAGAAAGAAAGAGAGGGTGAATTAGAGGAAATAATAATAAAGAAAACAGAAATAGAAATATTTGTTTTTTCGAGAGTGACGAATGACAAGAAAAAGGACAATCTAGAGATGGAGAGAGAATGAAATTATGAGTCATTGAAAAGAAAAGAGAGAAGCAAGTGGTTAGAGAGAGAAGAAAGGAAGGGTGTTAAGGAGAGGGTGAGATGCTTTCGTCTAAGCTTGCTCAAACTGGCCTCGTCTATGCTGTATTGGGCAGTTGGGGAATACAAAGATCTTTGAACATCTCCTTTACTACATTTTTGCAACACCTACCTCTTTCTCTCTCTCTTCACTCGTCCTAGGTTTGATTTTCTTCTCTGAATTCCCAACCTCGCTGCCTCCACCACTTCTCCTTTTTCGCATCTCCATTATTTTATTCTCAAACCGCGACAACACACCTATAACACACGCACGCACGCAGTTTCAATTTCTTCTGCTCCAGCCAGCCCAAACTAAAATTAAAATAAAAGGGCAACACAAAGGTTTGGTCTTTTGATGCGAGAGTGAGAATCACAAACCTGGTTCGCTAGTTTCGGTTAATGTTAGAATGTGGGATCTCAATGACTCACCCGATCAGAGGAAGGACGAGGAATCCGAAGGGTGTTCTTCCCTCAAGACTTCCATCGACGGGGACGATGAGAACAACAAAGGCAAAAGGGTTGGATCTGTTTCCAATTCCAGCTCTTCAGCTGTGGTAATCGAGGACGGATCAGAGGAGGAGGAGGACGAAGAGGAGGAAGACGAAGAAGGTGGCAGAAGAAGCATGAAGAAACGAAACAACAAGATTTTCGGGTTCTCTGTGACCCAAGATTATGAGTCCATGGACAGTGACCACCCACCTGTGACAAGACAGTTTTTTCCGGTTGAAGAGGCTGACGTGGCGGTTGCATCGGGTGGTGGAAGCTCCACCTTCCCTCGTGCTCACTGGGTAGGTGTGAAATTTTGCCAATCAGAAGCACTTGGTGCTGGAAAGTCAGTTGAAGTCTCTCAGCCTATGAAGAAGAGTCGGCGAGGACCAAGGTCAAGGAGTTCTCAGTATAGAGGAGTCACCTTTTACAGAAGAACGGGTCGGTGGGAGTCTCATATATGGTTAGTGCTTTCCATTTCATAAAAGAAATAACGTGTACCTGAAGTTCTAAAAAAATGGACTTTTCTCACCATCAAAATTTGATTCTTTTCGGTTCTGTTTGTGTCCGTGGTATTGCAGGGACTGTGGAAAACAAGTGTATCTAGGTAAGCATAACGATAACAATGATTGTGTGTGTGTGAAGTGTGGCAGTTATTTTCCCTAAATCTTGTTTTAAGCGGCTAAAACGTTTTTTTTTTCTTCTTTTGTGTTTTTGTCTCGGCTATGATGTGGTAGAGACAAGAGTGAGTGTGTTGTGTGTGGGGAAATTTTATTGTGGTGACTGACTTGATGGGTTTGTCTGGGTAAATTTGTCTAGGTGGATTTGACACAGCACATGCGGCTGCTCGGTGAGCCCTTGCCCCCTCCTCTAGTTTACCAAGCTTGTAATATAACTTTTTCTATGTCTTGAACCGAATCAAATATAAATCACATTTCGTTGTGGAAAATGTGAGCCTCAAAGAAAAACCTCTATTTCGTCTCTCTTTGCAGTGCCTACGATCGTGCGGCCATCAAGTTCCGAGGAGTCGAGGCCGACATAAACTTCAATATTGAAGATTATGAAGACGACTTGAAGCAGGTGATCCGTTTGCGAATTTTATTTTATTCCATAAAAAGGGATTCATCCATGTATCTTATCTTGAACAGTCATTCTCATAGGATACACCTTATCTTCTGCGGTTACTGTTATTTCTTCTATCTCGAATTATTCTCGTGATTTGCTTCTATGCGATGTTAATAGATGAGCAATCTTACCAAGGAAGAGTTCGTCCACGTGCTTCGCCGACAAAGCACAGGATTTCCGAGGGGAAGCTCAAAATATAGAGGTGTAACATTGCATAAGTGTGGAAGATGGGAAGCTCGAATGGGTCAATTTTTAGGGAAAAAGTATGCCTTCTTTTCTTTTCTTTTTCTCCTTTTTTTTTCTTGATTTTCTCGATGTTCATGCTAAAGAATCTAAGCTTCTTATCTCTGTCATGACGAAGATTAACTCATTTGATTCATTAGGTACGTTTATTTGGGTCTCTTTGACACCGAGATTGAAGCTGCAAAGTAAACTCTCTTGTTTTGCTCACGTCGTTATTAATTGTTTTCCTTTCCACCTTCCATTTACTAGATTGCCCATCTCTAGCGAAGAATATTAAACTATTAATCATCATTAGGGTTTTAATTGAATCGCTCGTTTTTACTATAGGGCTTATGACAAAGCAGCCATCAAATGCAACGGCAAAGAGGCCGTAACCAATTTTGATCCCAGCATCTATGAGAACGAGCTTAACTCCGGTTAGTAATGGACTATAAGTAGTGTATAGTTTTCTTTTTCCAATTATCGTGTTTATCTTTTATTAATTAATCCGCATGTATATATGTACATATGAAGGAGCAGAATCCACAGGTAACGCTGCAGATCACAATCTGGACTTGAGTTTGGGAAATTCAAGTTCAAAGCCTGGCAATAATCAAGCGTTGGGGAATCACGCCACAAATGCTGCAAATCAGGATCAACACCTCCCATCTGAATCTAATTGGCGAAATGGGGGGAGCAAGCCTAAGGTTGGCTCATACTTATTATATATACATTTTGCTGGTTTGTCCATTCCTTTTGAGTCTTCTTATAAAATGTTCTTCCTTTTTATGTCGTGTGCATGAATGTTTTGGTTCAGCTGGTGAATATACTACCAAAACCATGTAATAGAGGCAACAAGGACACGCATGGAAGGGATTTGCACGGGGAGAATGAAGCATTGAGGATGCTAAGTCAAACCCACCTTCATTCTCCAGCCTCCAGTGAAATGCAAAGATATGGTCCCTACAGGTCTCCCGGAGGAGAGTCTCAAATGCTTCAGAATTTTGCTCCCATTCACCCACCAAATTTTCATGTGGGTACCTCTTCAATTAATTTATTTTAGCTCATACATTAAATAGAGATCAGAAAATATAGAAACACGAGCCCCCACTATTATTACCATTGAAACACATTTTTAGTATTGGAGTTGTCAGCCCATTTATTTATTTATTTTATCAGCATCTTATGTATAGTATTATTTTTATTTATTTATTTATTTATTTATTAAATGTAGTTTCCCAGCAGCAGCATTGGAGGCCGTATTGGAAGTGATCTTTCGTTGTCAATGGCCGATCAACAACAGTGGCAATCCGGGCCTCCACATTATTTAGCAACTGCTGCAGCATCATCAGGATTCCCACTACAGATAAGACCCTCTTCTCAAGGTTGGCTGCAGAAAAATGGGTTCCACACTCTCATGAGACCCTCATGACCCTATATAGAAATTTTCTGCCTCGCCAGTTACATTCAAATAATCATAATCTGCTCCCCAAGAATATCATCACCCCCACCGCCCCAAAAAAATTATTTTCTTTTCTTAGCATGTAAAAATGGATGCAGTGTTAGGCTGTGTCCATGTCCAACCCAGCCACCTCCTTTAGGAAGGCCATACAAGACCATGACTTATTAACTATTGAGGTGAAAAGAAAGGATGAAAGAAAAAAAAAGAATCCAAATTGGGTACTTATTACTGGTCTTGGTTTGGGTCAGTCAAACTAACAAACGGACGAAATCTTTAACTAGATATTCTGGGCTCTGACTAAAATTTTATGATCTTATATAACTCTGATTTATTGCTTTTCTGCGTTGTGGTATTTATGACAGCACCTATTCGTTTCTTAATTTGGGATGTATTGCTATCACATACACATGGTTGTCAATTTGTTCCTTATTTCTCTTTGGATTGGGATTGGTCTTAAAAACTTTCCCAAGGAAAGATGCTAGCATTGGTTGCTTAGAAGGGCAATGGTGGGTTGTTTAGCTTGACAAAAAACGTTGAGACAAATCTAGGTAAAGCTTAAACGAGCAAAAAAAGTAAAAGAAAATAAAATTAGGAAGCAGGGAATTTTTATATATTCATAGGAGGAGTAGGGTGGAGGTGGAGGCAGGGAAAAATCAGAGATACAAAATGGTTTATTTTCTGGTGTCTTGGAAATATCATCGGATGGTGATGAATAGTCTCCATCAACGGTGTCCTTTGAATCAGTTCTCTCGGCCAAAAGCAGTCAGACAATGCCATTATGATGAGAGGGACCTATCATTGTTCGTCTAAAGCTTCAAAAGGACACTGATACATGGAGTGAGAGAGAGAAAAAGAAGCGACCAAAAGGGTATAATGGCTAAGGGGTTTTGAGGGGGTTTAACACTTTAACCATTCTCAGTTTTAACCTTCACGACAAACCACTAAAGTAAGCGCATAATAAGAATGCTAATTAAAACTAAAAACAGTTGTTTGTTTCATCGTATCATATTAATATAATAGGGGATGTACTTTTGTGGAGCAGAGGCGTCATTGGTTAATGGATTGGTTGGGTTGAACGGTTCTAGACTTGTGAGTTTGAGAGGGAACAGCTTCTGACTCGTTAATGAATCAGACTCAATGTTTGATGATAAACTTTGTTATCTCGTAGGTTGCAAAAATAATAGTCTTACCATTAAAATAATCATCCATTTGTTCTTTGGACCTTGTGGTTTGGTAAACAATTAAAATATCATTTTAAAGCATACACGTTTTCGTCATCACCAGCGTCATCTTAGATATTTTCAGCAAAAGTATGCTTCAAATACTTTAATATAAGACCCAAGTTTTAGGTTTGTTGTACTACTACTGGGTTGTACTACCAAAATGGAAAAATAAAATAAAGCAAAAAATTATTAAACTTGATCACTCTGTAAACCACATTCTTTGAGTATGGAAAAGCAACACCCTTTAGTCTACAGTATTCACTGATGATATGTTGTTGCCCCTCACCACCCAAAGTGATTATCAAACTTCCTTCGTTTTCATCAATTACAGGAAAAAAGATAATTTATTTATTCTAGAAAATAGCATGGAAATAAATTATTTCTTTCTCTGGCTTCTGGCAAAATTAAAAGGGATTTTTTTCTTGGGTGGAGTTTCTACGAAGAAGAAATTCTTCCTCCTTGCATAGAAATTTGTTTTTGATCTTTTTTTCGTTTGAGTATTTTTTATGCCGAAAGATAAAAAAAAATCACATAAAATTGATAGTATCAACTTAGATTAAACTATTTTTATCTAATTTATTCTTTGTATGAAGAGATATTTTCTTAAATTTTAATTATCTTTTAAAAAATATATCTTATTTCTTTTCTTTATCCAAACAAAATATGAAAGCATGTACTGTTTCTTTTATTAATAAAAAAGAATATAATAAAATAAAATATATAAGATATTTCAATCCATAAAAAAATCCTCTATATATCAGTAGTCAAAACATACCATGTAACATTTTAAAAATATATTTAACTATAATAAATGTAGGACTGTGAACTCTGCTTCCTTTAACAATCTTACCTAAGTAGAGCAGAGCTTATTACCGTAGGATCTATATAAAAAAAATGTAGGGCTACAAATTTCATACTCTTAAAACTAAAGACTATTGCAACTGCATTCAATACTAATGCATGTACGATATTTTGAATGTGTATTCAAGGGACGTCTTTTAATTTTCTCTCATTTTTTGAAGTTTAATTGACCAATACATTAGTGATATGACTTTTAATAGGACTGAAGCCATAATGAATATTATAGCAAATGCATATAATCAAGAACTCTTTTAAATATGACATTTAAGGTAGGTTACGAAAAAAAATGTAACTTTTATGCCATATTGACAAGGAAAAAAAACTGCATAATTTTTTAGTACAAGTACCGCATTGTTGCTTTATAATAGTTGTTTAAAGTTTTCTTATTTCAACTAAGAAAAATCTTTTGATTTTTTTAATGTAATTTTAAATGAGTTACTTATCATTGTTTTTTTTCATTTTAGTGTAGAGATATATATCATTATATTTTCTCTCTGTTATAATAATTAATTTTTCTCTTTTCATATTAAGTAAATTAAGAATATAATTGAAAAATAAAATTATGCTATCTTGAAATTTAAAAATTAATTAATAAAAAAGAACAAAATTTTGTAAAATACTAATAATAAAAAAACATATGAAATATTTTTTTAATTGTGATTATCATTTAATAATATAATGGGTGTCAGATTTACAATTAAAAAACTTGTAAATCCACGTTCAATGGAAAAGATATGAAATTTTCTTTCTTATTTTGGTGGTTTAGAATGTGTGAATGTCTATATAAAGGGTCTCTCGACATAGTCATAATGGTATATGAAAAACGATATTTCAGCCATTAATATACCAGACAACCAGCTTGTTATGATAATTTAATAATATAGATATTTTAATCAATAAGAAAGATGAATAAAATATCAATATATATCAACAGTTCTCAAATAATTGTATGGAGTTCATTAATAAATTTTGTATATTTACACAATATATGTGTTATGTTTTTTGAATCCATATTACTATATCTAAAGTTGTTGATAATATCTTGAAGAGCTTGATAGATGAAGAAGTACCGTGGTCCAAGATCCCGTTTTACAAACCCTTATGAGAGTAAGCTAAGAATCATATATAGTTGGCTAAGATGATGAGAGGCAGTGCATGATAGATGAACAAGAAGAGGTTGGTGGTGGTCCAAATATTTGATACCATGGGCCTTGATTCTACGTAAAGAAAAGAAGAAAACAAAGCCAGTAAATTGCAGATAGGAGTACAAAGTGAGACTCTGCAATTCAGTGCTCAGTATAGGTTAAAGCCCCTCTCACCTTAGGTATTTTTTCTTTGCATCCTATCAATGAGACACTGCTACACCCAGTGAGACTCATTTCTCTTTCTCACTTTCTCTCTCTTTTTCTCCCACGTCCATATATTTTTCTTCCCTTTTCCTAGTAGTTTTACCCTAGCAAGTTTAAGGTTTAAGGCGAATGAAAGAATAGAAGGAAAAGATAAAAGCAGAAACATGGATAATGTTAAACCTACATCCCCCGGATAAGAAAAAAAAAAGAGTGTAACAAAAAAGAAGGAAAAATCGAAGTGAGAAGAAAAAAGTAGCATGAGAATAAGAAGTGAAAAGAATAGCATGGCTGAGTTATGGTGAGAGAGTAAGACAAGGTGGGTGGAGAAAGTGAGAAAAATGGAAATCGAAAAGAGTAAAGTGATGTAGGAAATGGGTTGGGTCGAGACCACCTTTTTTACCCTTTAAGTTGGGCGTTTCCAAATAAGGGATTTCTTGAACGGTTGGAAAAGAATTGGGGTCTACTTGAAGAAAATTGTTTTGTGAAAGAGAAAGTTGTTTCTCGATGGTGTGGTTTTATAATAATTGGGAAGTGGTGTGTGGTGGAGTTTGTTTGTGTGTTGATGGTAATTATTATAATAATAATAAAAAAATAATGTGTGGAGATGATGATGGTGACTGAGACAGAGACTAGGACTTGGGCGAAGAGTGATTGGTCCTATCACACACATTGTGGTCTCATTTGTTAGATCGCTTTCATCATTCACTCGGACAAACTACTCCTTTGGTTTCCCTTTCTGGGACGCGCTTTCCCCCTTCTCTCTCTCTCTCATTCCAATTTTTCACCCTCTCTTCTTCCATACACAATACACTTTCCTTTTCTGGCATCCTTGTGGGTTTGTTATTGTATTCACCTGCATCTCTTTCCTTGGAATTTTCTACCTCTCACTAATCTCAGCCAGGCACATATATGTAATTTTGTGTTATGTTCTGTTCTGCTGTCTTAGATCCTCCTCCCATGTGAACTTTCACCACCCCCTCCTCCCTCCTATGCTTCTTTCTCTTTACCTCTACTTCCCTATTTAATTCAATTTTACTATTTATAGTACACTAAGATTCTTTTATCATCACTATTTCTAAAATAAATAAATAACTTTCGCATTTTTCTCTTCCAAATATGCCTTTATTACTTTCATTTTCTTATAAAAGACTGCATTTATGACTTCAATTCAAACCATGTCATAATGCTGCTATACTTAAATTTGAACAAAAACACTCTCTTCTTACCATAATCCTACTTTGTTGCAAGCACTCTCGTTTCAATAGGAAACAACTGCTATAAATGGTAAAAATGTGGAAAATAAAATCTAAGAAAAATACTTGAGAATATAATACTAGTACAAATATCTTTAACGAATTCTTATAAACCCCGTTAGAAAAATCTTCCACAATTTATTGTTGTATAGAGCTAATTCCTCATCACTCCCCCATAATATAATATATGTATTGGTGGTCGTAATTAATTCCTCGCAATATATTGTTGATCTTGCTAAGCTATGACTAATTGTTCGCACATGTGTTGGGATGGGATAAATGATTGGAGACTTCCTTCAAGAATTATTGAAAGTTGTGTTACTGTGTTTCATAATTTTATTTTAATTGAATTAAAACAAATTTACTCTAATTTAGGTTTGATCTAAAATAACAGATGAGTTGTTTTTGTCTTAAGAGATCTTTATCTTTTTTAAATTAAAATTATTAATTTCATCTGTTATTCCTTGATTTACCATTTCACTTACTAACATTAAAAATTCATATTTAAAATTTATTTTATTTTACTCTTTATATAAGCTATAAA
The DNA here is from genome assembly GCA_030347555.1 of Lablab purpureus. Taxonomy (NCBI): domain Eukaryota; kingdom Viridiplantae; phylum Streptophyta; class Magnoliopsida; order Fabales; family Fabaceae; genus Lablab; species Lablab purpureus. The sequence goes on from CM059256.1 coordinate 18,070,266, forward strand.
TAAAATTAAATAATAATAATAATAATTTCAAAATTTATGATATAAACATAAAAATCTGTTTCAAATCTCATATTAAAAGAAAATATTATTTATATTTTTTTAAAAAGTAAAATTTTTAAAGTGTTTTTTATTAGTCCATAATTTTTTTTAACAAATTTATATATACAGTAAAATTACATTTTTTCTATTTTCTTTTAATTTTAACTAGATTATACACATATATATTATAACATAAAGCGCAATAAAAATATTTTGTTTTAACCATAAAATTGTTATACATTTTAAGTTTTATAAAAATCTTAAAAATATAAAAATAATAAATGAAAAAATAATTTGAAGGGAGAATTAATTTTTTTCTTGTATTTGAATTTAGAGATTGTATAATTAATTTTTTTCATCTATTTTATTTTAATTTAATTAATATTATTATCAAATATTTTAAAATTATGATTTAATTTATAATATTATCATATTTTTTATTAGTAAAAATATATTATCAATTTAAATGTATTTTAAAAATAGTAAAACAATAATATTTATATTATATAATAAAATTTATATCTATTTTAATAATTATGTATTTCAAAGTATTTTTAATTATTATTATCGAAATAAGTCTTCTTTAAATAAAGCGATTTTAAGATGAAAGTATACCAACATAAATTAAGTTAACTCAATCCATTTTTAACTAAATTTAAATTTCAAAAATTAAGTTTAATTTTATTTAATTATTTTAATTATAATCCTAACACAATGTTAATGACTTTCTTACGAGTTCAACTAACAATATCAATAATTTTTTTTTTATATTTTTTGCCATTATTTGTTGTATATATTAAAATAAGTTCATCACTGAAATCAATAAAAAAAATATTAAGCCTTATAAGATTTAAAATAAAACTTTTCAATAATAATGTCTAAATTGTTTTATAAACCAAATTATTCAGTATGTTCTTATGAAACCAAACTAATCAATGTCATACAAAAAGAAAAAAATAACTAATATATACTTAGCTTACAAAATCCGATCTTGAGTAAGTTGGTTTGTTGATGATTGAACTTTTTAAAGCATTTAAGGATTCACTATCAGGTAACACATTAGTTCTAGGATAAATTTTTAATGGCTTTAATATTATATGAGGGTATTAAAATTTTAACATAACTTAACTTTACAAAATTAATTTAGTAAATTGTATTTATATCTGATTATATATTATAATTTTATATTTCTAATCGAAGTAAAATCTTTAATTAATCTTATTTAAGCATATTTTTCACTTATCATAACCATGCAAAATTAGTGTGTTCCTACTCAAATAAATAAAATATAGTAATACTTACATTGACTTAAATCTCAAATATAATAGTAATACTTTATATTTAGAGTGCAGAGTCATAATAAACATTGTCCCAGTAAAAAAATAGACAGGTATCACACAAACTAATAGCAGAACCTTAAAAAAATAGCATGTATGCGAAGTTTCCTAATGGAAGATGGAAAACATACAAAGATAAAATTATGGAAAATTAAGTAAAATGAAATGATCAGATGAACTGCTAGAAAGTTATCCCATATTCGGACCAGGCTTTTTCTTAGCATGATGGTGAAAATGAAGGTTAAACCCCAAATTCCCAAACAGGCCAAAATGAGGTTAATTCCAATTTCTATTTCAAAACAGTTAGAGCAATTCCAAGCACAGTGTTTAGAATAATTTACTTGAACATACCAATAGAGAAAAAAACAACACTGACGACACACCAACATTGTGAAGAAGAGCAAAAATTTAAGCACCAACAGAGAAAAAGAAAAAAAGAACAATTAGTAATGGTCTTGAGAAGAAGGTTTTCAGAGAGAGAGTTTCAGGGGAAGGGTATGAAAAATGAAAGATTTTAAAACAATTCCCGGAAGAATAGATTGAAATGAAAAATAATAAAGTTTAATTATATGTGAAAAAAGAAAAAACCCACAAATATTAATTTTTATGTTTTGTTTCTTTCAGTGAATGTGTGAAGATGGATGGATCAGGAAAAAAAACTTAAAAAGCATGATAATATGATGTAAAAATTTATGATTTCCATTTTTGCTAAAATGTGAAGATTTGTAGGAAAAAATGTAGAATACTTTATTACCATCACTACTCATTATAATAAATTATTATTATTATTAATTTATGAATATTTTTATTTTGATTATAATAAAATAAATAATAAATAATTAAAATACATACTATTAACTATATTATATAATATAATAAAGTATAAATAAATGATAGTAATGATAAAATAATAATATGATAATAATAAAAAATAATAAAATAATTATTAGCATAAATAATAATAATGAATAAAATCAAAAACTCATAATAATGGTAAAATCAAAATTATTAAATAATAAAACTAATATTATAATTTATTTTAATATATAATTATTTTAAAATATAATTTTTTATATATTAAAAATGTATAATAATTTTTTATGGTATCTTATAACCTATAATTAATTACGTTATAATATAATTAATTTTAATTACATTATATAATAAAATAAGTTATAAAAATGTTTAAAAATTAGTTTAAATAAAAAAATTATAATAAAAAAATTTATATAATAATAAATATTAAATAAAAAATACTAATAATAACATCAATAAATTTATATAATAATATTAATAATAAAATAAAAACTAATAATAATAAATAAATAATTATATTATAAAAATTTTAATTAAAAATAATTTTAATCTAATATATTAATTAAATTATTTATAAATTTTACAAACATTTTTATTTTTCATTATTTTTATTTAAAAAAATAATCTAACTTTTCATTCTCTTTTTCCTCTTATTCATATTTTTCTCTTCCTCAAATTTTTAAAATAAAAAGGAACAAAGTCTTAATGTTTTATGTTACTATATGATTTGATCTCATCTCATTAAATCTCTTTGAAGAAATTTTTCAACAAAAAATTTTATTTTAATTATTTATGATAATTTTATTATATAGAATCATATACTAGCCAGACACTATTTACACAAAATTCTATCAGGTCTATTTGATAACTGACACATGTGATCATTTATAGTAATAAAAGCTAAACCAAACAATATTAAAATACTAGTTATTTTACCTTGGATTTTATATATAAGAATGAAATTGAACTTAATCAAATTGTATTTGGTTTTTACGACTTTTTAATAAAAAAAAACGAGTCACAAATATCATTAGTCTCCAAAGCAAAATTAGTGAAGGCTAAAATTTATTTTGGTGGCTTCCAAGCTTAAACCCAAATGTTATAATTTCATTTAATTAACCTATAGACTAGACAAATTAAGCTTATATATACCCACAATATATATTACAAAAGTTGTAATAAAAATATATTAAATAATAAATTACAAAATAACAAAGGATGGACAAATTATTAACGGACAATACTTGAATTATCCATTGACAACAAATCAAACAAAGACAAATATCTCATTATATAAAAAACTTAATTTGATAAATCATATAAGTTCTTTTAGAGGATTTAAGAGTAGTAACATAGTATTCATGTTGTTAATCTCACACTAATATATCAAAGAATAGTGAGCAAATACATCTTTTACTTAATTGTACTAAGTAATGACAAAATAGTGATGAATTTATTCTCTCACGAATTTGTAAATTTCGTGCAACCACTACTTGTTAAATATTTGGATGATCAAACTGCTATGTGACTTTTTTTAATTAATCTAGAATTTCCCACATAGTTAAAAATAATTGTAGATTTTGGTAATTAAAACTATTTTATTTTATATCTATCACATTAAATTTATATATTTCTATATCCTAATTAGTAATTTTTTTGTTATTGTTATCTATTTCGATATAAGATATTGAAGGGTACTCAAAGTACATAATCTTAAGACCTGATGTTAGTACACCTTAAGATATTTAATTGAATTAAACAAACAAATTATTAGTTCTGTTAATTGTCTTTAAAATTCAATTTTAGCATCATAAAAATAATTAGAAGTTATGAGAGCAACTATTATGTAATGACAACTATTATGTAATGACCATTGTGGCTAGTAACAAAAAACGGTTAGACTAGGTCATTTAGTATGTTTATCAATTCAATTGTAGATTAACTATCTATAATTTATCGACTAATGAAAAGTTATAATATATTGTAGTTTTCATGTTTGAGTCTGAAACACTTATTACCCTAAAAGGAGAAAATACTTTATTAATTTTTATAACATTTTAGAATAATAGACATTAAAATAACTCTCAACACTTCATAGTTGAATAATTAAAAATTTTATATTTTACAACAATTAATAAATTTGATTTATTTAAAATAGATTTTATATATTTTTATAATATCAGACAATTTTAAATTATTAATAACTTTAATTTTTCAATCTATTATAAATTAATGCATAAAAATATTGAATAGTTAGTTTATAAAAAATCATTTCATAATAACACAAATGATAAAATTATGACACAAATATTACACATTTAATAATAATAATAATTATTATTATTATAAAAAGGTGTTCAACATTTGGACGAGATAATATATATAATTGTTATTGAAAATTTCATATTATAAATCAATGTTATCTTTAAATTTCAATAATAATTTAATAATAAATTTTAATGTAAATTAAATATATTTTTTATTTCTTTTTCTATATTCTTCAAGATAACCGAATTTTTTGACAGATGGTTTTGTTTCATGCTAAAGTTGTCAAAAGTTGGTGAAAAGTAGATTTAATATATACAATTATAATCTCATTTAGGTAAATAGTTTGATATCTTTTAATACTGAATGAGTTCTCCTCTTTTTTGTATTGATGAAGAGTTTTAAGAGGAAATTTTGTTTGTTTGAAATGTAATTTGGTGTACCTAAGATTGAGTGGAGTGGATAGGTTAGGAACTACAATGCTTCAATCAAATTAAGCGAAGCTAACAATTACTCATAAATTGATTATTATTGAATGTAAATTATTGAATTGAGAAATGTGGTAGATGGGTAATATTATGGGTTGATATTGATAAACATGATATATTAGACTCTTATGTGTATTGTTGGAGTTCTATAGATGCGTAAAATATTGTAGAAGATGAATGAGTTTGATTGAGCTGAAGAGGGTTGTTCTCTTCTCATATATCGCTTAAGTGACACAAGTTGCTCAAGTGATCTGCAAGTGATGAACAATCATTACTTCCATTGTCTTTAGTAGTTATAAATGTCTTATAAAGTAAAATATTAGAGGTCAAGTAAAGTTAGAGATTGATGTCCATAATTTACTGTTTGTGTGTAAATTTAAGTAGAGCTATAGAAGTTGTGACCACAATCAACTGAAGCATGTTGATGTTATGTTTAGTATCCGATAAGGTATACAATTTAAATTTTAGTGTAGTAAGTTATGCTAGAATGGATTCGATGAGATCTCATATTCTACTGGTCATCCTAATCATGTACACTAATAACCAGCTTTCAAATTAAGCTTACCTCTTAATACTTGCAGCTAAGAGAATAACCAACTTGAATAGGACTAATATAACTTTATACATTATATTAACACTCTATAAATGTCATAAAAACATAATAAAAAGTGATATAATACCAAGAACTTAAAGAATATATTATAAATGTTATAAAAACATAATAAAAAGTGATATAATACCGAGAACTTAAAAGATATATTATTAATTTTTTTAGTGTAAATGTATTTGTATGAATATCTTGAAATGTGTGATAGTAAATAATATAATATGTTATGATAATTTTTGTATTTTGAACTATTTGTGTTCATGAATTTCCCTGTGTTGTGAAGATTTAATAATAGTTAATAAGTATTCATAAGATAGTTTGATGAATTACTCTTTCGTTTCGTGTCTAGCCAAAAGCAAAAATTCCATTGCAGTGAATTTTGTATTTTACTTTAACCTTTTATTCAAAACAGTAATTTCTATTCCACTGGTATCAATGATTAATATATAGATATATATTCATCACTTCAAATTATCTTATCGCAGAACTTATAAAAAAATATCTAAATTGTCGGCCCAAGTGCCAACAGTTTATTCTAGAGAAGACCAGAGGTAGAAGATGATAATTTTGATTTCTTCTGTAGCAAGTTAGCATGATATAATATCCAATGTAGGGTCCGACACGGGGACCAGAAAACCCAGACTTGATTAAAAAATAAGAAACCAGACATTAGGCATGTTTATAATAGAATGCACAAAACATATCTGATATTTTCTACCCATTTAGCCGTATATTACAAAATAATCATCAATGAGACAAAAGCGAACAAAAAATGAATACATTTCATTTCACAATGTGAAAGGAAAGTTTTGTACATAGATGATGATGATGATGATGAAAATAAAAGAAGATCCAAGTATAGGGAAAATGTGAAGTTGAGAGTAAAAGAAATGTGTTAGGTCATAAATAAGATTAGTGTGAGAGCATAGATATGTTTGGAAACCTCATTTATTCCTTTGGTCATAGGTTAAGAAACAGGACCACATTATAGATGGAATGTGGAGGGTTATTGTGAATTCAATAACTACTAATGGAAGTTTGGGTTTTGGTCCCCTCTTCCTTTTCTCTAAAAGAGATAAACTACAAATGAAGATTGATGCAGATGCATGCTCTCTTCCTCGCTAACTATTAATCATCTTTCGTTTTCTAATGTCCATTGTTTTGTCTTCAACTCTCAGCATCTGTAACATCTTTTTGTTCATTTCTGTAGGGACAGGATACGTTGCAATTGATTTATTAGCTAGGGTTTTGCTCCGTAATTATCACTTTCTTAACCCATCAAACTATCAAAGCCGTGCTTATTGCTAACTCATTGCTACTACTATACCATCTACTTCCTTCTCCCATTTAAAAAAAACTACTTAATTAATTCAAATCTTTTCTCAAACAAATAATGAGATGAACTTCTTTTGTTATTCTCACCAAACATTTCTTCATTGGTTGATAAACAAATAAAAAAAAGAAACATTCTTGATTTAAAGATATTAAGGGTAATTTAAAAAAGAGAATAAATTATTGACAAATTTAATGTTAATAATTAAATTACCACGCTTGAATAAGGCAAACAATCTCATGCCATAAAAACTCAAAAGAAGATTTTCCAAATCCAACCATGGTTCAACCAGAAGAATACTAATAATTTGCCAATTTTATTTTATACTGAAGGTTAAATTAACAATAAGTACTCCAATTCTACTCTTATCTTATATTTATATAAAACAAAATAGTTTCATGTTCTCTTAGAGGTTAACAAATAAAGAAAAGATTTAAAAATAGTTTCATCTTTAACCTTATTAATTATAAAGAAATAACACATTTAGGCATGGTTATTTATGTGAGCATGTATATAGGTCCGTTGGAATTTCTTGAAAAAATTCGGGTAGACTAAGGTTTTTATTAAGGTGGTCATATATAGAGTTTTTCTTTATTTTTTATTTTTTTTATTTGGCTGAAGCCCGAAACACTTTGGTTTATCATTTTTATTATTTACAAAACTTTACAGAAAATGATATTTCCGAACAAGTATTGGAAAATAAAAAATTTATAAAATTTTCATTTTTTTATTATTTTAAATTTTATACACTTTATTCTTTTATTTTGGTGATAAAAGAAAAGAAAATATTTTTTTAACTTTTAAATTTAAATTTGAAGCATATTCTCTTAAAATTGTACTTTCTTAATTTTAATTATTAGTTTGAAGATAATTATTATTTTGTATCTTTCCAGTAATCATTGTCCTATCAATTAGAGCTGGTCATTTAGTCAAAAGTCCGTAAACTACTCGTATTATTCTCAATCAGTGTAGTTATGGACTCCTATTTTTCAGTAAAATTTTAGTGTGGGTTTTCTTATATACTCATCCCGCACAACTAGCAAATTAAGCAGTTTTTATCCGTGGTTTTCGCGGGCTACCTATATCCCACAAAACTAAGTTATATTTAACAAAAATTCTAATACTGATTGTTTGTATAGGTTATTACCAATTTTAATTCAATTTAAAATATAACATTTTTTGCTTTTAATAGTTATCACTAAATCCAATTCAACCCAGAATTTATTTATTTTATTTTTATTAGTTGTGCATTGATTAATTCATTGAGTAATTATTGTTATAAAAATGAATATTAAAAAATATCATTGTATCTTCACAAGTCCGGATATGCGTTTTATGAAAATTAAAGACCGTTTAAAATGTAGGTTAAAAGAACAAGTTTTTTATAATACGGGTTCATGCAGTGCGAACTTAAATAGGCAGACCTATCTGTATATCCAACTCTACTATCAATATTTAGTTTCTCCTATTACCATAAACACAACTAAATTTATCTTTTTTTATTATTGGTATAATTCATAATTCAGAATATTTTCTTTTATTTCTTTCTTTAATTCATAATTCAACTTTTAATTATAACCTTAATAGAAATTGAATGTTTTTTATTAATTTAAACTTTTAAAGTCAAACTTGCAACAACTAATTTTTTTTTATTATTATTAGCGTAAAAATAGGCGATGCCGCGCGTGTGTGTTGGCATTTTATTTTAACTTTTTATTTTAATATATTAATTATTTTATATAAAGATATTTATAAATTAATATATTATTTAAAAATAAATATTGAAATAAAGATAACAATGTTGTAAACTAAGAAAAAAATTATGCAAAATAGTGAAAATTAAAGAATTTATGAATTTAATATATTATATGAATTTTGTATATGACTTGTATTATTTATATAGGTGGTTTTGAATTACTTATATTTTTCATTTCCATGTAAATATAGGCGTTGTTGCATATTATTTTAATGTATTAATTATTTTATATAAAGATATATATAAATTAATATATGATTTAAAAATAAATATTAAAATAAAGATAACAATGTTGTAAACTAAAAAAATTATACAAATATAATAGTATACAAATAGTGAAAATTAAAGAATTTATTAATTTAATATGTTATATGAGATTTGTATGTGATTTGTATTATTTATATTGGTAATTTTGAATTATTTATATTTTTTATTTTATTTTATTTTATTATTTATTGAAGAAAAAAGAAAAACTATTTTGGAAGACAAAGTTGGAAGGCAAGTTAAATTTCTTTTTGTACCTGCCTTTATGATTCTTTAATTAGTTTAATTTAAAAAATAAAATAATTTTTATTATATTTATGATTTTTAAATTTGAATTTGAATTTGAGAAGAAGAAATGTTTAGTTATTTTAAAATAATAAAAGTTAATGAATTACTTTTTTATTCAATAAATATTTTTTTAATTAAATTTAATATTTAAAAATAATTTTTAAAAGAGAAAATAGAAATATTGAAACATATAGACCAACAGGTGTTAAAAAAAGGAATCTCTATTGTTATAGATTATCATTATTTTCTAATGTTAAGCTATTATTATTATATATTTATTTCTATATATTTTTGGATATTAATAACCAACATCATAAATAACTATTGTGAGAATATATGAAATTATTAGTTATTATTCTTTTAAATATAGGTATATTTTATACTTATTTACCAACCTAGAAAAATATATATTCTAAATTAAAATTAAGAAATAGTTAAACAAAATATGTTAGTGACACTCTACCAAGTAATAATAGTTATAATTAATAAAATTTAATTAATTAAGATGAGATTAAAGACTTTTTATCGAAAAAAATGTTTATAAAATAAAAATAATTAAATAATATAATACTAGAAACATCTCATTATGTGAAAATAATTATAAAATAAATAAATAATTAAATAAAATGAAATTATATAAAAATATTTTACCAAAAAATAGTTAGAAAATAAATAAATAAGATAAAATTAGGAACATATTACATAATAAAAATAATTATAAAATAAAGAAATAATTAAATAAGTTGAAGTTAACTGATATAAAATAAATAAATATGTAATGGGGGATATATAGATAAGGAGAAAGTAGTATAATTATATATTTTTTATTTATTTAATATTAAATAGTTATTTGATGTTTTTTTAATTTATATAATATATTAGGAACTTTAAATGAAAATTTTAATTAATATTATATTAAAAATATGGTATTATAAATTTAGAATGTGAAATAGAATAGAAGAATAATGAAAGAAAAATAATAGAAGAGATAATATGAATGAAAAGACTATATAGTATGACATGGTTATTTTGATGCAAAAAAGTATCCCAATAATCTTATCTTTCACAAAACTCTTCAATCTGATTTCTACAAAGGTCACATACGTTGCATGTATGGGTCAGGTGTTACTAAATGGAGCATTCATTGAAGGATAGATGAATGTAAAAGTGAAAGCAATTTTTAAAGACTTTTTTCAATAAACATTAACTTTAAAATATCATTCATTTCAATATCCAAATTAATTATTTTACATCTATATGATAAATATTTTTGAAACACAGATAAACCTCGTACAGAAAGAGAGTACATAAATCTCCTTCTATGTTATAAATATGCTATCAACAAAAGAAAGAAACCTACATCACAGGCCTCCTTCTATTTTGTAAATAAGTTATGTATCTATATCTTTTTTTGTATAAAATTGGAAAAACGTTCTTATGTACATTTCATTTCATTATTAAAATATCCTATATTAAGCATTACAAGCAAAACATCTATTTAATAAATATATCACGATTAAATCCCTATGTTATAATAAATAATCAAACTCTCAAATCCTAAATAAAAAAATTTAGATTTTTTTTCAACCATGATCTTGATGTTATTCATCTCTGAAAACAATGATTAACAAAAATGGGAGTTTTTCGTCTATCAACGTGATCTCTTTTTAAAATAAAATAACATTTGAGTACCATAAAAGTATAAATAAATAAAAAAGACATATAATTTTATATTAAAAGGAAAAATATTTGAAATTGGGTAATAAAATTAATCTTTGAATTTAACTTTTAAGAATTAAAAAATAAAAAAAAGTTATTGATTTAGTTATTACCAATTCAAACGATTAATTTTTTGTTAATTTATTTGTTACAATGATTTAGAAAGAAAAAAAACCTTAGTGATAGTTTTGTTTTCTTCTTTTATTTTAATTTTATCTTAAAACTTCAATAATTTAGATATTAATGAATTCAAATCTGCACTATTGGAAACGTATTTGATTGTAATGTATATAAAATAGAGTGGGGTTTGTACAATACTTAAGAAGGGATCTTACATGATTAGTAAAAAATTGTAAAAATGGGATTTTTATGAACATTACTTGAAAGCATTGAGTTAAGGGGTATCATACCATTGTATACATAAAACAAAAGGAATTTAGAGCAATTTTTTTAGTAAAAGGACTTTTGTACAAGAAATGTAAAATACAAAAGGAGGTTGAATTGAAGTTGTTTACTTATGAATTAGACTAAATACGATTGATAAGGAGGTGTAAAAATTTTAGGCAGGGTTTCCAAGATTGAATATTTCTTGGGTACATGCAAAACTTTGAGGATTAACAAGTAAGCACTCGAAAGAGGAATGTGTGGTGTTAGAAGTTACTCATTGATTATTCAGAAAGAGAAAACCATCGAAATATCGTATAGTTTTATGTTACATACTAATATTCCTATAAAACCCAAGAGAAGTGCAAATTGTGGATCACAATCACATTCGGGTAACATCGAAAGGTTGATGTGTGATTTGTTCATGAGAAGTCAATTTGGTTGGTTCAATCGGTTTTAGGTTTTCCTTTTTACGACCGTTAAGAGTGGATTGGTCAAATGATTACGTTACTATTATTATGATTTCACATTGCAATCCGTTCGAGGTTTGAGGAGTGGCTACGCAAGTTCTTTCCCTTGAATGGAAAAAGGAAAATTCAGTGTCTATACGAATAATGGAAAACGAAAATGTCTGTGAACTGTTGATGGTTGACACTTATGAAACCAAAGCGTGAATGTAGCTAGAAAATGTGAGGAAAAGGGCAATGTAACAGAGACCCCCAAACAGGGGCAGCACAGTTTAAGGGTTTGCTTGTCCAAGTTGCTTAATTTCAATAGGAAACAGATATGTTTCCATTTGGGCCAATGCCAATCAAAGAGGCTTACGAGTTTCTACTATGGGGACTGCACCACTTTTGTTCAGTTTTCTAACCGAATGTTCTCAACAAAAAAACAAACAATTGGGAGTTGGTGAATGGTGATTTATTTATCTGGTGTCTTGTCTTGCACATATCGTGGTGAACACATAAAAAGGTAATGGGAAACTAGAACCTACTTTTCCAAAGTAAGTAAAGTGTTGCAGTGATTGAATGTGTTGAACAAGGTTCTTTCTTATTTGGGTGATGTGATGGACTTTGGGGGGCACTCTTTTTAAGTTATTGGAGCAAGTTTAGTGTTCAACGCAAACTTCATCTTCACCAACCTCTGATGTCTGCCATTTTCTTCTTTCTATATGCTCAGCATGATGATCGCTAGGGCTGACCAACAACTCACTCATTTTGCATCTTCCACTCTCTCCATTATGCTTTCTATATGGTTTTAACTGCTGCGTACCCAAACAAACAGCCCAATTATGTTACCAAGAATGCAAACGCTGCAAATTTAGGCTATTACTAAATACCACCCCAGGCCCAAACCTTTACCTCCTTCACACCCTTTTCCAAAAATTCTGCAATGCAACTTCATTTTTTAATGACAAAAACTATGGTCTCATATTATTGCATTTCTGATTTCAATCATTAAAAAAAAAAATATTTTATATTGACGACCACCTATACTAGCTACATGTCACCAGTTCTGTTCTTTGAAAATTTTCTCTTGTATCTACACGAATATATATATATATATATGTCTACAAATTATGTGAATAGTTATGGGTATATATATATATATATATATATATATATATATATATATATATATATGGATATTTGTTAAAATAATGAAATTATAATAAAAATGAATAATTTTAAAATTTTATTTTATATGAAAAATAAAAAATTTAAAACATATTTATGATAAAAATATATATTTTTAAATTATGTTTATACTAAAAAGTAAATTACAGTCACTCAAACAAATGTATTTATTTAAGTAACTCCAAATTACGGGTATGAATACCTTGTTACTTGTCTCAGACCCAATAATAAATAATTAAAATAGAAAACTATTTATTTGATCTATGGATGCGATTTTTCTGATAAGATACAGGGATAACTATACTTATTAGGTGAAATGTGATGGAGATAACTTTCGATCGTGACCAAAATAATAATATTTAGAACATAATGGCACAAATAACTAGTAGTAGAGTTATTTAAATTTAACCTAGCTTGTGGGAAAAAATAACCTAGGTATTTATCCAAATATGACGCTGAACTTTTTTTTCAGTTGGACCAAGTATTCAACTAAATAAAGATGAGTTTGATCCAACCTTCAATTACCCGACCTTACATCTAGGGGACAATGCGGGCGGGCCGCGCGGGCATGTTTACGGGCCGCGCGGGCATGTTTACGGGCCGCGCGGGCATGTTTACGGCCCGCTTCTGGCGGAGCGACCAGACGTTTTAGTACATCAGGGTCAGTCTTATATAATATTTTTTGATTTTTTATTACTATATGATATTGGATCGAATATAACTAAATATTTTAATTCATTATTTGATAATATTAAATATTTAAAAGTTTAAATTTAAATTTTATTTAATAATTTAATTTAATATATTTTTTATATTATATTTTTTTAATTATTTGTAACAGATAATAAATAATTAATTTTTATATTTTATTTTATAATTGTTATATTTATATTTAATTTTTAGTTTTATATTATACTTAAATTTAAAATTATAAAAAATATTTTGAACTTTTTTTTAAAATTTTATGTGGATTTATCCACAAATCTGAACTTATGCTATATTTATTATATAAGTCGATTCATCTCAATTAATTTTTTTATTTTTGACAAATTAAATGTGGGACGGTTGAAAAAAGATGGACCGGTTCGCTCCTGTTAGATCCACACACCCACCTAGAATTCATGCCAATTTCAATTTTCCCTATTTCTTTTTTATTATTAATCTGCACAAAATAGTGCTAGTTTAGTTTTCTTTTTGTAAATAGTGTTACTTTAGTTAATAATTATATTAGGTGCTTCATTTTCTTTAGATTACATCTTATCTCTTACAATTTATTTGCAAGCTTAACAGATAGATATTAGAAGAAAAATATCAATTCAAAGGATGTGGATTCTACTATAATACATGTTACACTTCCCTCAAGTATGGCCATCGCGGAATCATGATAACTTGATAATTCTCGTATTTTATACAACAATCCACCAATCACATATACTATTATTTTAAGTCATAAATTTGTTTATATTTTTTTTATCATTTAAATATAATATTTAATTATTAAAAGGATTGTGAAGTGGTTATTAAAGAAAAATGTGGGTGTCAAAATAGTATTTATTATCTTCCATTATATGTATGGTCTTAAAAATAATATTCAGTGGGTTCCTATGTAACTTTTTAACATTATATACTCAAAACTTACTGAAATTTTAAGAAAATAATTTTGTAAAGAATTAAAAGTGTATTATAATAAAAACATGTTGTTTGGATAAAAAAATTCTAAAAAATTTATAAGGTTAATTGAATATTTAAAATTAAATAATTTACAAATTTTAATTAAAAAATAAAAATTTAAATTTTTTTATATTCTTATATTTATGTGTCTTCTTTTCATGTTTTATATTAATTTTGGTTAAAGTGTTCTTAGAGCATTTTTAATTAAAATTACTTATTAAAATTACTCATAATTAATTATAATAATTTATTATTAAAACTGATAATATAAAATATGTTTGTAATTTTTTATAAGTTGTTTATAATTAATTTACACTTATTTTTTTTAAGTAACTTTAAATAAGAATTACTTAATTATATTATTTATATTTTACAATTTTCAAGTTATAAACAATTCTATTAATTGGACAAAGATGTCATTAACTTACTAAAATTAAAACATTGTCAGAATCTTTCAGTCAATATTAATTATAAATTTTTTTAATATCTAAATGACCAAATTTAATTTAGACGTTGACACAAAAAATACTTAACCAAGTGGAAATAATAACCTTAATTAATGTCAATCTAAATAATTAAAGTTTGTATCAAGTAAGAATAATTTCAACTAATGTGAAAAGAAAAAGTTATCAATTGAATTTTTACGACAGATTTTTTTTAAAAAAATTATTTTTGCTAATACTTTTTAAATATTAACAATTATTTTATATTTAAATAATTTTTTTTGCATTTGATAATGATTAAAATACTTCAACCAAAAAATTCAAATTCAATAAATTTAAATTGATCTATATTTTTAAAATGAAACCATTTAAATAAGACCAATTTAAATCAGTATATTTAAACTTACTAGAATTTTTAAAATTCTTTTTTCAAATTAAGATACGTGCAAAGAAATACCAGTGTATGTTGGATCTAAGTAACAAAGCATTTGATTCCCCCCGTAAGACCTTAAGTTTAACTCTGGAGTGTCACGGAGCAAACATAATTAACGACGACCATTCCAGTTAGAGGCCATGAATATACAAATTAATTAAATAAAGAACTCATGCACTTCACATATACTTTTATCTGCTTGAAGGAAGCAAAATGTCAGAACTGCAAATGAGGGTTATCAGTAAACTAGATATGATATTTATTACAATCCATTTATCAATACAACCATAAACTAAGTTAAATTATGCTTGTTTGCAAAATTTTAGTTATCAAAAGATAATCTTCCCTACCATAATTATTAGTAGAGAAGTCCTCCTAGGCTAAACTATGGATAATTGCAAAATTTACGCATCTCATTATTAGTATTAAATTTTGAAGTAGTTTAACCATTTTACCAGAAAAAATAATATTTTTACAACTAATACCATTTGACAACCATCTTTTATAAAGAAAAATATTTAGAAGTAAAGAATAATTTTGTAATTATATTCTTTAAAACCAAACAAATAACATATTTACAATTGTAATCTAATTGTAACTCTTTTAAAAGACTTGACAACCAAGATGAGTCAACTAGACTAAGTAAAACTAATCCGCGTGAAAACAAAAGTTCATAAAATTTTAACATATTTGCTTCTACAAAGAACGACGATGCTTGATAAGAAAAATGGAAATGTAAAACTGATTCTACCTTATATTTTAGGCAAAACTGATTCTCACACGAGCTTTCTCATGAAAAGAATGATCAAAGACTTCCACATTCTTTCCAAGAGCATCTCGTCGGAGGAACAAAAGTTATAAATGATTTCTGTAACTCTATTTCTGCCTCTGTACATCCATTTCCTGTACCTGATGTGGCTTCTGCCAAAACCAAACCTGTTTAGAAAAAGCAAACCTATCAGGAAAACAATGCTCTAGGTGGTAATATCTTGGTATTACAACTTACAAGGACACAAGACGCACTTTTGAATAAAGCCTATGTGTGAAATGATATATATTGAAACTCTTGTGAAGAGAGAAAACATAAAGGAAGCGGAAGAAATAAAAAAAAAACGAAATGGACAAAAAATTTAGTGCAAGAAAGACTATTTTATTCAAAAGAGGAAAATAGTGAAAATTGTTTTATTTATTATTATCAATATTATTTTTTTAATTATTCATTATAATAATAATAAGTAAAAAAATAAACCCATAATCAATTATAGATTATGATCTCAAATCTATGTCAACGTGTATTCAAGCAGCATAAACAATTCTACGTGCATAAAAAAACAATCATGCCACTGAGTAGCAAATTTCTGTATCTTCACAGTGCAACGTTGAAAAAAAATGTGAGACCGACCAGTTTTTCTCCAACAAACCCGGACCTTTTCTCATTTCTACTCTCTTCCTTCCACCCTCCCTCTTTCCGCCATTTTACCAAAACCAAGCCTTAATTCATGGACCGGCTAGTATATATTGAAGGAACGATAGCATGGTAGATTAACTAAAAGCTAGCATCTTGGTAGCCAATAACTTGTCATGAACATATCAACACCAGTTGACATAACAAGAGCAGTGACTATATAGAAAATGAGGGTTCCCTTCATATGACCTTCAGTATTGCAAATCAACAGGAATATAAAGCCAAAACTTACTGACCTTCAGTTGTTTATCTCCTCTGGTGAAGCACAAAACTAACTTCTGTCGGAAACAATAACTCGTTAATCAGTTTTGCAAAGCAAGGAAAAGGTTGTGTAGACGATAATACAAGTTCTGTCTTACATCTCTTATCAATTCAAATACAAAGTGCACCCATGTCAGGTGTTACCAAGTCGTATTCACTAGATACTTGTACTTTTGTAGATATCCCCTTTTTTCCTTGCTTCCTTTCATTCTTGCCCCTTCTTGAGTCAGCTACTTGGTTTCTGACACAACAAAAATATTGGTCACACGTTAAAATTTTTCCACTTGATTACGTTCTCTAACACTCTAAATCGAGTCAACTAACTTAAATCCACGGCCCAGAGAAAATTTCCGAACACTGCAGAGGCTAGCCTAGTAGTTGAAAGTTCAGAAAGTGCCATAGAAAAGTACAAGACACGTACACTACAAACTTAGCAGATTCTTTTCCCAAGGCAGATCCACAACAAGCTTTATATTTCTTTTTGGAACCACATGGGCAGACCTTGTTTCTAGGAATCTGATGATTAACACCACAAAGAATAGGCAGTTAGAATAACAAAAGCGTGTCAAAGGAGATCACAATATTAGAATAGCTTATTTATTTTGGATCAGACACTGCAAGAGAGTAAACACCTATAAACCAAAATTAGAAGAAAAAAGAGAACCTTATCATTTGGTTGCAGTGTGATATTATCATTGGTCTTCTTGGATCTATTATTTGATTCATCTTTAGTGCTGTCCTCTACCTTGTCTTCTTCGTGTTGCTTATGGTTCTCATTTTCATCATGACCTATACATGCTTGGAATTTGAGACGAGAGTGACGATAGAACAAAAGTTTCATTTCTTTTCTACTAATCATAACGGTTTATACTAAATGCAAATAAATAAACATTAACACCAAAAGCACTATGCAAAAAAATATATAAAAAAAAAATTAAGCACGAAAATGTTAGTTTGCCATCTAACAGTATGGAAAGGGCAAAATGCATTTATTATACAAGAACACATTACCATAAGTGTTAGCCTGACTTGGAAGGGAATCTGAGTTAGCAGAGCACTCTTCTGTTCCTTGCTCTGCTATTAGAAATTCTATTGCAGCATCAACATCTCCATTTACCTGCTCTAGAATCTAGGACAAGGAAGGCATACTTTGAATTATGTCAAGTCATTAAATTTTTGTAGAAAGACAGCAACTTGCAGAAGATCTAGCTGAACTGAAATATTAGTCACGCAGCACAAGAAGCAAACAGCAAAACGATATGCACTCATTTCACCTGTTCCACTTTTTCAGCGTTTTCACATCCAGTTCCAGCCATAACCAACTTTATGGACCCCTGTTGAAAAGTTTCCTTACTAGCTCGCCCACGGGTTTTGTTGTCCGTAACTTTTGTTTGATGTGAAGGTGCGGGTGCTGAAAGTTCAGCATCAGCCTTTCACAAACTAAAATTAATCAGGCAATAGCTACTATACTTAATATTAGTCCAAGAATCAGGAAACAGAAATAATAACAACCTTGATTAAAATTGGCCTTGCAGGCCCATCACAAGGATCATCCTTCAACCGCACACTGTTATAATGCTCCCCATCATGATAAGACCTGAAAAGACATAGTACACATAACCATCCAAATTCAAATGCAAGGTAAAGGCAATTATGTTTTTCATTGGTTTCCATAGCCATAGATATACCTTAAATCTTAATTACAGGCATTATGCATAAATAGACTACCAGCACACAGGACAATATTACAAGACAATGACATTTCTAAATTGATAACATGATGTGATTAAGATTAGAAACTATTAATTAATAAATACTATCCATGTTCCGATAAGATCTACAAAAACTAATAAATAATAGGGATTCAAATCCTAGTCAAAATCGTTGAAAGGATTTTTCAGTCACAAACAATGATTGGATTTTCACTACATATTATATTGGTTGCAACCAGCTTCGTCAATCACGTTCAATTGTCCTTTCCATGCCTCATCTCTAAATAATCAGTTCAGCATACACTACAACTCTAATATTCTATTCATGTACATGTACGTGTGTGATTCTAGGTGGTGGTTTTACAAATTGAATGCCTGATTTGAAAGCAAATGTCTCCTAATCATAAAAGTGAAGACCTAGAGTCTGCCAGCAAGTTGAAGATATAAATAATATTTTGTCTGTTTAGTCATAGATTTAGCATTTCCAAAAGATCATTATAATTTTCAGACAAAAGAGACAAACCATTGCAATTTCACATTAGAACCATAGACTCCATAGTACTTACAAATGGACCATACGAACTCCACGATCATCAAAATTTCTTATGTACCACCGAGGAGACATGTTCTACAAAATCACACCAATAAGAAAAGGAAGTTCAATTAACTTTAGCATGTAACAACACACAAAATCTATCCAAGACATTATAAAAGCAATTAAATATATCTAAAAAAATATGTATTAAGAACTGAACTTTAAATCTAACTCAACCCTACAAAATCGGGTTGTAAGGTGAGGTTTACACTCACTTATATACACTAAATTGACCTCATCTCTAATCGATGTAAGATCTCCAACACACTCCCCTCACACCGAGAGCTGGACATCTCGAGTGTAGAACTATAGATTTATGGGAGGTCTGATAGCGACCTGACAGCGGGTGGTCCAACAACCTAGACTTATATGGTTCTGATACCATATTAAGAAGTGGACTTTAAGCCTAACTCAACTCCATAAAACCGGCTAGTAAGGTGAGGTTTGCACCCACTAATATACACTAAATTGACCCCATCTCTAGTCGATGTGGGATCTCCAACAATATGCATTAACTATTTTCAGTATTCTCATCAATGAACAAAGCTTACGCACATTCAAAACCAAAATAAAATTGCATGGGACAAAGATGATAGAATGTGAAAATATCTCCACTAAGGCATATCTCAATCTTCATTTGCATAAAAGTATGTGATAATGAATAATCTAACTAATCATGAATATACCGTACAAAAAGATGTGCCATTAGAATATAAGGTAAAGAAGTTGATTATCTTGAAGGATGCCGCTGCTCACCCTGTGAATACATATATTACTACGTGTTACAAGAGAAGCTGCCTGCAATTCCATATGTCCAGCCCATGTACCATCATTTTCCATAGACTGGCAATATTCATCAAAAGGTACTTCATCTTCAATAAAGGGCTCAAACATCTCCCGGTTATCCTGTTAATCACAGCTTCAAGACCAGGCTATGTGAAGGAGATTTCCTAAAAATTAGAGAGGGAAACTAACATAGGAAAGTTCACAGTCTCAGTCACTGGTTATGTATACAAACATAAAATATCACTGAAAATAAAACAGACAAAAGATAGGCAATCAGCAATCCCTATGATGATTATGGATATTATTTATGTCTTTCCAACTTTCCTTCCTTTTACTATGTTAACTGTGAATACTTTGGTGATAAACCACATAAAGCTTCCAACCCAAACAATTTTTCTCTAACCACAGCTTACATCAATAATACACAGATTAACTAATTAACTAAGTATTTCAAGTCCTACCTTTTTTTCCATTTTTCTAATATAGGGGAAATGGGAGCAACGGGGGACAATAAATTAATGAATTTAAAAAACCAATTGAATCTAAATTATTACATAGACAACACAAAAGCTAGAAACGTGAGTAATTAAGTTTAAAAATTGAAAAAAGAGGAAGAAAAGAACAAAATTGTTTCCAGAACATTGTACCAATATGTGTTTCACCACCATGCTGCGGTACTTTTTATATTCCTCCTCATTTCCTTCCAACTGATCAGCAAGGGCTCTGCATAAGAACAAACGAGTGCAGATGTTAAACTAATATACAACATTTTTCACAAGATTGACTCATCATCATACTGAAAACACCAAACGCCAGTGAAACTTACCTAGCCAGAAACAAAAAACATGAGGAGGACAGGGAGAGATAGGGATCTAATTTAATAAGTGATAATGCCAAGATTATAGGGTCTATAACTTACTGTCAGTTTCCGTTTCCGAACAAGAATAAAAAGATTGGTACTTTGTGTGCAAGCGAAAAAACCTAGTATAGTAACAGCACACAACCACTAGCTGAAGAATACTAATACCCATTATACAATTTAAACAATACAGATAATGTAGTCAGTGCAAATGGATGCTAAGCATTCTAACTAACCTGAAGAAACAATTACCATCTGCAGTCACTTCAACAATGCGTAATCCCAGAGCATCCAACTGAGTCCGAAATTGAGAAGTATCAGTCTGTTTTCCCAGCTTCTTAACCTGTTTCCAATACATGGCTGGTCACCAATGGCTAAAGTATCCAAATAACATTTATTCCTAGAAACACTACAAAGTACAAACTTACAATTGGATTTGTATTTAATATATTCATATATGAGAGCTTTCTACGACAGCCTTATCCCACTAAGTAATAACTAAGGATATACATTCAAAACAGTTAAATTAATAGTAAATACAAAATAGAGTTATGGTAGTATCCGTTGTTTCCTTTAAAAGTCTTTTTAGTACCTTCACAAAGACGAAATAAAAAATACAGGAGTCAAAACTTTGGGATTGAATGGAAAAAGCTTAACACTCTTTTGCTTCTACATGTGTGTTGTACATGTCGAAGGAAGGGGACGGATTTGAACAGAAACACCCGTGTTTATTTCCACTAATTCAAGTCGATTTGCACGGAAAGGAACTTTGGGTACCATGTTTGAATCCACCCCTCAAGTAGGAGAGGAAATGGGCTGATACAAGAAGAAAGTCGGTGTGGCAGTGAACGATTTCCACTAATGTCCCTCACATGCAATTACCTATCAGTGCACAAGGAGCCAATATAATCGACTATGCATAGCCCATGATCTATTATGTAGGCATCAAAGACATATTTCCATTTACATTGGCCACATAATAAATTATGGTGACATTTTTTGCCCTGTTTTGTTAAATTACATGGGGAAAAATCAATAGGGTGAGGCATAATTGATCATGCACCCACTTATGGAAAAAAAATTAACCAACCACTCATTTGAGTGAGGAAACCACAGTGTTTATTTTCATGTTCTAGTATATAATGCAAGAGCATATTTGTAATTGCAACATAACAGCTACAAACTAATTTATAGACTATCAAATCAATCATATCAACTTAAGAATTTTCTACTCATTTCTCTCTCACTTATTTAGACTCTTTTTTCACAAATTCCAAACAACCTCATTTTGCCTATTATTTTTTCCCTTTTTTTCCTTTTTCACTTTCCAACCACTAATCCAAACAAAGGTTAAGTGATCTGTTCACTCAACAGACGTTTAAGATACATATAAAGGATGATTACACTGATAAATAAATGAGCGTATAATCAGTACGCCAACTATTGCCTACAAGGAAAAAGTAAATACACAAAAGTTGGCTTTCTAGAAGCTAGACACCAAATACATAAAATAACTTTTCTAACAACCGGAAAACCAAGTCGGAATACAGGAAAAGAAAAACTCCTTCCATCTGAAAGCAAAAAAGATTTTAAAAAACATCACAAAAAACCCTAGGCTTAACATCAAATGAGCCTTAAACTACAGAAAGATTTCACAAACTTAGACAAAGACATCCTTGACAGTGCATCACTGGTCACATCAACACCCGTAATATAGATGTCATCATCTTTGTCTCTAACCTCTAATGTAAACTGTAATTTAGTGCTACAGGAACCTAATGAATTAGTTATACTAGAAAATTGAATGGATGATCCCAGTTCAGCAATCTAATCTCCAAAATGTTCCTTAGACATAATTTTCACAGCAAAAGCTTCAAAATATCGCCACAAGCAACAGTGCATTATTTCAGTAGCACATCACAGATGCCCCCTCTAAAGATGCAATGCAACCCACACTAATATCACTAAAATACATAAATAAACAAAATAATGAAATTGGTAAATGAATATAGGGTTTCTACTGATCATTACCTGCAGTAAAACAATTAAAGCATTGATAACAGAGAGATACATTAGGAAATAACAAATTGGGATCACAAACACAATACTACATGCATGAATATTAGAACTAGAAGAGATTGATTGCAGAGAGAAAACGAAAAGTAGAAAACAAAGAAGAGATAACAGAAGTTGAAACCTACTTGCGGGTGTTGTTGCTTCTTCTGGGACAGCTTCTTCTGTTGCTTCGGCTTAACCATATCCTCGTCCGAAATCGAAAAGGAAAACAGAATTCTTAAGGTGTCTGTCTGAGTTCGTCCGGAAACGAGTGCAAGATACAAGAAGTGAAGAACTAAGGCAAAGCCTACTCAAATCAACCATCATTTCTTATTACATATGGGTTATGAGCCCATGGGCTTCATGAACAAGCAGAAAATAATTTAACTGGGCCCAAAATCAGGCACGCTTGAAAAATATGGTTTACCAGAAAAATAAGGTTTTAAATCCTAATGCACAATTGCGAAATTCCATGAAGAAAGAAGAGACAGAAATTTGTTACTTTATAAGTAAAGTAATTTTTTTTTAAATTAATCTAAATATGGACTACATTTGCAGCTTGGCATTAGAGGATTAGATTTATAAAAAAAAAAGTTTAATAATTATGTATTGATAGTTGATAATGCAAAATTGTTTTACATTATTGACTAATCACATACATAGTGTTTTTAAATAATTCTTATACAAAATAATAAATTTATTATATCTATTTCTTTTTAAACCACAATGAAAAAAAACCTTTAAATTGGCAATACATGGACTTTTTTTAAAAAAATAATCTTTCTTGAAAAAGAAGAAAATGACAATTACAAAGAGTTTACTTGAACAATTCAATGTATAGGAAGGAAGGGTGGAATTCTGAAAATTCTCGCCTTATCTTAATTTAACTCGACCTATGTCAATAAAAAAAAATCTTAATTCAATGTATAGATAATTATTTAAAGGTTAAATGTTAATAATAACAAAATTAATCTTATCCATTTGATGATGATACTTAATGGACTTTATAAAAACTTGTATATAAATTAGTCCTCTCTTTTTGCCAACAAAAGGACACATTCGTGTGTATGTTCAAACAACATTCATTCTACTTATCTATTTTCTATCATTAGGTGTTTGTGTCTTGAAAAACGAGAAAAGAAAGATAAACCAAATTAATTTAAGGAAAGAGTGTGATTTCTTCATCAAATTCAGATAAATAAAAATAATAATTTTTGAAAATCTTTATATTAATAAATATTTTTGTAAAAACTATATAATCGTTTATAGATTTAATTATATGACATAAAAATTGAAAATAAATAAAAATTATAGTTATAGATAAGAATAACAATTTTACTTGTAATTTTAATTTTATCTTTTAAATTGAACAATTTTTTCTAAGCTTATTCCGTGGAAACATGGGCCCAGGCTTTCTGAACTGTCCGAGTCTGAGTCCTTACTGCAAAGAGCAGAACTGAAGGATGGTTGCAGTAATTAAGTTTTGCGTTAAATGATGCAACCAGCTAGTTGAAGTAGGATCCAATGTCACCACAAAATGTCTTTTTTTTATATCTATAATTTTTATTATGGGTTACTTTGATTTTTCTACCAAGTGTTAATAAAAACAGAGAATAGAATAAACTATTTTTATCACTTAAAATTATCTTATTGTTTTAAAAATTTAAATATACAAAATAATTTTTTCTTTTACTTTTTCTCAAGAAATATTTTACTCCTTTTTTGAAATGAATAGTCTTAATTATTACAAAGAGTTATAATATAACTAAATCTATATTTCATGCACTTTATCAATATTTTATAAAAATATTGTATCCTATAAAGTTCATATGGAACATGAAAAAAAAATACTATAAATGTGTAACGTTTTATAATGAAGTGTTTCCTTATATAAATAAGAAAGAACTTGAAGATATATAAATTTTTCTTATCAGACCTTCTCATTAACATATGCAAAACATAATTTACAAAGGTGATCAATCTCTAAAGAAGAATCAAAACAAACAAAAATTGAAGCAACAATCATATTGAATATCTTATATAAAAAATTCAAAGTAAAGATGAAAACACAATTGCTTAATATTCTTTCTTAGTGGGTCCATAAGCTTTTATGAACTAAACTTGTGAACTTAAACTGTCGTATTTAAGAGTTTTTTTTTCTTCTTTTGAGGTTGTAGTCCCATGTTAAGATTAATATGAAAAAATTAGGAGTATTTAGCGCACTCATTGTAACCAGGAGAGGTTCATACTTGTTTATAATTTGATTAGTAAAACCTTTTAAAAGGTTGTCTTAAGGGAGAACTAGATGTAACTGTGTGGTTGGAAGAACCACTATAAACTTTTTGTGTATTATTGGTATTGTTTGTTCACTAGACGATCTAGTTTAGTTGTTTGCAAGGAGAGTCTAAAGATTTATTAAGCTCTCATTCTAGAGTCAATTGTTATACCAATAAAGATGCTTTTTAAATTTTTTTATCATTTAGTCATAATCAAATTATATTTGGTTAGTTTCCACTTTCCATACCAAAACGATTAATTTAACCACTATCATCAAACACCTACAAAAAAATAAAGTTAAAACAAACATTTGGAGGGTGTTTAGCTCCTCCCAACAACAATTGCATTCCTATGTTATTTTTAAGCATACATCACCAACAACAATCACCTTAGACACATCATAATCACATGCAATGTAAGATATGAAAAACTTCTTTTTGACTATAACATGTAATATAACACCACTATCAATTATTCATATGCTCTTATTAAATATAAGATTAACTAAATCATGGTCACAAATAATAATAAGATAATAAGAAGTAACAACAACATGTGATCGCAATTATCACAATCTTTGTCTTGTTTTTCTTTCTTATCTTTAGTCTCATTTTTCAAAAGGAAAAATTATCTTTGTTTATGTCATTTATTATGACAATAAAAATACTTTACATTCTTGTAGTGACACATAGGATTACTCCTCTTGTGTTTTAATTCTCTCTTCTAGCTTCTTCTTTAGTTTTAATAACAAATATTTTTTATGGACATGAAGTACTTAGTTATTTTCTTTCTCATCTTCTCATTAAGAACAATAATTTTTTTATTTTAAAAGAAATATCGCCATTTAAGACGAGACTAATTACATAACTCAACAATATTTTTCAATAATTAAGTAAAGTTAATTATATAAATAATCTCAACCAACCATTAAATTTAATACAGTTGACAATCCATCAAAGTATTTCTCTTTTAAAATAAGGGAGAATTGATTTACTTCAATTCAACAAAAATTTCAATAAATACCATTTGTTTCTCCTTAATTAAAAGACACTATAAATTTAAGTTCATCTCATAAGGTTTTTGTATTTATCTTATGAACAATATGATTGTATATACATTGTCATTCACAAAATGCCTAATAAAATTATATAATTGATGATGTTTGGCATTTAAAATTTCATTTTTCATTAGACATAAAATAATAAACATTATTTTTAGAATACTACAAATATCCTAAAATTATTATTTGAATAATTTATTGTCATAAATAATAAATATTATTTTTAGGGTATTAGAAATACAATTAACAATAAATCTTTTTAAAAAGAGAAGCATGTTGTTTATTACTGTTTTTTTGTCAAAAGTAATTTTAGTCCTATTCTTTCAAATTAAGAAGACTTTCTTCTCTTTCACTCATTTTATTAACAGAAAAATTATATAAAGAAAAAAAATCTGATATTTTTAGAAAAGACACTAACTAATACAAGTTCTTATCTCCATCTCATACATTTTCTTCTCCTATCACATGAACATAAAAATTTTCGAAAAAACAAACTAATATAGAAATGTTGCACATGAATACCATAATTCTTCTAAAAATAAGAGGAATAATTTCCTCAGTTAAAATATACATAGTCTAAAATTAAGTTTTGATAGAAAATGTAAAGATCATAAACACACTTTTTTCTATTTTGTATTATAAATCTACTACTAATATATACTCTCACCTTAATTTTTAGTGCACCTCTAACATTATTTCTAATAAAAATATTCCATTTGTTAATTTCTTAATCAATACCAAGAATATGTTTTGTCAATGGTACTTGATGATATGTTAACATATCTTACTTTTTTTAAACAAGTTATTAGAGTGGAAACACCCTGGACTCACATCCTTTTGTTGGTTATACGAAAGCTCCTAACTACTGAATATATGAGGCAGATTAGGGTCCACAAGTCCACATTATGCATCAATTATTATCAAAATCGCCATTAATGTTAAAGCTAAGAATAATAAAGTTTGGACAGAAGGATATTAAGAGTAAAGCCAAAGGCTATCATCAAATGAAGCAATTCATTCTATCTTTAATTACTTGACTATTTATGCCCCACTGAGAACCACTTCTTTGGTTGTTGTTCATAATCATTCTTTCATTTCACAGTCACAAGAATCATTATTTACTTCTGTGTGTGGATAAGTATATTCAATGGCACACTCTTTTTGCTCATTTTATTTGGTAAAAGTTTCAAGATGGTAGCTAATTAACAAAATGAAACTAATTCCTTTTATATAGTAAAATATTATTAATGTAATTTACCATAATTTGTATATTTCAAATAAAGTTTTCTATTGATAATATTGTTAACCACACTTCTTCATTTATCAACATACTGAGATAGTGCTGTTAAGAGCGTGATGGTTCTGGAAAACAGACAAGGACCTGCTATCTTCCTGTCCGTTGGATGAAAGCAAAATCAGATCACCTAATGCAGTGGAACTTTATTTTATCTCTGTTTGATTAACACTGATGCTGACAATGTTTTACACAAATAATCAATTCAAAATTATTGGTAGTGTAATTTTTAAGTAATGATTCTAAAAAAGATTAATTTTATTACTGATGAATAACAATATTGTGTTATACGTTTAATACTTTTTTTTTATTTAAAAAATAATATTGTTAACATAATTGTCTTCTAAAATATACATCTATATCTATATATAATAACATTTTAAAAATTATTCTTCAAATAATTTGATTCTGCAACTGATACTAAACCCTAGAAAATCTCATGACAACCAATGAACCAGGAACCTTGCACAGGCAGAGCCTGCAGAGCTCGAGATTCTCATTAACAGTGTCAGTCAGGCACCCATAGAATATATAATGCCAAGTTTCTTCTACTATAATTATTGCATGTCATCTTTTATATCTCATTTATCAGACCCCTTTGATTTAAATTTTATATATTTAACATTTTAGATTTAATTTTTATATATTTATATAGCTGCCTATTTTTAGTTTTCAAGTAAATAGTAATATGGAATACCATACTTTTGATAAAATTCAAAATTCTTATTTTATGATGTAGATTTTATACGGAGATAAATGAACATAAAGGCAGTGATATAATAATTATAGAACACTGTTTTAAAATTATTTGATCTGGGGTGCTAAACAATCCATTCAGAATAAACTGGAAAAACATTTTAATTGATTTTCTATTTTTTTCCTTTTAAACCAAATTAGATGTACTTATTTATTATTATTATTATTAATCTATTATGACTTAGGTTAATAATAATATTATTATTATAGTTAATTTATTGTAACTATCATTGATAATATATTTAAATATATTTTTAGTAATGATATGTAGATTATGATTTTTGGTAGCATTCACTCAAACAATGTTTAGTTTAGAAAAAGTTTGAATAAAAAGACTAAAATAAATGTACATCATAACCAAGATCTTATATATGTAAATATAAAATATGAATTGATATTATCAGTAAATAATTAATATGTATTATCCTACTGATCTATTAAATGATAGTTATAGGTTTTTTGAACTGTCATAATTTGACTTTTAAAATAAATAAATAAAAAAAGTGGAATTTTAATATACAACTTTGTATCAAAGTATATTTTTGCAGTTTTAGTAAAATAAATGATCTATAAGAAAACGTGACCTTTCATTTTTTTTACTCATTATGAGTATATTTACAAAAATCAATTAATAATAAACTTCTGATTTATAAGTTTAATTGATAAAATAATTTGTTAAATTAAACCTGTTTTATAGAATTGCTTTGTAAGTTAATTAATAAAAATAAAATAAAATAATATAAAAATTATAATTACACCATTTTTATTATACAAATAAAATTTATAACTATGGTTACACCATTTCTATTATACAAATAAACATTATACTTAAAAATATTATTCAGTAATTATAATTTTAAATTTTAAAAATATTAAATTCTTATTAATCTTTTAGTAAAGTTGCATATATTTTTAATTTAAATAAATATTTTTATTTAAATCAGTGATATATACCTTATTTTTATTTATTTTTAGAAATTTTATTATTTTAATTTTTTAATTTAAATTATTATTGTATTAATTTTTTTACTACTTTTCATAGTGTATAATTATAGATAATAATAATAATAATAATAATAAATAAAAAGAAATTAAAAATAATAGAACAATATATTTAAATATAAGTATTGTAATAAAAAAATTAGATAATATGTGAGATAATTTGTGACGTATAAACTAAAAATTTCTAATATACATTATTTTAAGATATTTTATAAACCATAATTGTTAATTAAAATAGTTTATAGAATAACTAAATAAGCTAATAACCAATATATTTATTTTATAAACTATCTTTTTATTATAAAAATCTCATTTAAGTTGGACAAAAATATTATATGAAATACTTTTTTATGTATTTAATATAACTACGCGATAAGATATATAGTTTAAATTATTAATTGATTTGAAAAAAAATTATATAAGATAATTCTTCCTCATTTCTTTCCTATCTTTTATCATTAAAAAAATTGGATATAAATATTAAAAAATTCATATCAACTCATGAAATTTATTTGGATAATTTTTTATAACTGTTAAATTAAAAAGAATTAATATATTATTTTTAAAAATAACTTTTAATTGGTAAATAGGTTACTTTTAATAAAAAATGATTTTATTTTGGCAAAATTTGTATAAAGAAAAATATAATGTTTAACTGAATTAACTATATAACTCACTGATAGTTGAATAGTGGGTGAGAGGTTATGATGTTTCTATAACACGTGTATCTGAAACTTCTCGTCTTTTGTTAATAATTTTCTCCCCACATATAAAAGTATCCCAGTCCTCGAACCCCGTGTTGGCAGATCCAATAAAACCACCAAGCCGACACTTTTCTCTCTCTTCTTCTTTTTCCTTATTTTTCTGTCATTTTCTCTTCACTTCATCCCTTTTCTTCTCGCTCACCAAACACTCTCTCTCACTCTACAAAGAAAGCTGAGCTGGTTGTGGGTGTTATGCTCGCTTCACACTCTCACTCCTCCACTCTCCGATGTTGAGAGATCACACATCATCTGCATTTTCCTTCTAACTCTTGAAGTCTCAACCTTCAACCTTCAACCTTCAGACACTCCTCAACTCTCCTTACTCATTCTTATTTCCACGCTTCTGACTCAACTCGGCCACACCATATTGCAGTTCGGTTATTGCCCTCTTAACTTTTTGGATCATCCTTTCCATGCACAACCTCAAACTTTGTTCATAGAGGTCAGAAACCTCCTAACACACCTTTTCTTAGACATGGCTATATATATATAAACACACATGGCACAAAACCTCTGCTTTCCTTCTTATTTTCTAAAACTTTTGTTTACAATAAAATGAGTTTTTATAGCTTCTCTGGTTTGTTCTCTTAGTCGAAAAGGGGGAAACAACATCTTTCTCGTGGCTTTCAGCTGCATGCGAATTATTTGTCGGCTGATATGGTTTATGACTTATGTTTTGCCATGTTTGTATAAACAGAAAACTGTGATGGATTTTATGTTTTATGAAATGTACCAATTTGTATATTGTGATTGTAAGTTTCTGGCTGAACACTAGGCGAGTACATAACGAGGTTACTAATAATATTTCCCTTGTGATTATAGTTTCATACTTTGCAGTCATATTGTGACAATATACTCTCACAAGTGTAATTTAATTTCTTTTGGGATATTCTTGATATACAGTGTGTCTCTATGGAGATCATACAGCTCTTGATAATAATTCTAATTAAATAAAATCTTGGTTATTTTGCACGGAATTTTATACTTAATTGTTCTTAGCTTGTTATCCTTGGTTCTGTTTTAAGATGAACTTATCCTTCAAGTTAGACTTACAGTAGCACACTCCCTTTCCACTGGCCTTGACTTCTTGTAGGTTCCTCCCTGTTAAAGCTTTTAGTATTATGGATCAAAAAACGTGGCTTTGGAGGAAAAAATCCTCAGAAAAGACAATTATAGCAGCTGACAACACGGATCTCACTTCAAAAGAAAACGAGGAGGTGATTTAAGTATTTTGAGCATTAATTATTCAATTGTGATCAATATCATGATTAAGCTGGCTTCTTGCAAGTTGCAACCTTGTCTTTTCGTCATTTGTTCTACTCCTACTCAGAGTATTAAGTCAGTAGTTCATTAATTAACCTTGTATCCTTATTAATAAGAATGATAATTTAGATTTTTCTTTCCTGTGGATTTTGTTCTGAATTATTGTGATTATAAAATTGACAATATAATTCTGGTTGTGTCTACTCACCAGACTTTGAGGACTATCTGAACTTTAGTTTTTTCTTTTTTTGGCACATGAGAAAAAGTAAACAAAAGTTAAAAAAGAAAGAAGCTTACTCTAAGGTGTATACTAAGTGATAACCAAGAGAAGCTAATATGATATCTAGAGGAGAATCCCAAGCACAATTCCAACAGGCTTTGTGAGATGCCCGTGAAATATGGGTCAACATGCACTGCCAACCTCTTTGCAACTGGTTGTGAATATCATGCAGAATATCTTTATTCTGATGAATTTGTACCATGTCCTCATTCCACACATGAAGGATATGAAACAGCTCCCAGGAATTTGTTTCACGAAGCACACAATGGTATCCTTTATCCCAAAATTTCATTATCCCAGCTTTAATAGCCAAAAGTTCTGCTAGAATATGATGACCAGGCCCCATCATATTGGAAAATCCAAACAACCCTCTACCAGCAAAAGCTTTGAGCCATCTACCAGCAAAAGCTTTGAGCCATCTACCAGTACTTGAAACATAGCTGCTATCCACATTAAGCTTCACAAAAGGGTCATGGGATAATTTCCACAAGTTGTCACTCAGGATTGAATTATGCTTCGACTTATGGATAAAAAATCAGCTTCAGATATATTGACCAAGCGGGATTCCCTCATCCCTAAGGCATCATGAATTTTTGACTCGGTGATCTCCTTCCAATCAACTAAATTCCAACCCCTATGTACACCGTCTTTAGACCAAAGGAAGTTTCTGCAAAGTTTTTGCTTTATTTATTGATAAAAATAAATGCTAGTTTGTCTTATTTTACCCTTTTCTATTTTAGGTACAGGCACTTGTAGCTGATAAAGAAGAATTAGAGAAGGACTTGAAAATATTAAATAACAAGCTTGATTCAGCACTTTCTGACTGTAATGCAAAAAATGAGCTGGTGAAGAAACAAACTAAAGTTGCACAAGAAGCAATGGCAGGTAGCATTCTTTAATATCTCTGTATTCATTTTCATTCCCTTGAAATGCAGGACACGAAAAACAGATAAATAGCCGCTTATTTAAAATGTTTTTGGAGTAATTTTATGAATCTCTGATAAATTCTTGCTTTTGAAGGTTTGAAGAAGGCAGAAGCTGAAGTGTTGTCTATGAAGCAAGATCTGGGTGAAGCTTTGCAGCAGCGAATAGTTTATGAAGAGAGAGTAGCTCATTTGGATGGAGCTCTCAAGGAATGTATGCAGCAGTTACGATTTGTTCGAGAAGAACAGGGGCAAAGGATTCATGATGCTGTGATGAAGACTTCAAAAGAATTTGAAAAAGAGCGCATGGTTTTGGAGGAGCAGTTATCCGGGACTACTAAAAGGCTTGCAAAAGCTGAGATTGATAATTCTCATCTTACTAAATCCATATTTGCAAGAGAAAATTTGATTGAAGATCTGAAAAGACAGTTGACTCAAGCTGAGGCAGATCATAGTGCACTGATGATTAGATTAGAGTCCACTGAGAAAGATAATACCTCTCTGACATATGAGGTTCGTGTGCTTGAGAAGGAACTTGAGATCCGAAATGAGGAGAGGGAATTTAGTCGCCAGACAGCTGATGCTTCTCACAAGCAGCACCTAGAGAGTATTAAAAAAATTGCTAAGTTAGAATCAGAATGTCAAAGGCTGCGCCTTCTGGTTCGGAAAAGGTTACCAGGTCCTGCTGCCCTGGCAAAAATGAAAAGTGAAGTTGAAATGTTGGGACGGGATTCGTTTGAAATAAGGAGGAGCAAATTGAGCTCAACCAGTTTAGCGAATGAATCTTCAGTTGACAATTCTCCTGAGACTCCCATTAGAAGAATCAATACTTTGACTGAGCAGTTATGTGCCGTGGAAGAAGAAAACAAGGTTTTAAAAGAATCCCTAAATAGGAAAATGAATGAGCTCCAATTCTCAAGAGTAATGCTTTCTCGCACAGCTTCCAAACTGTTGCATCTTGAGTCACAGATTGAAGAATTATCTAAAGGCCATGTAACAGTGGAACAGCATAGAAGTAACCTTGCCTCACACGAGTTCTCTTTGGCATCATTGTCTGATGCTGGCAGTGATGACAAGGCTAGCTGTGCGGAGTCCTGGGCTTCTGCATTGATTTCAGAATTGGATCACTTTAGAAGTGGAAAGCAAAAGGAACCATTGTCAAGCAAAAGTGTTGGAGCTTCAGACATAAATCTTATGGATGACTTTGTTGAAATGGAAAAATTAGCAGTGGTCTCTGATGAAAAAGCCACTCAAATTCCATCTGCTTCTTTGGAATCTGTTAAAGAGATCCATAGCTTCTCAGAGACTGGGACAAAGGAGAGCACTCCGGAAGAAGGTAAGGAGATCATTCCAGTGCCTGGTTACATTTTGTCTAGGACAAGTGAGACCACCCCGGAAGTAGTAGGTATGGAGATTATTCCAGTGTTGGATCACATTTCAGACCTCTCAAAGTCAAATAAGAACACTAGTTCCATTGACATATTTACGGGCATTGTTCCTGGTTGGCTTCAGGATGTAGTAAAAATGGTCCTGGAACAAAACCATGTTACTCACAAAGGCCCTGATGATATACTTGATGATATTAGGGTAGCTTTGAGGCATGTGAACAATCCCGATCTGTGTGACTTTAATTCAAGCAAAGGCTCGGTACATATTGACACACCGAATCCTCCCCAATGTATGAATTGCATCTCATGTTCAAATAGTTCCTTGGGGGTTAATCCATCCAGTGGTGAAAATAATGCTGACATCTTGTCAATAAAGAGAATCGAACCACAATCTCAGGAAGATCTGAGTAAATCAATTGGAAAGATAATTGAGATTGTTGAAAGAATTAGCCTGCCAGCTGTGGATTATGATAGTTCAGATCCCTTGCACAAAGGAGACAGGGATATCGTTTCCTACAAGAATCTAGGAATGCCAACAGGCTACATGGTCCGGGTTTTCCAGTGGAAAACGTCTGAACTCAGTAAAGTTATAGAGCATTTTCTACATGTGTGTTATGATTTAATGAGTGGCAAGACTGATTATGGAAATTTTGCAAAAGAACTAACAACAGCACTGGATTGGATTATGAACCACTGTTTTTCACTTCAGGATGTTTCTAGTATGAGGGATGCTATCAAGAAACAATTTGATTGGGATGAGACGCGAAGTGAAGGTGAAATAGAGAATGAGCTGACAAGTCATTTTGCAGAGAAAGATAAGCTGCATCTTCCCAGAGAAAACTTGTCCTCTTTGCCTCTAGTAACTACTTCACATGGCCATGATCTTCAGAATGGAGAGATATATTATAATGAGAAAGAACTTACAAATATTAAAAATAAATTAATCAGTGCTGAATCTCAAAAGGAAGTCTTGGAAGGGAAGCTTCAATCAGCTACTGATAGAATTGAATCCTTAATGAATCAAATCCAGGAATCAGAGAAAACTATTGACAGCTTGAGATTGGAGATACAATCCTTTAAAGAATCCAGTGAAAAACTTGAGAATGAAATAAGAAATCAGAAACTGATAAATTCAAATCTTGATGAAGGGCATACAGAAGCAGAATTAAAAGCGGCTCTAAACAAGGTTTTGGCTTTAGAATTGGAACTGGAAAATAAGAACAGCAATTGTGAAGAATTGGAGGCCAAATGTCTCGAATTGCAGCTCCAGCTTGAAAGGTATGCATCGTCCTGAAATATTTGTCTCTGTTCAATATGCTTTTTGAACATGTGGTTTTTAATTTCTAATTGTGGATTGTCACATATCAAATTATTGTTCTCAGCATATCAAAGGAGTGTTCAAACCATGATGTTATTGAAAAAGATAAGCCACTGCGTAATGTAAGTTCGTCTCATTCCTCTCCTTTTTCTTTTTTATTCGTTGTCATATTACTGGTTCCTGTGTAAATTTTAGGAATATTTAATCAAGAGGAACCATGATTCCTCTAAGAACGAAGTTAGCCCTTCTAGTATTTGGAGTTACAAGACTTTAAGTTGCCTTTCACATTACAACAGGAAATACCAAGTTAGCCCTTCTAGTATTAATGAATATATCCAATATGTAAAGCTGAAATAGTCTTAATCAAATTTTCCCATCAATGATATCATGTCCTATTTATCAACAGGGTCTTCATACTTTCTGTAACCTGAGTATAGTGTACTCCTGTACTGTAAGTTGCGAGAAACTGCTAGATATGTGACTAGTGATACAATACAACACCTTGCTATGTTTCTTTTCAAAACATAATTTGTAAATGATGGCTGAGTGATATGGTCTGAAAATAGTAACACCAGCTATGCTCTACTATAATTTGTATGCCCCTCTGGACTTCATTCCAGAGTTAATCTTCATATATTTTTCTGTAGATTAGGCAGCTTCAGTGGCTGGCTCCATATTTAGAGAAAGTAGTCTGTCTTTGCATTCTATATGCTCTTTTTAGACCAACTAATATAAGCCTAGGCAAAGCACTCCCTCAGTATTTTTTCTACTTATATGAAGCAGTGATTTGAATTTAACTAATCAGTTTCTTTTGGAAAACATTAAAACAGAGTTCTTTATCATTACAAGTGGTCCAAAGAAATGAAAATAAAGCTCTAATGACGTATTTGGTGTTTGCAAAGTATCAATCAAAATGATAGGAAAAAATTGGAACAAAAAAGGAATTATCTTTTGCTGTATGACTAAGTAGCGATAAGTTTTAATTTAACAACACTTAGGTGAAGAAATGGGGAGGTAAAATGAATCTAATTCTTCTGCCATACGTTAAAAACTTAAAATCAAGTTTATCTTTTGAAGAAGATGGAATAAGAAAGCTAACCAAAAAATGATGGTGCACAAGTTCAGCTTTAATTTATGACAGAAATTTAATTCATTTTACATCTATTTGTTTCTCCCACTAGTGTTTGTTGAAAACTTTATCCAAGGTGGGTCTTACTCTGTGTATTATGAATTGATTACCTGTGCAAATTCATTTCTGTTGTGCTTGTGTTTGTATTGAGTTGAGGATTGCGGATCAATCTTACAGGATTGGGAGATAACAGCTGCTTCAGAAAAGTTGGCTGAGTGTCAAGAAACTATCCTTAATCTTGGAAAGCAGTTGAAAGCAATGGCTGCACCAAAGGATGCATCCCTTTTTGACAGTGTTGTTACCACCCAATTTAATACAATTACCAACCCTGCCGTCACCACCATCACCACCGCTAATGCAGATCCAAGTCCTACCCATCCAAAAATCATAAAAGTGAAAAATCGATCTCTACTTGATCAGATGCTAGCTGATGATACTAAATCCCAGGTTCCCAAAGCAAGTGAGGGAAACTCCAACCTCACTGTACCTGGCGTTATAGAGCCCCTAGAAAAGATTTTAGTCTTGAACGGTGTTATAGGTCATGAAGACAGAGGTACTGATAATTCTTTGGCCATTGTACCTGCTAAGAAACCAGGAAGTGGAAGTTTGTGGAGGAAGTTATTGAGGAGAAAGAAGAGAAGTGCCAGCATGAAAACATCCTTCTAGTTGAACACATGAAATGCTCATACACGATAGGTTTTAGTGTTGTTCAGTACAGTACTCTACCATAAGAAGGAAATTATATTTGGTTTCGATATTTTATTGAAGGGAGTTGCGTGTTTTGTGTGTTTTGCTTTTGAATACACGCATGAAAACTAACAACCTAAGTTGTACTTGCGATGAGAGGCACCCACCAAAATTGTTAGGGAGACACACGTTGCTACGGTGTTCCGTTGTGAGAATTCCCTTCAAATGACGGTTACAAGTTTTGTGACATTGTACTCAATCGTGTATTTTTGTAAATTGATTATCAGTGAAACATGTTCGTCTGCAGTTTGTTTTTCGTTCTTTTTGTACTGCATCGATCTCAACATTAAAAGGAATTTGCACTCATAAAATATTAATAAAAATATCAGTATAAAAGATGATGACACCCTTGAATACTAATAAAAGTATCGTTATAAAAGAAGATAATGTGCAGAAACTAAAGTGAAATTTGACACTGTTGGAGTTTAATTCTTTGGAAGAAACAATAATTGATTAGATTTTACTTACTTTTGTGTAGAGCAGAGAAAGTCTCGGAACAAAAAAAACAGACGCATGGTTCTTTTCGAACTTCATGAATCCGTATTGGAATTGGTTATCTATTATCTGCATTGAGCATTCTGACGTTATGGGATTAACCGGTTGAAAATGCCCACGCCTTTTGTAGTTCTAGTTGAAAGCGTTCCTTGGAAGCTTTCAAAATTGTTCTAGTTGGAATAAGTCAAGATTATTTTTAGATAGAATCTCGATACTGACCATTAAGGAAAAGGAAAAAATATTACATGATCTTATAAAATAAAAACTTAAAATTCAAAGATTTGATGCTCTTAACTTCTTCTATGTTAAGATAAATGATGGAATACTTGTAATTTGTGTAAATTTTATATTAAAAGTGTTCTAGGTAATTTTCTATCTTTAATAATGTATAAATCATGTAAAAAATTCATTTCGAAGTGTTTATAATGTATTTTAATGAATTGAATCAATTTGATATATTATAATGTTCTTGATGACTGAGTTTGCAGCAAACAACACCTGGATTAAAATTTTTGTTTTAAATATTTATTTCATTTAAATATTTAAAACCTGGAATTCTCACTTGTTTAATTGATTAAAACGATTTTTTATCGATTGAAATTATTTATAATTTTAATAAATTAATAATATGATTTAATAGATTAAAATATGTCTAAAAGGCTATTTTGTGATCACTTTGCAAGAAGTTTTGCATGCCTTGGATGCATCAGGAAGTGCTTTTTCAGTGACATATTGTTGAACTTGCGAATAAATGTGGAATTTTAATTCAGACTTAAACTCTGTGAGGCCGTGGAACTTAGGAGAGAAGAGCATGAGCATGTGTAAACAGATTCCTAATTTCGTATACATGCTCCATAAGATTTGAGGTTCGATAGTTATCTATTTGTGTTCTTCCGCCATCCACATCACCAGGAGTTTTGTTCCACTTTTGTTTCTCTAACACGTCTTTGGCGGCGCCTCAATCAGAGACCTTGCTTTCTTATAATAACCTAAGCAACTCTCACGTAACACCATCTCGACACAGAGTAACAGAACGTACGTAGCATTGCCTATGCTTCAACGGAATATCAACAACATGGAAGCCGTCCGAGTCATCTCCACCACCACAATCAAAGCAACCACTCACAATAACGCTAACTCACCTCTTAAGGTCGATTTAACTCCCTGGGATCTCCAATTTCTCCCTACTGAAACCATCCAAAAAGGCCTTCTTTTTCGCAAAGTAAAACACACACAATTCCAAATCCAGCACGTCCAGCGCTCCCTTTCCTCCACTCTTGCCTTCTTTCCACCCCTCGCAGGTCGTCTCGCCATACTCCAACATCACCACAACATTGTCTCATCCCACATCCTATGCAACAACGCTGGAGCACTCTTTGTCCACGCTGTTGCACCCAACACCACTGTTTCTCACATCCTTCACCCCAAATACGTTCCTCTCATTGTTTCCTCCTTCTTCCAAATTAACGGAGTTAAGAACTACGAGGGCACGTCACAGCCATTGCTAGCTGTGCAAGTGACAGAGCTAGTTGACGGCATCTTCATCGCCCTAACAATCAACCACGTCGTTGCTGACGGCAACTCGTTGTGGCATTTCGTGAATTCTTGGGCTGAAATCTCACGTGGCTCCCTTCAAATATCTAAACTTCCTTTTCTACAGCGTTACTTCCCCGATGGCATTGACCACCCCATACGCTTTCCCTTCACAAAGGAAGAAGAAAATCAGCACTCCCCAAACCTCAAACCACAAACTCCAATTGAGAGGGTCTTCCATTTCTCGAAGGAAAAAATCGCGGAACTGAAATCAAAAGCTAATGCAGAGGCCAACACCGACAAAATATCTTCTCTGCAAGCGCTTCTAACTCTCCTTTGGCGCGCCGTGACACGTTGCAAACGCGTCGACCCGCAAGAAAACGTGCATTATGTGTTGTTCATTGGCGTTTGGTCAAGGATGGTTCCACCACTGGCAGAGGGTTATTTTGGAAACTCAGTGATAGCCACTATTGTCACCATGAAAGCGGGGGAGCTATTGGAGGGTGGGCTTGGAAAGGGTGCTTTGGAGATGTACAAGGTGATTTCTCTGCACTCTGGTGAGAAGGTAAAGAACCACTATGAATCTTGGGTGAGAAGGCCAAGGCTGTTAACGTTGCCAAGTGGAGTGGCTGGTAGTAATTACTTGATCACTAGCAGTTCACCGAGATTCAACGTATTAGGTAACGATTTTGGTTGGGGAAAGCCTGAAGCAGTTCGAATTGGAGGTGGACGACATAAACGTAACGGTATGATAACTGTATTTGGTGGCGATGAAGAAGGGTCCATTGACATTGTAGTGGACCTTCCTTATTGGATTTTGGAGGCCATGGGAAATGATGCAGAGTTCATGGATGTTGTGTCGAACTAACATGGGTAGGGTAAAACTTGAGTTCATTCAGTTAACGACCAATACTATAGTTTTAATAGAAAATTGTTTAGTTTTAAGAATAATATAATAGATTTTCCCGTCTTTATTTTTTCATTATTCATGTTGTCTCATGTATATTTCTCCCTTTCTTAATATTTTAAGAAAATTTAAAACCAAAAACACAATCAAACAAATTTAATTTTTCTTTATTATTATTATTTTTTGTTTCAACCTTGTTAACTAATAAAAAATTTCGTTATTCGATCTGAGAAGAATGAAACTGAACACCTTCTAGTATAGGAACAAGAGTTTGGCATAGAGTACGTACACATTCCCTACACACTTCAATTTCATTTTTATTTTTTTTTATACTTTAAAAATATTATTAGCTTATCTCAAACTAAAGTTACTTTTAAAATGTATCTTAACAATAAAAAAAACTTATAAGAAACTCTTATTGGAATTAGAATGATATGATGTGAAATAAAAAATTTAAAATTTGTTACTTTCTAAAAAAATGGTTAGTAGCATCTTATTTACAAATTCATTCTCTTCTCTTTCTCTCTTAATTAATAATTAATATATATTTAATATTTATTTT
This sequence comes from Lablab purpureus, assembly GCA_030347555.1. NCBI lineage: Eukaryota > Viridiplantae > Streptophyta > Magnoliopsida > Fabales > Fabaceae > Lablab > Lablab purpureus. The sequence continues at coordinate 18,111,177 of CM059256.1, forward strand.
TATATTAATATAATATTATAAAAATCTTATGGAAAATTACACTATAGATAAAATTTTATTTATAAATTTTTTTATTTTATTTTATAATACATTTTAATTTTAATTAGACATAATTATAATTATAATAAAATTATAATCAGATATATTTAGAAGTACTTTTATAAATTAATATTATTTAAAATAATTAAATAAAAAATTAATATAATTTATTTTGATTATAAAATTTATTTTTATAATTATATTTTTTATTTATTATTCATGTTTATATATTATCCATAATAACTATTTTTTAATTTATTAAAAAGTATAATATGAGTTGTTAAAAAATAGAGGTGTTTATTAACCATTTTTATTGAAAAAAAAATTATAAGAATATAATATGGGTTAGTTATGAGTGATATAACACAATAAAACCTATTTAATGAAAGTTGATTATAAACAATTGTCACTCTATTTAATGAAAATTGATTATAAACAATTGTCACTGGAGATATTCTTAGAAAGCTTTATTATAAGCCTAGGAGTACTTCCTATCAACCCTTTCCTTCAACATATCAAAACATAATTTAAATATGAAAAAAATTGAAGAATAAATATATGGGTGTGATTTAGAGGCTGGTTTATCATTTTTCTATGTCTTTGTCACTCCTTTAATGTATATGTACTATATTAATTTTCCTTATCATTCAACGGTAACATTATAAAGGGACGTACCCCTCAAAAGTGGGTATTGTAATCCTACACCTAGGTTTTAAACTATTTTTTTTAATCTAATAAAAAATTTAAAAGTAAATGTAGGTGTTGATTCGGGTGGGAAAAGGTCCTGGCTTTATTTTTTCCATTATAAATTTAATACTTTATCTTTAATTTGATCTTAAACCTAACCTATTTAAAATATGCTAATAAAATTATATACATATATATACATACACTTAAGAAGTAGACTTTAAGTCTAACTAACCCCACAAAATCGGTTTGTAAGGTCAGGTTTACACCCACTTATATACATTAAATTGACATTATCTCTAGTTGATGTGAGATCTTTAACACACCCCTTGAGAACTCGACATCTCGAGGGTGAGACTATATATTTATAGGTGGTCCGATAGTGGGTGGCCTAATAAACCCAACAACCTTGCTAGGATGGATATGATTAAAAGAAACTTATATATGACACTGATACCATATTAAGAAATGGATAAAATCAGTTTATAAAGTGAGATTTGGATCCACTTATATGTACTAAATTGACCTAATCTCTAGTCGATGTAGAATCTTCAACAATATATATATATATATGAGATGGTATTAGGTAGAGGTTGTTTACCATGTTCTAAAGAGACATATAACATTTATAACTTTTTCAATAATATAATATGTAAAATTATTATAAATTTTAATTGTGAAAAAGTTATATGTGAGTTGTTCTAAGCTTGACATATAAAATATACTTCAAACAAATGATATGATTTGATTGATGCTAGAATATTGTGTTATATTATTTTAATTTTTGCAAAGTAAAGGTATGTTAGTGTCTGTTTTACAACTTTATGACACTATGGTATTATTTAATTATAAATGTTATCTAGCATCAACTTAAGTATTGTATTAGTATTTTTAATTTAAATAAAATGTGTATTAGCATTATAATAGTGGACAATATGACATTTTGTTAAAATAATGGGGCATTTAAAACAAACTAAGAGGGGTGAATTGGTTCTTAATAAAAATTAAACATTTTTTTAATTTAATCTTATTAAAACAGAATTTAACAAAAATTCCAATATAAATATAAGTTCTACTTTATTAAAATCAGAGTATAAAACAAATAAGCAAAATGTAAATTGAATATAAATGAGAGTAGGGATAGAGAGAAGATAACACAAATATTTATACTGATTTGAATCAAAGCAGATCCTACGTCTAGTGATTTATCACCTTAAATGAGAGTGACAACAACTAATTATCTTAAGTTAAGAATGACAACTTACAGTGGAATGAATAAGATAGTAGGAAGATTTTTAAAGACAATTCTTTTGTACAAAACAAATGATGAAATAAAACCTCTCTTGAAAACACAAGAGATGAACAAACACCTTCCTTAAACACTACAAGGAATCATGAAACCTCCTTTAAATAACTACAAAGGATGAGAGCAACATCTCTTTTGAAAACCTAAAAGGATGAACACCTCCTTTGAATAACCACAAAGGATGAAACAAGTTTGAATACTAGTAGTAAAACAACTTTCACTTTGAGCTCTCTAGGTTCTTTTTGAAAGCTCAGACCTCTTTCCAATTTATATGCAATGAAGAGCGCGTAAGGTTATGTAGAATATGAAAAGTTTTACACAAAACATTCAAAATAATTGATTATTGCTTAAGATAATCGATTATTCCATAGAGTAATTGAAAAATAAAAGTTTGCTAATGATAATCGATTATTTCGCAAGATAATTGATTATTTCGCTAGATAATCGATTATTTCAGGAAATAATTGATTATTTTAAGTATGATAATAAATTATTAGAGAAGATAATCAATTATTTTGACATTGAATGATTTTTGCGAAAAACAAAACACTTTTTGAAGGTTTAAAGGAGAGTGGTGTGCATGTTAGGATTTTCAACATGATTCCTAACTATTAGAAGCAAATATATACACAAAAACAAGTTTTAAAGCTTCCACAAGATTTCAAGAGTCTAAGACTTCAATCATAAAGGTCTATCTTCTTCTTTTAGAGTCATCATCTTCAAAACACTTATCCTTTAGATATTCCTAAAGATCCTTTTTTATCTTTAGATTAACACATTTTAATAACTTTCTAAAAAGTAATGAAAATATTTTTGGTAAGTTAGGTTCATTTACGATAATAAATTGGAAGTCCTCTCTTTCTACTTCTCACCTTGAGTGGACTTAATGAAATCCAAAATCTCCAGCTATACAAAATCCCAAATCCCCAACTTGGGCTCTAAATCTCTAATCTCTACCATAAACTATTATTAGTGAATTCCTAATTCGAAAGCCGTAACATTTCTTTCCCTAAATTCTTTCAGGGAATTTGAAATCCCTAAAGGCATGAAGTGAAAATTTTAAGGATTTCTCTATAGCTATAGCAAATATTAATTTGGAAAAGCTACACTAACGCTTATGGAAAAGCATTTTGAGGTGTTGGAACTTCTAAATAGGATTCCACTAGTTTGTTTATGAAGTAGTTATTTTTTACTTGTAAGTGTTATGTTGTACAATATATTATTTTATTCTTTATGATTAGGCACTCATGAGAAAAATTGTTTTACTCCTTCTTTTCAACTTGTAAGTTGGACTTTGAAACACAAGCATCAAATGGAACTATTTGTCAAGGGTGAATATTGAACGCATGAATGTAACTTAGAATTTGTGAGCGTTGAATGTCTATGAGTAATGGTTTTATTATCTGAACACAGAAATCTATGTATCTTACATATTTCTAAGATATTAATATGAACTTGTATACACATTTTCTTATTTGAAATTATTATTTTAATTTTCAAATGGTTGTCCAAAGGATTGGGTGTGGTAATGTAGTTATGGATCACTATTGTTAAGACATTAGAGAGATTAAATGTTGAGCTTTTAATTAAGTGTTTTGTGAGAGAAGAGAATTGGTCAATTTCCAACAAAAGGAGGACAATGATCATGAATTCAATAATGGTTGTTTTGCTCCAATTATTGAGTATTTGGAGAAGTATATGAAGGTCTTTGTAAAAGTATTTAATATTTTTGTTATGTAGCAATTAAATTAGTTGTTCTAGATTGGGAACAAAAGTTCTATGAGAGTTTAATGGTTGTTAATAAGATTGAAGCATGAGTGATTTTTCCTACAAACCATGTGATTATGTTGGTGTAATCATTAACTTAGTCTTTTCATTTTTAGGTGGTACATGTGCGAGGGAATATAAAATAAGATAAGATGTTTTAATAACATTGAAGATGTTTATGCAAGCAAAACTTCTTGAATCGTGTGTTGATAGAGGTCTATCTGGGATTCCACACAAAAGGATTTTGAAGGAGAATCTTTGCATTCTAAAGGGGCTATGATTAGTTCTAGGAGTCAAAGATTGGAAGTGGATATCTCTTGGAACTGAGGAATATAGGGATGAAGACCTAAAGTTATCTCTTAGATTTGTTTTTGGCCTTAAAGGCTTGTAGTTTTGTTTTTATGATTTGTTTCTGTCTTGGTTGTGCAAATAATTCGTTGAGTGATGTGATCTCAATTCATGCAAAACCTCAACCCATGCAAGGAGGAGTCACCACAAGAAAATAAGAAAAGGAAAATATGAAAGAAAAACTTACAAAGAAATTTGAAGAAAAGGAAAGAAGAAAAACAAGGAGAATGTACAAGAAGCTTGAAGAAGAGAATAAAAATATTAATAGCTTTTGTAATTTCCTTGTAAATAAAAATAGAGTTAGTTTAGTGTCTTTCTTTGAAATAGAAATAAGAGGCTAGTTGTTTGGACACATGGATAGTATAAAAAACAAGGGCCTTGTTTAGGAAGCTTTGGAGAATCTTCCAAACATGGTCTAACCTTTTAGAATTCCACCTATGTGCATGCATTTTAGTTTTCCCCTTTCTATATAAGGGTGTGAGTCTCATTTGTAACATAACTTTGAAGCTTGAATACATTGCAAGAGCAATTCTCTTTGAAGTTCAAGAGGTATTCCTCATTTTCTTTGAATCTTATCTTGAGTTTTCCTAAATGGTGATTGTCTTTTGCACTTATCTTTTCTCTTGAAAAGTGGCGTGTTCTTCATCTCTTTCTCTCTTCCATGTTTTCCTTTTCATGTTCTTGTTTTGTTCTTCATGTGCTGCACCTATATGGATCAATTCTAGCCATTTGCACCGATTAAATTCAAGTTTAATTCATTCTATGCCTTCCTATCCATGCGTTCTTGATTTTAATCGGTTGAATTGATTTGTTTTCAAGTTTTAAAGATTTTGGACCGATTGGAACCCTAACATTTGGGGAAAAAAAATCTTATTTCATGTTCTTCCATGCAATATTACATGTTATTTTGATTCCATATGCTTATACACATGTTTGATAGATCCTACATCACTTGTAATGCCTCTTAGGCATTCATCATTGAGTGAGCCATCCTGGTCGCTGGACGAAACTGATTTGTTGTTGTTGACTTTGCACTTTAGCTGGGCAAGCACTGTTGGTGGCTGAGCGAAATTCAAATTTTCTAAATTTCACTAGGTGAAAAGTTCAGTGGCTAGGTGAAAGTGGCGTGCTGCAACTTTAAGATTTTACATATAGCCTATTTCTGAGCATTGTAAAACACTTTTGAGTAAGTCAATACACATATTGTTTTGAGAGGGATTTTCTTGGTTCTTAGTGAAGAACTTGGTTCTTATAAGAGATTGCATCTTTGTGGCGAATCTTCCTTGACTTATCAATCCACTGGGTTGTGGCGTCCTTTCATTTCTGTCTATTTCATGTTCTACTCTGTTTATCGTTTATCTTTTCCCTTGTTTGTAGGTTGATTGCAATTCCAAAAATGATCGTCAACCCTTTCCTATTAAGGACCATATCATTTGGTATCAAGAGCAAGGTTCTGGTTTTGTGATCATCCATTGTTGTCATTTTTCCGTTTGGTAAAAAAATTCGAAAACCTAATCTTTTGTTGATTATGTGATTGTTTTCAATTTTGTTAGTTTTATTTAGTATCAAGAGCAAGGTTCTGATTTTGTGATCATCCGTTGTCGTCATTTTTTTATTGGTAAAAAAATTCGAAAACCTAAAGTTTTGTTGATTATGCTATTGTTTTCAATTTTGTTAGTTTCATCTGGTGTTAAGAGCAAGGTTCTGGTTTTGTGATCATCTTTTGTCGTCATTTTTTTTATTTGGAAAAAAATTTCAAAACCCTAAACTTTTGTTGATTTTGTGATTTTTTCTTAATTTTGTTCAGTCAATCTTATTCAATTTCCCTTGCTGAGTATTTTTCTTAAGGCTTTATTCAATTTTGTTCTGCTGGGTTCAATTGTCGTGTGTTTTGTGTGTCCTTTGGATTTTGTTTTTATGATTTATTTCTGTCTTGGTTGCACAAATAATTCGTTGAGTCATCCTGGTTGTTGGATTATGCTAATTTGTTGTTGTTGATTTTGCACTCTAGCTAAACGAGCATTGTTGTTGGCTGAGTGAAATTCAAATTTTCTGAATTTTGCTGGTAGAGCAATTACATGGTTGGGCGTGAGCGGCACGCTACATCTTTAAGATTTTATGTTTTTCTTTGTTTTAGGACTATAAATTGCCTATTTCTAAGCATTGTAAGATACTTTTGAGTAAGTCAATATACAAATTGTTTTGAAAGAGGGATTCTCTTGGTCCTTAGTGAAGAATTTGGTTCTTATCAAAGATTGCATCTTTGTGGCGAATCTTCCTTAACTTATCAATCTGTTGGGTTGTGAGGTCCTTTCATTTCTGTTTATTCCACGTTTGACTCTGTTTATCATTTATCTTTACCCTTTGTCCTTTGTTTGTAGGTTGATTGCAATTTTGAAAACGATCGTCAACCCTTTCCTGCTCAAAATCGTATCATGTGTGTTTTTATCCCTTAGCTAATGAAATTTTGATGTATTATTAAGTTGATGTGATTTTCTGTTTGGAATCAGTTGTTGTGGTGGTTAGCACAAGGCTTGTGGCATGGAGGTGAAAGTTATGTTGTCTATTCCCTAAAAAGGTGAGTTTTTTTGTTTGGAATGCTTATGAATAGAATTGTTTAAGTTAAACTAGTCATTTTGTATAAATATTTCATCCACCAAAACTTGAAAATTTAAAAATTGAAGTTCTTTGGTGAAAAACATGGGATAAATGGTTTTTTATTACATCTCTAACATGCTCCTTATACGGTCAAAGTATTAATAATGCGCAGGGTCACATAGTGTATATTGACATTGATGTTTTCATATAGAGTCATATAAAGAGCCACATAAATATCAATAACCATGTTACCACATATTTTAGAGGGAACCACAATCACAGGTACTATTCTATGTAATTTTATTATGAAATTTCTCTTCCTATAGTTATGGTTGCAAAAAAGGTCCAATGCTTGCATATATGGTTAAAATATAAATGGTTAAAATATAAAGGATATATGCTTTTAGTTATGTTTAGATATTAATTAAGGTGTACTTTTAATAGTATGTGTTATTAAATAAATTTGTGAGACGGTAGAAATTCCAAACATGAGTTAAGTAGGCTAAAGAGGTGTTCATGTACTAACCTTTGCAACGTTATTAAGCTTAGGAGGTTTGGACACATGTTGGCCTAGTTCAATCTTTTTGTGGAGCTGTACTTTAGATCCTTCTTTAATAACAATTGCTTTGTGAATGATAGAATAAGGCTCAATTTAAGAATTACCCATCTTATCATTATCGGGAGGAAACTTAGAATTCCATTGTTCACATCTTGGCTTTGAACCAAAACTCCTTTAACAATGAAAAATTCATCTCCAATTGAAACCAGAGACATGTCTGTGATATCAATTGTGTCCAACAAAAATAAGGATTCAATTGTTCCACCAAGTTGTCTCAAACCAATATTTCAATAGTTTGAATTTCAACTTCTGATGAATTGCTCATAAGTTGAGGTTGAGACTTTAACATATGGTTCTTGGATACATTAGCGAATGGTTGAATGTAGCTCGTAGGAAGACATCTATAGCAATAAATCATGTTGGTAGCAAAAGTAGCTAACCACCCTATGACTTGGCTACCAACCTCTGCAGTAGTGTGTCATCACCCACTAATTATTTCTTTGTAGCTTGAAATATATTATTAGAATGACAAATAATTGGAATTTATATAAAAATGTATGATAATTGGTAGCTTGTTCAAAACATAAATGCAGATTGTTCATAAATGCAGGTTGCAAGTAGTTTGCAAGAATTGCTAGTAAAAGTTGTTTAATCCGCAAGTTTTTTTAATGTGTAAGAAACTGATACTACTTGTAATTAATATTATATTATTTTTATGTTTAGTGTCGTTTTTAGCGTCAATTAGACCGATGCTATTAGTTTACCAAAAAATAAATACTACACAATTAGTTTCCAATATTTAAACATGACGATTATGTTATATATAAAAGTGAACACTAATTTCTAGTTAGTGTCAAGTATTCCTTATTTGTATCAACTTTGGCCTAAAATGAAACTTTTCTTGCAATGTATATAAGAGAGGATAAAATGAAAATGAATATAAATCAGTTAATTAATTTAAGCTTAATTAAATCTAAAATATTTCACAAATTTAAATATTTTTAATTAATATTTTTTAAAGAAATTATTTTATTGAGTGTTCAAAATACTTTTTGGTTTTGTCTAAATACCATGGGAAAAAAAACTCAAGCACTCCTCTCTCTCACCCCTCACCACAATTTCCCCTTTATGTGTATTCGTGTATCACCCCCAAATACTAGAGGTGGCAATGCGAGGTAGGCCGACTCGCGACCCGCTACCAAAATGTGCAGGACGGGCTGAATATTTTAGCCTGCTAGCCCACATAGGCCCACCCTGCATAACCTGCAGCTCACGGGTTAGCCTGTCCCGCCCTGTATAGTATTTTTTTTTATTATTATTTTTTAAAATTTTTATTATTGTGTAATATTATGCGTGTTGAATATGACTAAATATTTTCATTCATTATTTGATGAATACCATATATTTAGAAGTACAAATTTAAATTTTATTTCATGGTCTAATTTAATATATTTTTTCATAATATGTTTCCTTAATTACTTGTAATAGATAATAAATAATTAATTTTTACGTTTCATTTTGTAATTGTTATACTTGCATTCAATTTTTGGTTTTGCATTATACTCAAATTTGGGATTAAAAGTTATAAAAAAAATTAGATTTTTCTTTTAATTTTATGCGGGCCGGCCTGCGGACCCACAAAACCCGCACCTATGCGGGACGGGCTAAGCATTTTAACCCGCATTCATTATGCGAGTCGACTGGCCTCCATTCATTTTTGGCAGACTAAATTTGGGTTGAGCCAAATCGGGGCACACCAAATAAATAGAACAATTTTAAAGTTTTTTGTGCAATTTTATTTCTAGTCAATAGTTAAGTGGCCAACCCGTTTTGCCATCCCTACTAAATACCACCCCTACCAAATACCACCCTTACCAAATACCACTTTCATCTTTTTTTTTTTCTAACTCAGTTATCAACCCACTTCTTTTTTTCTCTAATCTCTTTCAACTCATTAGTCAACTCAATCTTTTTCTTTTCTTTATAAATGTATAAGCATGTTTGGTAAATCCAAACATATTCAAATCATATTTATATCATAATAATGTATAAATAACTATGTCTTTTATTTCATATTTATCAGGTTTCCTATTTACTTTTTTATAAAAAGGTTTATCTTTATATTTTGTTTTAGTTCTTTTACTAATATAAATATAAAAAAATTGTTACGATAAATACATAGATTATTCAATAATATTGATGAAAACAAATATTTAATTATAATACAAAATAAATTCTTTTATCATAATATAACATTATATTATTTTATTAAAAAATAAAATTAAATATATACATTAGTAAAAGAATTATAAATAAAATTAATAAAATTTAATTAAATCAAAATGTAAAGTTGATTTGATTTAAAAAGTATTATACTTAAATGGGGATGACAACTGAACGAAGCAGATACGGGTTTCACTATTTCATCCTCATTTCCAAGATAAAAATTCATCCTCACCCTCATTTTCATTCCCATTACCTAAAGGATATAAAATTTTTGTCTCATCCTTATCCTCATCCCGTAACTGATATATACTTATGCTCATACTTTCATTCTTATTGCTCAATTCAATAATTTAAAAAAAAAAAATAAATCACAAGAAAATAATTATGATTGTTAAGGATTTAATATCAAATATAAAAAAGAATTGTAATTTTATAAATCTCAAATCATAGTACTAAATAACAATTGCACGAGATTTTTTTATACTAATAAATATTATAATACACAATGCGAACAAAATTGTATGGAGAAAATTAAACAAATAATAATTAGAATTTATAAATGTATCTTTCATCTTTTGGATTTAAATCAATTTTTAATGTTGTTAAAAAATATTCATGATAATAAATAATTATATTATAGTAAATGTGAAAGTTAAAAAGCAACTATAATTATATAAATAATTAAATTTTATTCAATTAGAAATTGAGATTACATAATAAAAATAAGCAACAAATAAAAATATTAGAAATAAGTCAAAATAATCAAATATATACCCTAAAAATAATTTGATTCAATAAAATTGAGAGTTGTATTGTGTTTCTTGGAATGCAATACACCATTTGAACAAAATGACACAAAGAAAAAACATGTGTATCAAGATTGTGATAGAAGGGAACATACCTTAAACAAAAACCAAACATAAGGTGAAAGAGAACAAAAAAGATAAACTTTTTATGTTACCCAGTAAACTAAAGGTTTAGGAGATTAAACACTTGAAATTCAGAGTTAAACATTCTCATATTAAAACATAAATAAGAAATAAAAATATTATAAAAGAGTAAAAATAATCAAATTTGTAATCTAAAAAAATATTTAACTCAATGAAATTGAGATTTGTGTCTCTTGATATGCGATACACCGTTTGAACCAAACCACAGAAAGGAAAAAAAATGTATAATCAAGACTGTGATAAGAAAAAAATTGTCTTAGAATATAAATAAACTTTGTAGATTTTAAAAAAATTGAATAGTTGATAGAGAATAAAAGAATTATGTAGTAAAAAGAAGAAATAAGATTGCAAAACTAAAAATCAAAGAGAATAATTAATATAATTTTTTTAGATTATCTAATAAATTATAGGTATTTTAATAATTTTAAAAAATAAATATAAGAACGAAGATCATTATGGGATAAGACAAATAATTTAAAAAAAACAAATATTGTTATTTATGGAGTAAATATAACGATTAATACTTACGAAGATAATTTGATTTAACATCCTATCCTCAAATTGAATTGCGTGTACTTTTTATTTTTTTAATCAAATTACAAAACCATTACGTGTAATAATTTTGGGTGTGAACAAATTTAGATTTAATGAATTTTTATATGCTATTAAAACAAAAATATTGTGAATATGTATTTCAAATATTTAAATAATCTAATTATATAATTTATATTTTATGTTGTGTGTATTTGATTAATTATATATATATATTATTTGTCTCAACTCTTGTAAATTTATTAGTTATTAATAAAGAAATAATCACATATCTAATATTAGCTTTATGGATATAAATGCATTCCTAACTTTGTGTCGAATGACACCAACATATATTTTTTATTTTTTTATTATATTTTGAAAATCAAATACAGACAAAATTGTGGTGTTCGATGACAGTATAAGAATCCTAACTTTATAGGTATGCACTCATTACTAGTTTAACACAAAGTAGTTATCAATGGGAAGATCTCATTTAATGTAGTTTCAGTCCTCATGACAAAAAATTTGAACAAAAGGTATGCATAGAAAAGCAAGATCAATTTTGAAAGCACGTGGGAAGAATGACTTACCTATTTTTACTTTATTCATCTTCATAAATATACAAAAAATCATCCAAATTCAGCAATCTTTTTTTATTACTGTCAAATACTTCTGTGCATGATTTGTATTTTTAATCATAAGCTGATGATGAAGATAAAGGAGTGAGGGTAGAGGCGGAGCTTAATAGAAGTAGGTGAGGTCACGGCCTCCAAATATTTTTATTATACATATAAATTTATTATATGTGTTCACACAATTTAATAAAATAAATTTTTACAATTAATAGATTCTTTTAAGAGGTATACTTCTTAGAGTTTTTATAAAAATTTATAGATAACAACAATTTATATTTATTTTTTTGCTTTAAATATAGACTCTTAGTATTCTTCTTTTTATGTTAAAGATATAATGAGTTTTTTTCTTTTTTAGGGTTTCTCCTCTACCTCATTTATCTTCTATTATATTTCTATAAAACTTCTTCCATTCCAGATACTTATTATAACTTTTTTTATTTAATATAATTTATGTTCTATGTTTTTATGTGAATATTGTAAGTAGATTACATTAGATTGTAGATTATATTTTTAGGATATCTGTTACACTGTAGATTAGATTATAAATTATCATTTATTATAATTTTATATGTTTTGAAATTAAATAATTATTTTTTAATAGGTACAATAATCATGGTTAAAAACAAAAGAATTGATGTTTTTTTTTTCAAGAGGAAGATTATTGATAAAAATGAAAATGATATTTCTTCAACTTCAAATGAGCAAATAGTTATATTGAATAAAGAACATTTTTATTTTTATTTTCAGAAGTGGAAAGATTTAATTTTTAATTATTTTTATTAGACTTAAAAAATTTAAAAATTGTTTAAGGTTTAAAAAAGTAAAAACAATATTCAGACTTACATGTTAAAATAACCTATAAAAAGATTGTTCAACTCTTAAATTAGTAGAAACAATATTACTAAATATTAAAAAAATATTAAAAACTATTAAAAAATTAAAAACTATTCAATTTTTAAATTAAACAATTCAAAATTATTAAAAGAGTTAAAAAATATCCTAGATAAATATTAAATTGATTTAATATATAATGGCTCCCCCTAAAAATTTAGTCAAGATTCGCCACTTAGAAAACTTATGTTAACCTAATTAATTATATAATACAATAAAATAATGATAAAAATAAATTATAAATAATAAAAATTAAAATTAAAAAGTAGACATCTGCCACACGTTTAGTTAGCGGTCCACTTGCCATAATTAGTCGGCAGGAGATAATTTTTCTGAACTGACGTCCTCAATGACAAGTCGCTTTCTCCCATAAAAAAATATGAACATAAGATATCACACACATTCATTCTTATTTTAATAGACAAAACTTTAAATAATTAATTTATTATTTTATACTTTTGTTTAAGTTTAATTATGATATATAAAATATTTATTAGATACTATGTTTTATTTTTTTAAGTAAGAATTGTTTGTACAAACAGTCTAATTTTTTAAAATAATTTTTATATTTATGTAAACATTCTTAATATGTAAATAGAAACTATTTTACATACTTCAAATAATAATTTACATCTCATCTATATTTTAAAAAAACTGTAACGTAGTATAGTTGTATTTTGCATTTGCTTTTCAAAATATAATTATTTAAGAACTATTTCATTAATATAATAATAAAAATAAATACAAAAGTTTAAAGATTATTATTATATTAATAAAACGCACTCTTACATATATTTTTTTAAAAATTGATTCACCAATTATTTTCAAAATATATTATTAATACATAAAAAATTATTATACCATTAATCAAATTACTTAATTTATTTTCTCCTTTATTATCTCTTTTACTTTAATTTAAACAATTTAATTTTTTTTCTTGTTTTCTTTTTATTTCATTCACACTTTAGGTCTACGGTTTTTGTTTTTTTAAAAATTAATTTGAAAGAGAAGAAAAAAATGAATATGAGAGAGAAAAAAATAAAAAATATTATATTAAAAAATAGAAGTGAAAAGAAAAATATATCAAAAGTTTGTAAAAAATTTTAAGTAATTTGTTTGATACGATAGATTACATTTAATTATATATTAATATTAATGTATTTAAAAAATAATTTATTAAAGTAATTTGTTTAAAAATAATTTAATATAAAATATATTTTATAAAAAATATAAATTAAAGTTAAAAAATATAAATTAATATAAAAAAATATTATTGATTTTTAATAAATAAAAATTATATATTAAAATAAATTGCATTACTTAAACTAAAAATTAAGTTAATTAATTTTAATATTTATTTCTAAAATATAATTATTAATAAAAGTTAATTTTATTAATAAGAAATATTAAAATTAATAAAAAAGTACGTATAATCTATTATAAATAAGATTTAATATAACCGATCATTTCCTCTATCTTTAAATAAATATAGTTTAAAAAAATAATTTAATTATTTTTAGTATTTTTAAATCTAAAAATATAATTAACAAAAAATGACCCATTTAGATAAAAACAAATAAAACTTCTTTCCTCCTAGAGCTATGTTATTGTGAAACAGAGACAGTAGAATATATTATACCTACTTGGCATCTCGATGAAAAACTTCTTGAATCTCGTATTTATTTTTAGTTTAATATAAAACTGAAGAAACATCAAACAATATCGTAAAGAAAGTGTGGACTTTCTGAAATCAGGATGAACTGGGTAGCTTAATACAAAAATGAAGAAACATCAAAACAATCTGAAAAGCATGGATGACATTCAAGTCATCAGCACCACTACAATCAAGGCACCCAATCATACCAGCCATAACTCACCTCATCAAATCCATTTATCTCTATTCGATCTCCCATTTCTCACAGTTGGATCCATCCAGAAAGGCCTTGTTTATCGCAACCAAAACCACACACCATATCAAATACATAATCTCCAACACTCCCTTTCATCCACTCTTGCCTTCTTTCCTCCCCTTACTGGTCGTCTTGCCATACTCCAACATCACCACAACATTGTCTCATCCCACATCCTATGCAACAACGCTGGAGTCCTCTTTGTCCACGCCGTTGCACCCAACACCACTGTCGCTCACGTCCTTCAACCCAAATACATTCCTCCCATTGTTCGCTCCTTCTTCCCACTCAATGGCGTTAAAAATTACCAGGGAACCTCACAGCCATTGCTGGCAGTGCAAGTGACGGAGCTAGTTGACGGCATCTTCATCGCTCTAACAATCAACCACGTTGTTGCTGACGGCAACTCTTTCTGGCATTTCGTGAATTCGTGGGCTGAAATCTCACGTGGCTCCCTTCAAATATCCAAACTCCCTTCTCTCCAACGTTACTTTCCCGATGGCATTGGCCACCCAATATGCTTTCCTTTCACAAAGGAGGAAGACACCCAACGCTCCCCAAACCTCAAACCACAAACTCCACCTGAAAGGGTCTTCCATTTCACGAAGGAAAAAATCGCGGAACTGAAAAAAAAAGCCAACGCAGAGGCCAACACCGACAAAATATCTTCTCTGCAAGCGCTTTTAACTCTACTTTGGAGCTCTGTGATTCGTTGCCAACACCTAGAGCCACAAGAAGAGGTGAGTTGCGTAGTTCCGATTGGCGTCGGGGCCAGGATGGTTCCACCACTGGCAGAGGGTTATTTAGGAAACAAGGTGATGCTGGGTGTAGTCACCATGAAAGCTGGGGAGCTATTGGAGGGTGGGGTTGGAAAGGGTGCTTTGGAGATGAACAAGATGATTGCTTTGCACTCTCACGAGAGGGTAAAGAACCACTGTGAGTCTTGGGTGAGAACTCCGAGGCTGCTGAGTTTGTTTAGAGGTTCATTGGTCATTAGCAGTTCTCCGAGGTTCAACATTTACGGTAGCGATTTCGGGTGGGGAAAGCCCGTGGCAGTAAGAAGTGGCAGCGCAAATAAGAGTTACGGAAAGATTAGTGTGTTTGCAGGCGCTGAAGAAGGTTCTATTGACATTGAAGTGTGCCTTCCTTATGAGATTTTGGAGGCAATGGGAAATGATCCTGACCTCATGGATGCAGTTTTCAACTAGCTATTCTCTGTACAAGTCAAAATCCTTACAAATTTACTTTTGTTCAGATCCATGATTCTAATAATTGTATATCTGTTTATGATTAGTTTACTCCTCTTTGGATTCATTAAGTAAACTTATATTTTTTGCAGAAATGGATAGCCTGCAGTCATATTAATTTGATTCGTATTAAATTGGTCAGTTTTAAAAATTCAAGCTAAATTTATCTTCAAACAAGTTAAAGTTTTCAAATTTTTTTCTATTGTTTGGATCCTTGATTTATTAAACTTTTTTTTAATTTTTTAGTTGAAATTTTTGAATTTTATTACATTAGATGAGTTTATGTACATCATCACACTCCTGTTGAATTGGTTCAAAATTGACCCGCAAAAAAGCAAACCACTTTGTTAAAAAATAGACTACTTTCTTTTGCGGTTTTCGCATACTTACATTCTGTTTTTTGTTTCTGGGATTGTTCCCATGGATAGAAATATGCTCATGCTTGCGGTTGTACGTGTTGCTTGGCGAAGAAAAGGAACTTTTAGAGGTGTACTATAAATACGTGACATGAGATGATTATGACGCTTATTAATAATTAGGACCCTAATGGTCAATATTAAATGAAGAGAGATCTTTGGCATTGGCCTAAAATCCAAAGCCATAAGCTAACCCATATCGCAAGGGTCCTGTGTGTAGAAAGGAGTATATATCGCAAGGATTCCAGGTGAATTAATTACGCATTTATACCGTATTGACATACATGATTAAGATCTCAGAGAGAGTTTGATAGGAAGATCTCGGCGTGAAGACACTGAAGGATTGTTTTGTACTAGGGATCTCAGTCCTGTGTAAGAACAGGAGGAAATCTGCTATGTGGAATCATCATTTTATATGTCAATACCTATCTTTTTCCATCTCTTCATCAATTGTTTTATGTCAAGGACAAAACCTTCATAAAGAATAAGAGGCGAAACATTGTCATCCACGAGGTCCGCTATCGCGACATTTACATATGTTATGTTGTCGAGATCCACAATTTTGATAAGAAATATTGATCACTGACAAGGTCCGCAAGCGTCCTTAGGATCACTACGCTATTAAGATTCGCGACCTTGACAAGAAATTCTATGTCTGGATCAACACCTTCAACACTATTGAGGAAGCCGTCAGAGCCAATGACGTCGTTCGTTATCCACAACTTCCGTGGTCCCAAAACTAAAACCCATGTTCCCAAGCGGTTCTAGGATGATATGTCATTGAGACCCATGATCTTGACAAGAAATATTGGTTGTTGACAAGATCCACAATGGACCGCTACATTGCTGAGATCCACAATGGGCCGCTACATTGCTGGATCATCCTGCATCTGGGTTACCGTCTTCGACAAGCCAAGGAAGTCGCCAAAGCCTACAACGACACTGCACGAAACTTCCACGACCCCAAAGCAAAAACCAGCATCTATAATAGTGAAAACAAATCAAATATACAAAAAGAGACCGTTGAACTATGTATTAAAACTTGGCTATTTTCGCAATGTTGTTTATTATTATGCACACTTAGACTTAAATTTTGACTTATCGGATGATCTATTTAAATCTTTACAAAACTAACAATGCGAAGATACAACCGAATCTAGTTAAACAACTTGAGTATTGTTTGGACACTCATCCACTTCTCACTAATTATTATTTAAAATGCAATCACTCATACTAGAAACTAGTAATATTGTTTGAAATATCAATCACTCTTGGTTAAAACATGAGTATTCTTTGAAATACAGTCACTCCTAAATAAAACATTAAGGTTTACAAAAAGAGTGATTTAAACAATCATAAAATTTCTCACTAGAAATGCGATTCAAATGAATAAATATGTTGAGTGTTTACTTGTGATGCTGAAATTATGATTAAGTTAGGTTGCTATTTGTCATAAATATATTTTTGCATGATTCTTAGGAATACAAACACGTGCTTGGTATGAGATGATTAAGACATTTGTTTTTATTCTACGAGGATTTTACCTTTTGAACCAAAAAGTCAACCTAATTTCTTGAATGAATCCTTTATTAGCTTTTTTTTAGCCTTAATGAATAATTCTTCCAACCCTAGCCTAAAAGAAAAACTATCTCAACTCTCATGAACACTTTAATGTATTTTTCAGTTAAATCAGCAAAAATGGCTAACATGCATCTTTGAAAGGTAATAGGAGCATTACACAAGCCAAACAACATTCTTCTATACGCAAAACCTCCAAACGAACAAGTAAATGTAGTTTTCTATTCATCGTTTGCATTCACAACAATCTAGTTGTAGCTGTCTAAAAAGTAATAGTATGTTTGTCCGACTAGCCTTTTCAACATTTAGTCCTTAGGGGGAAATGATCCTTCTGGGTTGCTTGATTGAGTTTTCTATTATCAATACACATTCTCCACTCGATGATTGTTCTTGTAGGGATCAATTCATTATTTTGATTTTGAATGACAGTCATTCCCTCTTTCTTTAACACTACATGCATAGTACTAACATATGTACTATCAGAGATCGGATATATCATTTCGACTTTTAGAAGCTTCAGTACATCTTTTCTCACTACTTCCTTGAGAGTAAGATTCAATATCCTCTATGGTTGTACAATTAACTTGTAATCCTTCTTCAACATGATCTTGTGCATATAGTAAGTTGAGCTTATCCCCTTAAGGTAAGATATGTGTCAACCTATAACTCCTTGATTTACTCTCAAAACCTTAATAAGTTTCTATCCTTTAATTTTCTGAAAGGGAGTTGCTGATTATAACAAGTTTGTAGTCCCCTTCATCAAGAAAGACATATTTTAGGTGAGCATGCCACATTTTCAGCTCTAGTTGCCTTTTATTATCATCATTTTCTTTTCTAACTTCTCCAACTTAGTATCAGGCGAGAATATCTCTTTGAGTTTCTCCAGCTACCTTGTCACTTCTTCAAATTCATTTTCTCCCCACGGTTAAGTCATCATAAGACTCAAGTAATACCCGTTAAAGAGGGGATTTAATAAGCATCTGAGTCTTGACATTTTCAATCACTTCATCCAACACCTTCACTCTAAAGCAATTGCTAGTGTCTTCAGGATGTTAAATGGCTTTAAGGATATTGAAAGTAACCACCTCATCTTGCACTCGCACCTTGAGGTGACCATTATCAACATCAATCACTATTCTAGTCATATTCAAGAAGGGTCTTCTCAAGATAAAGGAGACATCACTGTCCTCCTCCATATCCAAAATGACGAAATCCATTGGAAAATTGAATTTATCAACCTTTACAAGCATGTCTTCGATTATTCTATATGGGATTTTGATGGATCGATTAGCTAACTGCAATCTCATCTTGGTGGGCTTCACTTCTAGATTTTCAATTCACTTCATCATGGAGAGTGTGAGGGAAAATCTTCCAGCCTATACTCCATGACTAAGAGGATAGAAGAAGATCCAACCTTAAAGTTAAAATCTCCCATATTTTGGTGAATAAAACTATGATTTCTCTTCTTTCTTCTTAGTCTTGTAAATATTTATATAAGAGTTTTTCCTTGTTTTCTCTATATAAAAATGTATAAGATAAAATAGTTTCATTTATATTTATTAAGCATAAGTGAGTTGCAAATTGGGCTCTAATTAGGCTCCAATTAGGCCTCCAATTGGGCCACAGATTGGGATACTGATAGGGCAAACCAAGGGACATCAAAGGGTTGACCAAGGATTGCTAAATAAACTTCCAAGGGGCTGCTAAGACTAAGAAGATTCAAGAAGAGCATGAAGCTCAAAGAACTCTTATGTTGTGGAAATATGACTCTTCTACTGTATAGAGTAGATTATTAGCTTCTCTCTTGTGTTGGAGAACTAGACGGTCTAGAACCTCTAGATGATCTAACGCCCCTAGACGGTCTAATGGTGTTGTGACGCGCTAAGATGGTCTAGCACCCCAGAGTCTTTGATACGAGATGTTTTGATGATAAAAAAAATGTATTATCTATACTATATCATCTAATAAAGATGCTTTGTACAGTTGACCAACTATAGCAGGTATAAGACTCCTAGAAGGTCTCGGTTAAACCTATCAGACAGTCTACCAGTGTGAACCTCACTTAATCTAAATAAGCAAGCCGAGTCACACTTGGATTTTCTATTCGAAATCAATAACAAGTTAATTGGAACAAAATCAAGATTAAAACGAGTACAAATTAAGACAATATTTGGAATTAATGTTCAACGTTCAAATCAAAGAACTAACAAGGAAACAGATGGTACAACGTGAACTCAATTTGTGATATTATTTGTATTTGTTTGAATTTTTTTCCTTTCAGGAATTGGCCAACAAATTTCAAAATCATGAAGCCTTTCCTAATCAAGCGTCCAACGACTCTAAGAATGCAGATTCTACTACGCAAGAAGAACATATAAGATATCGTCTAGGATATTACAAAACAAAGATTAAGGATGAATTGAAACAAAAATTAAAGCTTCAAGCAACGTTTGAAAATATGAAAGCTATAAGAAGACTTGAAGATTGAAAGCTGAAGACAATAACAAGAGCAAAAAAGATCAAAGCATATGAGCTACCATAGTCTGGCAGCAGAGCGTCTAGTAGTTATATAAGTGGGTGTGTGCAAAAATTCTTGTAATACTCTAAGCGATACCCAATGAGTTAAATTGTACTCTCATCTGTTATAAGAGAGAATGCTTTCATTTTCTGCTCAGGTCTTAATCTTAGGGGGATGTTAAGACTGGTATAACTAAGAGTGGTTTGTAATACTCGTGATAACCAAGAATGGTTTGTGTACTTATTGTAATAATTTATTTGATTAGTGGAACATCTTAAGAAGAATTCTTAAAGGAGCACTGGATATAGCCCGTGAGTTTTGGGTGAACCAGTATAAAGATCTTATGTTGTCTCTTTCAGTGTTAGACGAACTAGTCTATCATATCATCCGGTAGACAATCTAGTGTGTTCTCGCAAAACAATTTAAGGCTCTATTCACCCTCCTTCTAGAGCCTCTTGTTTCAACATTTTGATCTTTTGAGTCTTGTAAAAATTGTAAATATTTGTTTGCATTTCATTTTCATCATTTTATTTTGGAGTATTATAGTTTGTAGAACTCTTAGGACATTTATTAGGACAATGCATTAATTAGTAGGATCATTGTTCATGTTTTGACCTTATATTTGAGGTATTTTCCTTGTTTTTCTTTAAGAAGCTTTAGGATAGGATTTGCACCCTTAGATTAGATGTAAAATGAAGGACTTAAATTGAGTGTAGGTGACGCCTTTAAGTGATAGCTTATGGTGTACCATGCTACACCCAATCCTAGCCTCCCTTTGCTAAGAAGAAAAAAACATTGGTGATAGTGATAACAAAAATGATAATGATGGTAACAATGATGATTACAAAAGTGAAAATTGTGAAAATGTTGTAACAAAAATGGTGATTGTTATTATAATAACAATGGTGTGGTGATGGTTGTTATAGAAGTTGTGGTGTAATGGTGGTGGTTGCTATAATGAAGAAGATGATGATGATAATGATAACGAAAGTAATGCATATGAGAGTAGTGACAAGAATAAAGTGGTGGGAATGATGACAACAAAAACAATAGAAGTGGTGATGAAAATTATACACTAACGATGATAACAAAGACAATAATGACAAGGTTAGCAATGTTAATATTTACTATATTGGTGGTGAATGGTATTAGATTAAGGAGAAAGTCGACTATCACATTATGTTGTATTCTAACCTAACTTCTCTAAAAATAAGAAATATAGAATGTTATATATTTTCATAGTTATTGGTGGAGCTTTTCTGAGCATAAGAGAGCTTGACACTCCTCCTTCTTTTTAATGAGAGTTAAATATGAGAACTTTCAATTTTTTTTATATCACATGTCATTTAATTTTAATAAATATTAAAACATAAAAGTAATGATAAAAATGAATAAAAATCTGGAAAAAAATGTTTAAATTAAGATATTTTTTATATTTTTTCCCTTCACCTCCCTGTTGAGTCTATTCTCTCTTCAACATACACACTAAAACACAAACTCTTTTTTTTACTCATTATTCATATTTTATTTCATTTCTAAAAAAATAGCAACTTTCTTATCCCACTCACAGTGAAATAACTTCTACTGTTTTTCATGCAATAAAAATATTTTTTTGCATCTACAAAGAACGATTGAAATATCTTTCTTTTCTTTCAAATTCTTAGAATCTAACTCATTTAAGTGCTCTTATTTTTAAAATATTTCTTTTATAAAAGGTTCTTTTTAAAAACATAATAAAATCTTAACCCTTTAGGTTTTTACACTTATAATAAAAAAATCATTTTTGCAATGAAGATTATCAAAACAAGATTGCAAAATAAAATGTAAGATGAATTTCTTTCTGACAATATGATTAAAAAAAGAAATAACTTAAAATTTTAGTTTTGATTGAATTCAATAATTTGAAGGAACGAAATTAAACATGTAATTTTTTTATACACTACAAAAAAATTTGTGCTTACCAATTATATTATTGACTTATAAAACAATGAAATTGAACACTAATTGAATTAGAAACTAATTTAGAATATAATTTACTTACTGACTAAAACTTTGCTAACTAATGTTTGAAACTGAATTAGATTCTGATTTAAAAACTAATTTAGTCACCATTATATAGAAATAAATTTCATAATTTTTTAAGAACAATAGTTACGAAAAAAAAATCTAGTTTCCATTATGATAAAAGTTATTTTAAATACCAATAAATTTTAGTTTATAAAATAATTTTTAATTTAGTCACGACTAAATATTTTTAATCTCTAAATTAGTTTATATTTAATGATTTTCTTGTAATAACAGTTATAACTATATTAAATTATATACTATTTCTATTGAATTAATTATAATATAAATTTTAAATATATTATTTTATCTTTGTAAAATTATTAATAAATAGTCGTTACTCTTTATAACAACAAATATGAATAACGAATAATTGATTACAATAGGGTAATCCAGTTATTTTTGTTCTATTATATTTTGATCACTTATGTTTCATATATTTTGTATATATTTATAATTTTTTTTATATTTAAAATGTTTTGGATATTCTTTATTTTAAACATATGCTTAAATTTTAGATGTTTAGATAATCTTAATTTATAGCACTTTTGTTTATAAGTTGAGTTAAATGTTATATCTTCGAGTGCTTTATTTTTTTTATTAGATTATATTCAAGAATTTAAAATAAATATATGATTTATTTTTAAAGAAGTAAACAATTAAAGGAGATTGCTTGAATAGCACTAAAAAAAAAGTACTAACTTCCATTTTTTATTTATTTTTAAATTAACAGAAGAACTTGCATTATTATCAAACATTTTTTTTATTTTAAAATTTTTTCATTTGTAATTAAATTTCATTATTTTACTCTAAACCCACAAATAAGACTCAATTATATCACTAATTAAAGTTATAAATGAACTAATTAATCTCTTATTAAAGGCTTTTAAATCATTTTTTCTAATTCTCGAAATCAATCTCTCTATTTTTTCCTATTTTCTCTATTTTTCCCTTTTTTTCTCTGTATTCTTTTCACTATTATTGATTTACATTTGTTTATGAAGCTTAAACTTCAAGGATTAATAATTTGCTATGATTTTGTCGTCAATGTAAGGTTAGGTATCAAATTACTTTTCTTGATGAAATTTACATCTTGATTATCAATTCAAGTTAATGAAAGTTATTTAACTGAACTTAATTCAATTGAAATCTAATTAAAATCCAGCTAGTTATTCAATGTAGGAAATTGACTTAAGTTAATTAATTCTTTATTAGTTAATTTAGAATCCATTAACATAAAATAATTGATCTTGAATTTGTGTGAACAATTAATTTGTTTGCATTATCTGCTTTTACCTTCCTTGATTTTGTTTTTGTTTCGATTCCGATTCTATTTGCTCAATTGTGATTTTGTTTCCTATTTTGTTTCAATTCAAATCAAACTCCCTATATTTCTATTGATAATTCGTATACATTACATGAGTGATAAAATATGTTAATAGTTATTAATTCTATAGAAACTACCTATATTTATTTTTATCTAACTAATATTTACTTTTAACTGAATATTGTTTGAGACAGCTACGACACTCGTATGAACCACAAAGACCCTTAAGAAATTAAACTTAAAAGTAAGCAACACAAAAGATTTTAAATACTGATACTGTGGGATCATTAAATTTAAATTGAAAACTTTAAACCTGTTTTAGAATTATTGTTAAGTAAGTTGGGAAACTACTTTTTATGTGATTTTTTTGTACTTTTAATAAAAGATCCACTATGAAAATCTCATGTTTTATTAATTAATTGAAAAAACTCTTTTCTTTCAACTAAAAACTAAAATTTTATTTAACTCTTATTCATACATTAAATTGAATATGTTGGTAATCAATTAGTGTTTATATAGAAGTTTAAAGTTTGAAAATTTAATAGTTCCAACCTAGATGATTTTTTTTATGATGATATTGTTTGTGTTTAATCAGTTCAATTTTTTATTTGAGTGGCAATTTTGTGGTTAATGAGTTGTAATTGATTTTTTTGTATCTTGTGTTGAATATGCAGAAAATCTATTTTGAAGTGTTTTGACTAATTTGATATGGGTTATGCTATTTTAATGGATTAAAAAAAATTAGCTTGTTAAAATATTTTTCAAGTGGTAGGGTT
Source organism: Lablab purpureus (assembly GCA_030347555.1). NCBI lineage: Eukaryota > Viridiplantae > Streptophyta > Magnoliopsida > Fabales > Fabaceae > Lablab > Lablab purpureus. The sequence goes on from CM059256.1 coordinate 18,135,553, forward strand.
TGTAAGAAATAATATATAAAGTGGTAAGGTATGCTATTATTTGATTTAAAATACATTTTAATAGATTAAAATATTTTATTTAAGTGATGAGTTAAATAAATTTTTAATTTGTGATTTTTATATTTGATGTGTTTTTTTTAAAGATATTTTTATTTATTATCGAATATCATTAATACTTATTTATAAAATATAAAAATGAAATAAATTTAAAATTTGAGTAAAAATAAATACAATTTTGATAAATAATTCATGGACTAAACTTATTTAATTTTTAAATGAATTATCTAATGAATTTTAATTAAATTTAACTTTTATTTAGTTTTAGAAATTTATATTTATTTAGATTACTATTGTATGTAATTATTCTTTTACAATTTTTATTGGGTATAATTTTCATATGTAATAAATATTTGTCACTTTAATTTGTAATATTGATTTTTTTTAATTTGAATTATTAAAAATATTAAAAAATAATCTTAAAATATTAAAAAATATAATTATTAATTAAGTTATTGAAATAAGTAATAATAGATAAAATTAAATTAAAAATAATAAATAAATATATAAAATAATAAAATAAATTAAATATATTAGAAACTAGAGATAACTTGTAATTCATAAACTAAAAAGTTTTAAAATAAATTACTTTTCAAGTATTTATCAAAACTAAATCTTATAAGTAAACTCCTTTAAAATATTCATCAAACATTATATACTTAATGAAATTAATTTATAGACTAATTAAATTAGTTAGTTAATCTCAAATCCTAAACTTATATTGTAAATAAATTTTACATGTGATTTTGAAATTCTAAACTTATATTGTAAATAAATTTGACATGTGATTTTAGCAATAAAGGATGACAATAGGGTGGAGGGAGTGCGAGTTTCATTATCTCATCCTAATTCCTAGAATAAAAATTCATTCCATTCTCATATATGGAAATTTTGTTTCATCTCCATACCTATCATGCATATGTCCATACTTACATTCTTATTATCTTATTATTCTAAATATTAATTCAATAAGTTTTTTTAAAAAATAAACTAATCATAAAAAAAATAATTATTATAATTTAAGGATTTAATATCAAATATAAAAAATAAATTGTAATTTCATAAATATCAAATCAGAGTATTAAATAATAATTGCACGAAATTTTTTTATACTAATAAAGATTATAATACATAATGCGAACAAAATTACAGAGGCAAAACTAAACTAATAATAATAATAATTTATAAATGTATCTTTTATCTTTTTAAAAAATATTCATATCATAGTAAATATAAAAGGTTTAAAAAACAACCATAGTTATATAAAAAATTAAATTTAATTCAAAATTAGAAATTGAGAGTCATGCATTCTTATCTAATAAAATAAACAACAAATAAACATATTAAAAAAAGTCAAAATAATCAAATATATGTCCTAAAAATATTTTGATTCAATGAAATTGAGAGTTGCATTGTATTTCCTGAAAGACAATACACAATTTGAACAAAATCACACAAAAGGAAAACATGTGTATCAAAGTTGTGATGGAAGAGAACATACATCCTAGCTTTGAGTACACTTGTTAGTATTGAATGATTCTTGCAGGGAGAGAATGAAAATTTTATAGCAAAACAAAAATCAAACATAAGATTAAAGAGAACAAAAAAGATAAATTTTTTGTTACCTAGTAAACTAAGGGTTTAGGTGATTAAATACTTAAGATTGAGAGTTAAAGATTCTCATATTAAAATATAAATAATAAATAAAAATATTATAAAGGAGTAAAAATATTTAAATATGTAACCTATAAAATATTTGACTCCATGGAATTGAATTGATGTTTGTGTTTCTTGAAATGCAATATTTGAGTCAAACCGTATAAAAGAGAAAATACCTTCAGGATTTGAGTGAATTTTGGAAAAGTTCAATTGAAAGAGGATAAAAAAATTATGTAGGGAGAGAAAAAAAGAAGAGTGACAAATCTAAAGACTAAAGAAAACAATAAATATAAATTTTTAAGTTATCTAATAAATTATGAGTGTTTTAACAATTTGAAACATGAATGGAGGACAATGATGGAAGGATATGAGGATAAGTAGGGAGATAAGGACGAAAGGAATATATACATATCTATCCATGTTCCTATATTTAATTTAAAAAATTGACTACTATTCATATCTATACCCATAATTAGTTCATGCAAAGATTTCTCTACATAATTCGAGATCAATTCAAATTTACACGGATAAAAGAACTAAATAAATAAATATATATTTCCTAAACAAATATCATGTATTGTTATGTAAGAAAATAATTCTTTATTTATATATGCTTGGTGATGACTAATAATAAAAATAAAAAATAATCATTTTCTCGTGTTGAATTATATACTATCATAAAAAATATTGTATTTGAAAAACAAAATCTCTTAATTTTTAATTTAAACAAAGTATCATAATTCCATATACAAAGAACAAAAGTATATCATAAAATATATGAGATACTTAGACAGATTCCGAGTGAAAACCAATCTGAGTCAGATAAAAGTGGAATAAGGTGAGAAGATCCACACACTTTTTTAATTGAGTGGGTTTTTGTTTAGCTCCGAGTAAGATTTTGTACCACAGACAGGATCATTGCACAGTGGAATTCTATTTTCGCTTTGAAGTTCGAACCTTGTGGCATCGTTCTAGGTTCTGCTATGTGCTCGCATTCCCCGAACTACCGTTCGAAATGCAGAGCTCCTGCTCCTGCCATAATCTTCCTCATCTGTTCCCTCTCCTTCACTAACGTCAATTCCCAGGTTCCCTTTCTCTCTTTCATTTCCCTTTCAAACGAAGAGATCCGTGCACATTCACTCTGAATTCAACTGAATCTGACAGGTTTTAGAAGCATGTTCAGCCGCTACGGATTGTGGGCCAGGTCTCTTCTGTGGCAATTGCCCCGCTTCGGGCTTGAAGCAACCCATCTGCACCAGGGGCCAACCCACCCTTCCCACACCCATCGTAAGCTTCTTCCTTTTTCCTTTGAGCTTCTCCAACACCAATTTTTAAGTGACTTTCCCCTCTGGGCCACGCTGCAGGTCAATGGGTTGCCCTTCAACAAGTACACTTGGATTGTGACCCACAATTCCTTCAGCATCGTCGATGCACCGCCTCTGCCCGGTGTTCAGAGAATAACCTTTTACAATCAAGAAGACTCTGTCACTAACCAGTTGAGGGTATGTCAAGTGGAGAGTTTGCTTACTTTTCTTCTTAATTTTTTGTTTGGTTTCGGTAGTTTAATTTCTTTGTCATGTGTCTTATGCGTTTGTTTTGTTTATGGTTTAGAATGGAGTGAGGGGACTGATGTTGGATATGTACGACTTCCAGAATGATATCTGGCTCTGTCATTCATTTCGCGGGCAATGCTACAACTTCACTGCATTTGTAATTGAACTCTCTTTTTTACTTTAAGGTTTTAGTTGCGTTCATGGTTGTCACGATTCTTGGTATTGAGGGAAATTGCTAACAAATGGCACCAATGAGGCCATAATTGTGGTGGCCTTGCAATTGCAAGCAATCCAAAGTTCTTGATGTTGCAGCCAATAATGCGGTTATAGACTGTTTTTTAAAACCTTAAGCGTGGTTTTTGTGGCTGCATTATGATAGGACATGGTTTAATATTCCTTTTAAAATGTTCTCAGCAACCAGCTGTTAATACTTTGAAAGAAGTGGAGGCGTTCTTGACTGAAAATCCGACTGAGATTGTCACCATCATAATTGAAGACTACGTGCACACTCCAAAGGGGTTGACTAATCTGTTCACAAGTGCTGGACTGGACAAGTATTGGTTTCCAGTGTCCAAGATGCCGAAAAAGGGTAATGATTGGCCCACTGTGACGGAGATGGTTCAAGCAAATCACCGACTTGTTGTTTTCACTTCAGATGCTTCAAAGGAAGCAGATGAAGGAGTAGCTTATCAGTGGAAGCATATGGTCGAAAATGAGCGTAAGCAACTACATCATTTAACTATTTAAACATGTGTGTATCTTCTTTGTACATGATTTGTAATGATTAACTCGTAATTCACTTGCCATCAGCTGGAGATCCTGGAGTGGAACAGGGTTCTTGTCCACACAGAAAAGAATCGAAGGCATTAAATTCTAGAAGTCAATCTCTTTTCCTGATGAATTACTTTCCAACCTATCCAGTTGAAGCTGATTCATGCAAAGAAAATTCAGCTCCACTTGCTGAGATGGTCAATACTTGTTACAAAGCTGCAGGGAATTTGCTGCCCAACTTTGTTGCTGTTAATTTTTACATGGTATTTTTTATTTTGTTCTGGGCTGTTAATTGGAACTTAACTAGTATACATCTTGCAATTCCACTTTAGCACTCTGACTGAAACTTTATGCAGAGGAGTGATGGAGGTGGTGTTTTTGATATTGTGGATAAAATGAATGGCCACACATTATGTGGATGTAGTACAATCACAGCCTGCCAGGTTTGTCTGCTTTTCTTGGCCAGATATGTATTTTATTTTATGCCATTTGTTCCTGAAGAGTATATGCCATTTGATCATGACTTGGATGATGAAAAAAATGGTTTAGCCACTTGTGTTAAAGGCTGTATAGTAGAAAAGAAAATGGTTGAATTTGATTATATCTCAAATTTTTGAAGCTACTGGAGTATTTCATAGAGAAAAGTAGGTAATTTTCCATGTTCACTGTCCCAAAAATGCTCTATCTAACTCAAATCTTTGTTGCAAACTAATTATTGATTTGTAAAAGCCAATATAAAATTAAAATAAACAGATCACTAGTAATAACATTCCCGTGTCCTTTCTCTTGACTTATTATTCTCAGTTATCTTCTCAACCATTTGTTCTTAACTGTATGCTTCCCCTTTATGTCAATTTATGTGAAATCACGTAACACAATATATGGCCAGAGTCGATTAAGATCCATATAGTCATCATGCCTATTCACCTCTTGGATGTTCTGTTGTATTTATATGAAATAGATGAATACGGCTTGGTTGAATTTCTATCAGCCTCTACCTGTACACTTTGATGAAAAAGCAAATTCTGATAACACAATGACTTTCTTACTGCAATTTGGCAGGCGGATGCACCCTTTGGGTCTTGCAAGAATATTTCTGTTCCTAGTACAAGTCCAGTGACTAATACTGCTGGAAGCTTTACTGGATCTGTTCAGTTCTCTAAATCAGCTTCATCTGTCCATCATCAAAATTGTTTGCTTATTGTCGTCTTTTACTTCCTACAAAGTATTGTTGCAGCTGTGGTGACTAAGACTGTTGTATGACATATGTAAGCTAGTCTTTGAAGAGGATTTCTAGCATCGTGGCATGTACACTGCAGTATTGTCTCAAGCTATGAAGTATCATGGAACTGTTGCTAGGTTAGAAAAAATAGACATAGGAAAATTTCTTGCTGAGGCTACGATCAAGGATCAGTGAAATCATTTGAGTTCACATTCATGAGAGACAAGAATATTTCTGGAGCTATAAGTAGTTCAGGTATGTCTTTTCATGAATGTACAAATCCAATTCTAGATATTGCAAATCTGGATTCATACAGTATCTTTCTTTTCTCTCATTGCACATATCTGTTTTCCAATCTGCAATAATTGTGGTTGGCAAAATTACTTTCCAGATACTGATATTAGAGTGAAGCAACTGATCATGCCCTGATTAGATGCGTAGTTTTATGAAATTTAATTCATTTGAGTGTTAAAGATGCTACAAATTGTACAAGTTAAAGAACATCTAACCTAAATACTGCCACCAATCTTCACACTCAAGTTTGATTAGACAATTATTCTCTAATGTTTGTGACTCTGGCTGCTATATAAGTTGGTAGCTTTTTCTCTGATTGAGTTGTGTGCTTAGTAAGCTTGAAATTTGAGGGTGACTAGTTTATGTTTCCGAAGGTTTGGGGAAGAGTTGCTTAGGGCATAGATGAAGTATGTATTAATCCATTACAATCATTGCCGTTGTGGCTTACTTGAGTTGATTTTAAACCACAGACTGCCAAGTCTTTTGATGGATAGTGGGATTGTATGTTTTCATGATTGTGCACAAGGTGACTTCACCATTGTAGCGTATCAAATTGTGAAATTACACCGTTTTTCCTTTTTTTTTCCTGCTTGTGTATGTTGGTTGAGTGAGTACGGATAGTGAATGCATTTGGTCAAGATGCAAAATGTTACTATGAAAATTAACAGTCAAGAATTTACCGTGTCTTATTGACAAAATATGTCTTCGGATTATTCATGTTAACTAGAGATTTTATAGCTGTGTCCTTTCTGTGCTCAAAATCCTATCCCTGGATCCCCAAATGGTTTTGTCCTAGTATTGCAGAACTTTTCTTCCTTTTCTGAATGAATCTTTGCATTAGTGTTTGTCGCGCCATGATAATGATGACTCTTAAATGTTATATTTTGTTCTCTTTAGATGGTCACTTGCAACATCGTAAAAGTTTAGTCCTCCTAAACTTCCATTAAAATCATGACAACACTAGACATGTATGGCTATTTTTCCTTAATTTCTTAAGGGAAACTGTCTCGGGTGTATGAAAATTTGCTCTAGCAACATGTTGCCACTTTCATTACTTTTAGGAATCTATTTTCGTGAAGATTTTCCTTTTGATGAATAGGTGCCAGTAATTTTAATTTGAAAATATATATGGTATCATTTTTGTCCACAGTAGTATCTTTTTATGATAATAACAATATGTTTAAATTTTAAGGCAAGAAAATAAAAGGAAAATAAAATATAATTTTTTTTGTGTTAAAATTAACTTATGAATATACTATCGGGTAGAATTGTTTTTATATTAGCTTTACTAAAAGATGATTTTTAACTTATGTATATAAGTTAATTTTAGCTTATTAAAGTTTTTTTTTCATATTGTAATTGTTGTATAAATACATGTGGAGAAGTTTATTCAAATAATTCGGAATTTATTTTCTCACTATCCACTCAACACATCCTTTCCTTTGTGTGGATAGATGACTTATCTGATTATCAGCCTTACCCGTCAAATTCGTCTAATGGGTTTCTCGATACCGTTCTGGCTCAAGTTTAAAATATAATTGAAACTAAATTCTTCTTTTTAAATGTTGAAAGAAAAGAAATTGAAGATTTTTTCATGATTAAACATTTGTGAACTATTTTGCTCAAACATCTGTTTCAGTCATATTTTTTACAATAAGTGGAAAATCTCACTTCTTAGTAATGGCTGGTGATGATGATGTTGGTGTCGTTTTCCTGAATACCCTATGATGGTGATTGTGATGTCGATATTTAAAACAATTGTGTCTTTCACTACGTAATTTTTTGTGACTGTATTTCTTATGCATCTATATTAACAAATTTAGTGCTAGTGTAGTTTTTATTTTATTTATTTATTTATCTCTGATGGTACCTTTGCTTTGATCATCGTTATTCAAATGCTTTATATGTTTCTGAGATGGTTATGATTAACGTTGTTGGCATTGCTTTAACTTCTAATAATATATTAAAATCTATTTTTTGTGTTATCTAAGTAAAGCAGTGTATTTGCACATTTGTGAATACGTGTGACATCATTCTTGTTTTCATTAATATTTATAATGTTTTCTGCTTGATTTTCCAGGCTTTGTACTAAGAAATCATTAGTCAACAACAGAGTTAGGATAGAATGGCTAGAAGCTCCTGATCCTTGTTAAGGTTTGTATTTATAATTGCATTCCACTACACGGTCTTCATTCTTGTATTGATGTTGAAACAACCCTGGTTGCTATATAGATATTTTACCAAATTACTATGTCTATAATAGATATGGAACACGGACAATTTAGTTTGACAGGAATTTGCACATGTTATGCATTGTTTTTAAAGAGAAGATCTTTCATAGTTGCTCTTATTCATTATTTACTGTACCCAATGAAAAAATGCCCAACATCTGCAGTTGAAAAATGTGCGTATCTCAAACAAGCAACAGAAAAAGAGTGTGGTGGGAGAGTAGATCGAAGTCAAACCCCAAGCAACAATTTTAGCACGAAAATTAGGAAGTTCATGCAGAAAAACACAATAAGAAAGCACGAAATTTTGTCTGGCATAATCACAGATAAGGAGAAATACTTGGATAAAAAGATATTCCAAGACCTTTGTAGTAACTTTTCCATTAAAGAAAGGATGACATCCGTTGAAAATGCGTAGTAAAATGGTTAGGTCGATGTTGCAAATAACATTGAAAGAACTCAACAATAGGCTTGGCACTGCCAAAAGGAAATTGGTTGAAGAACTACTTATCATAAACATTTAAAACAGAGGAAACACCATTCAGATTACCCTATACCAAATGGATGCAATGATCCTCACAGAAACAATAGAAAACATCACCACCTAGGGTCACCAACTACTCCCAGGAAAACAATTTGGCAGCCATTACAACAAGTCTGACCTACTGCAAGAGAAGTGCTAGATGACACATAAGTGTTTGTTTTTCTTTTTTGAACTTTAGGAATTTCAATATTTGAAACTTGAATTGATTTTATTGATTTCTTTTGGCTAAATTATGTTTTTTATACAGTAGTCATTATCAATTATTTTTTTGTACAATAACAAAATAATTGATTAGTTTTCATACAACAAATATAATTTTTTTTAGTTTTAATCACATAAGTTGACCAGATCGTTAAACACTAATGTGAACATTATCATGAAAAATATATTAGCCGTATATTAATTTATTATATGTTCACTCAGAAAATACAGTCTAATAAACTTGTGGGTAAAATGTTTTTTCCATACAATTCAGAATTGTCCATTTTTGTTTTTATTATAATTGCAAATAACTTGTCTTAATGCAACTAGTATAATTTTGTTTGAGTTTTACTCATATTTGTTAACTGGTAAGTGAAATTATTAGTTGGACATTATCACGTGGAGAAGATAAGTGAAGTGTTGGTTACTTACATATGCAACTAGTCATGTGGTTTTTTGTATTATTTTTAAATAAAGAAATTCTTTAAATACAAAATTATCACTATATTTAATTAAATTTTTAAAAGACTCATTTAAAACTGAAAACTATCGAGTCTATCTCTATTGGATCATATTTTGATTGCTCTATATTGGAGAAGGGAAGTGAACAATTGCACTATCCTAGGAAAAAAATGTGTTAGTTACCTCTCAAAACTCACAGAACTCAGGGAAAATGTCATGGACATTATCCAAATTGGGGAGTATGTTGTTGGATTTTTAACTTTTTCATTGACTGGTATCTTCTTTCTCTTTAATAGGTTCTGGTTATCTTAGAACAAGGATCACACTTATAATTGTACACTGCAATTGTTTCCATTGGACATATATTCATGATGAGAAAAGTGATATAGTTGGTCAAACAAGAAAAATAATGTAATTATTCAAATTAAAGTAATGCATTTGGTAACAAAGATAATATATATGTCTGTATATTTTCTTTCTTATCCAACATTTTCTCACTTACATATCCTTTCCTTTCTCTCTACTTATAATTTTATCCATCAAATAAATATAATGTCTTCATAGGATGCATAAACAAGAGAAAATAAGGACAACTTACACGAGTTACTTCCCTATTGGAAAATATAAAATATAATTCTCTCTATACCATATCTTTATTAAGTAATTTATGCTCAATTTTGTTTGAGTAAAATAAACTTTAAGAAATTGCAAAAAACTTGTTATTTTATAATTTTTTATATAGACTTTATAATGATATATAATAATACTAATAAATATAAATTAATTAAAATTTAATTATTTTTTGTAAATATTTTTTTTTGCTTTTTTTTATGAGAAAATTAATTAATTGAATCATTTGTAATACATAATAGTATTTTAATTTAAAAATAATTACAATTACATACCAATTAAATGAATAATTAAACCACACTCGAAAAATATTATATACTACATACTTTTTGCATCATTCTTTCTTTCAAATCTTTCTCAAATATGTTCAATCAAATATTTAATCACATTTACTTAAAGTTGGCGTAAGTATATCCGTTTTTTTCCTTTCAAAATATATAAATCTAAAACTAGCAAGAAGTTAAAGATATGTTAACTATTGATATCTCATTACCTATAATATAATAATCAATATGAATATGAATTTGATAAATACGTTGTTATGCTCGAAAATCATATTATGCATTATAATACATGCATAGATTATGTTCTTTTTATTCTAAGAACATTTTAAAAACATATTGATCATATATAACTATTTTTATAATGACTAGTTTTTATAATAATTATCACATTTAAATCTTCGTTTTCGTCTATAAAGTCATATAATATATTTTGTGGTTATCACCTTGCTTTTCACACATCTTAGATGTGTTCTTCATGAAGACAAAATATATATTTTTTATGTCTTTTCTCTTATTATCCTTTCTATGTTAAAGAGATTTTATAAGTCGAGATATTAATGATGTTCTGTCATATTTATTAATTTCAATGGATGCCTCTGGTTAGAAAACAATGAGTATACTCTTGAAGGGGAGATTCTAGATCTTTTTAAAGAATTGTCCACAAATATTGTATTATTTTGGTTCATCTCTTAACAATAACCAAACATATTCAATTTTTTTTTTTGAATATTTTGTAAAACTCCTATGTGTGAATGACATAATATTCTTTTTGACCCAACCACTTTTTTTATTAAATTATTTTAGGCATCATTATGAAATTAGTTAACACTCCCAAAACTTCAAACATCATCTGCCACCACATGAGCATCCATTAAAGAAGAAAAAGAAAAAAAAAACAAACAAATGTAGAGGTTAAACCAAACCTAAGCTAAAGAAACAAAGCCCACCCAAAATGCTAACAAAATCTAAATTCTAGGAGGTTATAATGAATCCTAAAAACATATCCAAACTTACAAAGTAAACTACCAAACTAAAAGAAATCTAATTTATTAACAACCTCAATATCATTTTATTCTAATAAGATGGAAGAACTCAAGACACATTCTAAAAAGTTTGACACACCAAACAGGAATTACATTCCAATCAAACTTTAGAAAAACCTTTTTTCCAAGAAATCTCCATAGCAAGAGTAACAGTATTCAACTTAGCATATAATACATTTTTAATTCCTATATAAGCACGAAAACTACCAATATATTCACCTATAGATCTTTGAAGATATCTTCACTAAATGCGTATCGATGACACATATTTTATATACACAAAGTAGTGAGGAGGCTAAGGAATATGGGGAGAGACACGTTAGAAACTCCATATGATCGAGGTATCGTTTTATAGTTGGCTCATGTGCTTGGGCAAACTCCCTATAATGTATAGAAGCTCAAGTTTCACATAAATTAGGATTAGCAGAGCAACTAAGAGGAAGGAGTGGGGGTCATGTTCGTGCTTTTAACTTCGACCGTGCGAGTGCAATGATCTTGAAAACAGGTCAAGAGCCACTTGATTTGTCTTGTACAGTAATGGTTCTTGGAAAGACTGAAATTGGTGAAAATGCTATCATAATTTCTTTTCATTGTGGTTAAGTTTAGTGTCGATGCTTTCAATGTGAGAACCAAGAAGGTTCAGGGTGTCTTGGGAATTTTACATGTTGAGTGTTAGGTTGAAAGTTTACAAACTGCAGGTTTGGGTTTGAATTTTTCTAGCTTGGTTTTGTTATCCAACTGTGCACAGTATTCCTCTAATAAATGTGCTGGCTTGTAGATTGAATTAATTTCATTGGAGTTTCTTTTTTTCTAATTGTGACTTCATAATATGGCAGGGATGTATGAAATGAGAGATACATGTGCATTTGATTGCATTAAATAAAAAAATTTATTTTCACACTATAAAAGAAAAAACTTCTACTTTAATAATATAAAATATATATATTAATATTTTACATTAAAATTTTAATAATAGATAATTAAAATATTAAAATTTTTAAGTTGTGAATTGAATATACTTTTAAAAGAGGGTGTCAAAATAGATAGAAAACATCTGTTCCATCTTTCTCATTCTCTGTTCTACTAATTAATTTTTGACACATAATTAAAATATATATGTTAAATATTTTTTTTATTTTATCCACTTGCATTTAGTGTTATCTATCTAACCTTTAATCTTCTTTATTTTTTTTATCAAATATAACAACATTGATATTTCTGTTTCAAATATTTCATCTTAGTATCTCTCCTTCTTTCTAATAAAATATCCCAAATTTAAAAGGTATGTTATAATCATTTTTCTCCTATCTTATTATTTTTAACATGATTAATTGTAAAGTAGGTCAATTTTTTAAACACTAAAACACAAGTATGGCAAATTAATATAAAAATTTAATAAAATGATTTGATAGTAAATATTATTATATAACTTTTAAAATGATAACAATAAATTAATTTTTTTAAAAAATAAATTATTCTAAAATATTTTATTTACTACAAAAATATATATTATTTTTTGGATATATATAACCATACATACATATATATAATATAATATGAACTCTTTGTATATAATTTTCATATTCCTATTTATTTTTAATTATATTTAAAAAAATATAAATTACTTATATATTAGATAATTATAAATTACACAATACAAATCCTAATTATTTATGTACTATTTATATTTTAAATATAAAAATAATTTTTTTATTATATGAAAAAAATACAGACACATGTGTATTTGAACAAATAGTTTGGTATTTCAACTAAAAGTTATCATGATGAATTTTTTTCTTTTTAAGAGTATATGTAAAAAATAAAAATATTAAAAAATTTAAAAAGTTATACAAATAAAAAAATAAAAAAATAAAAATTATAATAAGATAAAAATACAAAAAATAATAACAAAACTGATGTATTTCAGTATTTATCAATTTATTATATTAAAAAAAATCTCATTTAATCTATTTTTATTTATTTAATTATTTTATTTTATTATAATATATGTTAATAATGAAATAATTTTTAAATTAATATCTATAAAATTTAATTGTGTGATTAATTTTTAATTTTTTTAACATGCAACAATTTTTAATTGAAGTATTATTTTTAATTTTAATTAAAAAGATATTAATAAATGAAAATATTTGAATTTAAAAAATTAAAACCATTTAAAATGAGAATATGTATATTTTAATTGTGTTAACAATTTATTTGTAAAACATCTAAAAGTTATAAAAATACTACTTTAATAGGTAAAATAAGAAAAAAATTATATGAAAATAAAATTATATTTTAATTTATGTTAAAAAAATCAACTGAGAAACAAATTAACTGTGATACAGATAAGGAGATAGGAGGTTTAACTTTGTGTCAAAAAATTAATTGTGAAAGAGATAAGGAGATAGGAAGTTGAGAGATATGATATCTATCCGTGAAACCGTTCCATTAAGTACGCATGTACGATTTTGGCTTCGCTTTAATATGGTATGAATGGTTGATAGCCATTCAATTTTTTCGTTGGCATTCAGAGAATTGCAATTATTGTCTTTGCTTCTCTTAATGTTATTTTTATTTCCTTGGTTTACTAAAATACATTATATTTTTTATTTCCTAGGCTTAATAAAATACATTATATTTTATCAATTTTTTTTACAAAATTATAAGAAATTTATATTAGTTATTTATCGTTTATATATATATATATATAGCTTAGTTTTATGTGACATGGGCATGATATTAAATTATAAACATTGGTTTCTTATTGAAATTTTCTATATAATTAATTAATTAATTCTTTATAATAATTTGTTTTACTTTTATATATATATATATTATTGGTTAGTTAAATATAAGTATGATCATTTGTATTATTTAATTAAAATTTTTATTTTAAATTTTTGAATGGATTATTTTAATATAATTATGTAGTTTATACTATCTTTACATATTAAAGAATAATTTAGATGTATATATAACCACACACATTATTTTATATATAGTGTTTATTTTAAAATTTATATTTATATCTAATATGAATAAAATTAAAGTTTATTTATCTTATTATTTTTAAACTATTTCTAATTTTAAGTTTGAAGTCAACAATGTCTCTTTTCAGGATTTGATTCTGAAATAAAAAAAGGTCATCTTTATTTTCAATCACGCTTGAGATATACAAAAAAAATGAAAACAATTCGAAACTCGCAAAGTAGATTGCGAAGTCATAAAAATTGTTAGAGTTAATGTTTTGAATAAGTAGAAACATTCTATCGATAATTTCGTAGTGCAGCTCACCAAAATCAATGATAAAGTGGCTTCGTGTTTCAAAGAGAAAGTAGACATCGAGTTCCAGATCGCCAATCTGAAGAGGAAGATCCTCCAACTCGATATGAAAATCAAAGGATTGATTGTGTCCAAAGGTCAAATACAAGTGCAATGTCAAACCTCCCTCTCTCTAGCCAAGCTATCTGCAGTGAACCTATCAAATACTTTGACTAAGATTGAAAAAATTGACCAAGAAATCGAAGACCTGGATCTTTTTTGGAATCAAAATGCCAGAGTTTTTCAAGTTCATGGAACCAAATATAAGGATAAAGAACTGTGAAAAAACTTTATTTTTTTTTTCTTTTTATAAACAATCTCAATTGAAAAATATTCAGTTATGTAATTTTCATTCTATTGATCTTCCTTTTGTTACATTGATAATTCATAGATCGTGCATATGTGATTTATATTTTTTCATGTACTTTCAATTTATTGTTAGAGCCGATTTTTCTATTTCACAATCAACTATCGAATAAGCATGGTTAGAAAGTACTTTACTAACCTCGAAAGGTCCTTCCCAGTTTGGGGACCATTTTCCATTGCTTTAATTTTTTGTCCATGGGCAATATAACCTTCCATACAATATCACCTTCCATAAAAAATTTACTTTTAATCTTTTAGCTATAAACTCGAGTGATTCTTTTTTTTTAATTATATTTTCTAAAGCATTCAACCTTTTTTCATCAAGTGCATTTAATTCATCGAATATTGAATTCTAATAATCTTCACTCGAAATTTCACTTTGCCTTTGAATCTTAACGGATTGCAAATTGATCTCTATTGGCAATATTGTATTTTGCCCATAAACTAACTTAAATGACGTCATTTTAGTAGCATTCTTAGGAGAATTCTGATAAGGCCATAAAACTTGGCTTAACATTTCATGCCAATTTCGAGATTTATTCCCAATGAACATGTTGCCACTTTCATTACTTTTAGGAATCTATTTTCCCTGAAGATTTTCCTTTTGATGAATAGGTGCCAGTAATTTTAATTTGAAAATATATATGATATCATTTTTGTCTACAGTAGTATCTTTTTATGATAATAACAAATGTTTACATTTTAAGGCAAGAAAATAAAAGGAAAATAAAATATAAATTTTTTTATGTTAAAATTAACTTATGAATATACCATCGGGTAGAATTGTTTTTATATTAGCTTTACTAAAAGATGATTTTTAACTTATGTATATAAGTTAATTTTAGCTTATTAAAGTTTTTTTTCATATTGTAATTGTTGTATAAATACATGTGGAGAAGTTTATTCAAATAATTCGGAATTTATTTTCTCACTATCCACTCAACACATCCTTTCCTTTGTGTGGATAGATGACTCAAATGATTATCAGCCTTATCCGTCAAATCCGTCTAATGGGTTTCTTGATACCGTTCTGGCTCAAGTTTAAAATATAATTGAAACTAAATTCTTCTTTTAAATGTTGAAAGAAAAGAAATTGAAGATTTTTTCATGATTAAACATTTGTGAACTATTTTGCTCAAACATCTGTTTCAGTCATATTTTTTACAATAAGTGGAAAATCTCACTTCTTAGTAATGGCTGGTGATGATGATGTTGGTGTCGTTTTCTGAATATCCTGTTATGGTGATTGTGATGTTGATATTTAAAGCAATTGTGTCTTTCACTACCTAATTTTTTGTGACCAGAATACCATTAATGGCTTATAAATGATAGCATTATTTTGATATTATTAGGTGTATCAGTCACCATATCTGTTATATATCATATAGTATTTTTGCATTTCTAGTCTTGTATATTTTCTATTATTTTAAAGATTTATATAATGAGCAATACATGAATAATAAAATGATAAATTTTTTTTTTTCATGATATTAAGAATTTGATTTTTTTATCACTTATTTTCTTCTTTAATCATGTCTTATGCATTTTCTACTATCAAAATTACAGATCCAAAATCACCATTTTTCTTCACTGTGCCATGTGTCACTTGCACCCATTGGGACGTCACAATCATATGTTTCTCCCTGTTAGAAACTCCATGGATATCCTGATCGCCATGTAAGAAATTAATGACTCATCTACATGACAAATGTGATGTGTTTTAATAAATTAAATAATTGAATATATTAATCAATTATTTAAATGAAAGGATATGACTTTTGAGAAGGAGTTGTTACTTTTCACTCAGACTGAATTGTTACTTTTCACTCCAACAGATATATTAAATGAAAGGTTATGTCTTTTGGGAAGGAGTTGTTACTTTTCACTCCAATGGATATACTGTTTGATGGAAACAATATATATAATGGAAGGACATGGATAGTCCCTATCTCTACCTATCTCAGTTTCATCTCTTAAACTCACCATCAATAATTGAAGAACACAAGAAAGTAGAGAAAGGAGATAGAAAAGAATTCTTCCTTCAATCCTACAAGATTCAAAGTCATCAATCTTACCATGGACCAAGATTAGTTTCCTTAATCATTCTGTTTATGTGAGAATCATATATGCTAAGGTCCTGTAGTTTTCCTAAATGAATTATGCATGAAAACTATAACTTACATGTGGTATCAGAGCTTTAGGTTGTTGAATATATGATTCTTCATGTTTTCTCCTATTTATGATTTAGTAATTAAATTCGAGAAAGTTCTAATTACGTTTCCGCTATTATGAACTGGTGAATTCAATTATAAATTGAAAATGTAACTGCATATTGAATTTAAATGAACGATATTCAAAACTGTTTGGGCATTAATTTGAGAGATTTAGGTATATTTTAACTTTCAATTTTTTAATTAGTCAATTAGTTTTGCTAAATTAATACCCACTGTTATTGCTTATTAATTGTATTTAATTTGAAATTAATTATATGATAGATTTGTAATCACGTGAACAAATCTTTATGTTTTATTTAATTTTAAATTATGATGAATATTTATTTCAATTACTCATAGAATGGATGCTAATTTATAAATAATTGATATATGAGTATATTGAAAGTTTATTATTATTATAAGATAGTTAAGGATCACCCAAAGGTTGATTATTTGTTCTTATAATTAATAAACATAAATGTTGGTAGTATAAATGCATTGTTAGTTATATTTATTTATCCAAAGATAATATGTACTTCTAAATTAATGCATATATGATTACCAAATTTATGTATACATTTTCTATAGCATCATTATGTTAAGTATGGTATGTTGTTGGATTGCCCAAAGGTGAACACCAATATACATTATATGAAGTAATGTTCTGAATTTATTTAGCATGTTAGTATGTAACTCAAAGCATATTTTTTTTTGCATGCAATACCTGTTGCTTTGCATCCGCACTTCTCATCTGTTCCAATGTTTAATGGACTTAATTTCTCGAAATGGAGTGAGCAAATTCAATTTTACCTTGGGGTAATGAATTTGGATTTGGCCCTCAGTGAAGAGAAACCAAGTGCTATTACTGATTTAAGCATTGAGGAAGAGAAAATTCATTTTAAGAATTGGGAAAGGTCAAACAGATTAAGTCTAATGTATATGCGGATGAGTATTGCTGACAACATTAAGTCTACCCTTCCTAAAACAGAAAGTGCTAAAGAAATGATGAGGTTTGTGGAAGAGCGCTCTCAAACTTCCGAGAAGTCTCTTGCCGGGACATTAATGAGTACTCTAACCACCATGAAATTTGATGGTTCTTGTACTATGCATGAACATGTTACTGAAATGGTAAACATTGCAGCAAAACTTAAGTCATTAGGAATGACTGTGGATGAAAATTTCCTTATGCAATTCATATTGAATTCATTATCGTCTGAGTATGGCCCTTTCCAAATGAACTATAATACCATGAAAGATAAATGGAATGTGCATGAATTGCATAAGATGTTAGTTCAAGAGGAAAACAGACTTAAGAATCAAGGAAATCATTCCATTAATTATGTCAACCATCAAGGAGCTGGAAAGAAATTTGGCAAGAAACATGACAGGAAAGGGAAGAGACCCCTGAAGATAAATGAGGCCTCCTCTTCTAAAATCCACAAGAAGGAACATCATGGCAACACATGTCATTTTGGTAGAAAGAATGGACATTTCCAAAAGGATTTTTCAAAGTGCAAGGCTTGGTTCGAAAAGAAAGGGATTCCTTATGACCCGAACCACAAAGCCAAATGAAAAGTTTGTTTTTATGGGAAATAGAGTGAAAGCTCCAGTGGAAGTAGTCAGGACTTATCGTTTAATCCTCGACACTAGACATCATTTAGATTTGTTTGAAACTCTTTATGTACCTAGTATTTCTAGGAATTTAGTTTCTTTATCTAAACTTGATATTGCTGGTTGCTCTATTAAATTTGGTAATAAGTGTTTTAGTTTGTATAAACATACCCATTTAATTGGAAGTGGTATATTATGTGATGGATTATATAAGTTAAATCTTGATAATCTTTTTGCTGAAACTCTTTTGACCTTGCATCATAATATTGACACTAAATGTGGTTTAGAAAATGAACGTTCTGCTTACTTGTGGCATAAACGTTTAGGACACATTTCTAAAGAAAGATTACAAAGAATAGTGAAGAATGAAGTCCTTCCGGATTTAGATTTCACTGACCTGAATGTATGTGTGGATTGTATTAAAGGTAAACAAACAAAACACACAAAGAAATGAGCCACAAGAAGTAGTCAGCTTCTTGAAATTATACACACTGATATCGGTGGACCTTTTGATGTGAACTCTTTCAAAAAGGACAAATACTTTATCACCTTCATCGATGATTATTCACGTTATGGTTATATTTGCTACATGATAAATCTCAAGCTATAAACGCCTTGGAGGTTTACATTGAAGAAGTCGAAAGACAATTAGACAGAAAGGTGAAAATTATAAGATCTGATCAAGGTGGTGAGTATTATGGAAGGCATGATGAAAGAGGACAACATCCTGACCCTTTTGCTAAATTCCTTGAGAAATGTGGCATATGTGCGCAATACACAATGCCCAGTACACCACAACAAAATGGTGTATCAGAAAGGCGTAATAGAACTTTGTTAGATATGGTTAGAAGTATGCTAAGTAACTGTTCTTTACTTAGTGGACTTATGCTTTAAAAATTGCCATGTATTTATTGAATAGGGTTCCTAGTAAGGCAGTTCCAAAGACTCCTTTTGAACAGTGGACTGGAAGGAAACCTAGTATAAGGCACCTACATGTTTGGGGGTGTCCAGCAGAAATTAGATTTTATAATCCACAAGAAAAGAAATTAGATGCTAGGACGATCAGTGGATATTTCATTGGTTATCCAGAAAAGTCAAAAGGGTATAGATTTTACTGTCCAAACCATACTACAAGGATTATTGAATCTGGGAATGCTAGGTTCATTGAAAATGGTGAAGTTAGTGGGAGTGAAACACCATGCAAAGTGGAAATCCAAGAAGTAAGAGTGCAAGTTCCATTAACTTGTATCTCTAATAAAGTTGTTGTTCCTCAAGTTATAGAGCCAATTAATAATCATGAAGAACAACAAATCAATGATCCCATTACCCACAATGAGGTTGAAGTAAATGAACCTATGGTAGAAGAACCAAAAGAAATAGTATTAAGAAGATCACAAAGAGAAAGACGATCTTTGATTTCTAATGATTATGTGGTTTATCTACAAGAGTCAGAAAATGACTTAGGAATTGAGAATGACCCAGTTACATTTTCACAAGCCATCAATGGCGATAATGCTGAGAAATGTTTAGATGCCATGAAAGATGAGTTAAAATCTATGGAACATAATGGAGTTTGGGATCTTGTTGAGTTACCAAAAGGTTGTAAAAGAGTTGGTTGCAAGTGGGTCTTTAAGACCAAACGTGACTCTCATGGTAACTTAGAACGTTACAAGGCTAGACTAGTTGCTAAGGAATTTACTCAAAAGGATGGCATTGATCATAAGGAGACATTTTCACCGGTCTCTAAAAAGGATTCTCTCAGAATTATCATGGCATTAGTGGCTCATTATGATTTGGAGTTACACCAAATGGATGTGAAAATCGCCTTTCTAAATGGGGAATTAGAGGAAGATGTGTATATGGATCAACCAATAGGATTCATAAAGAAAGGAAAAGAACACACGGTGTGTAAACTAAAGAAATCAGTATATGGACTTAAGCAAGCTTCCCGATAGTGGTATCTCAAGTTCAATGATACCACTGTGTCCTTTGGATTTAAGGAAAATACTGTTGATCGGTGTATATATCTAAAGATCAGTGGGAGTAAGTTTATTCTTTTAGTTCTATATGTTGATGATATTTTACTTGCAACTAATAGTCTTGGTCTTTTAAATGAGACTAAGAAGTTTCTCTCTAATAATTTTGAAATGAAAGATATGGGTGAGGTAAGTTATGTGATTGGAATAGAAAAATTCTGGGATAGGTCACAAGGATTGCTAGGCTTGTCTCAGAAGGCATATATTAATAAAATTTTAGAAAGATTCAGAATGGATAAATGTTCGGCATCTCCTGTTCCAATTCAGAAAGGAGACAAATTTAGTCTCATGCAATGTCCAAAGAATGATTTGGAACGGAAACAAATGGAAGAAATTCCTTATGCATCTATAGTTGGGAGCTTAATGTATGCTCAGACTTGTACGTGACTAGATATTAGCTTTGCAGTTGGGATGTTGGGAAGATACCAAAGTAATCCTAGTATAGATCATTGGAAAGCTGCAAAGAAAGTTCTGAGATATTTACAAGGTACAAAGGATCACATGCTTACTTATAGAAGATCTGATCATCTTGAGGTGATTGGATATTCGGATTCAGATTTTGCTGGATGTATAGATACAAGAAAATCTACATTTGGTTATTTGTTTAAGTTAGCTGGAGGAGCTATCTCATGGAAAAGTGCAAAGCAGTCAGTCATTGCTGCATCCACTATGGAAGCTGAATTTGTGGCATGCTTTGAGGCCATGGTTCAAGCTAAATGGCTACGGAATTTTATTTCAGGACTTGGTATAGTCGACAGTATTGCCAAGCTGCTGAAAATTTATTGTGATAATTCCGCAACAGTCTTCTTTTCTAAAAATGACAAGTATTCTAAAGGTGTTAAACACATAGAATTAAAATATCTTGTCATCAAAGAAGAAGTTCAGAAACGTAGAGTGTCAATAGAACACATTAGCACTAATTTTATGATTGCGAACCCTTTAACTAAAGGGTTACCGCCCAAGACATTTACTAGTCATGTTGAAAATATATATGGGCATTATGTTAGCTAGCGAATGATGAAAGTTATTGTATGTTTGACATTCTAAGCTCACTAATGAAAAGTTTCTGAATATTTTGTTTCCAAACTTATGTGCACATGTATAAATATATTGGAAAAACAGTCTATAACTTTGAAAAAATAACATTATTGTTAGACAAAATTATGTACTTCCTATCAAAGTGTCATGTTTGGAAGAAGGCTAATATAGTAGTACATGGAAGGGAATGTGTCAAATAAAGTGATGTACAACCGCCATGACTCTTATTAGTTCTTGTTCTTAATTATGACTCATGATGTTATAAATGTATGATAAATGCGCATTATGATTGATACTTTATTAAAACTGTAAAGTTTTAATTTGTCACATGAGTCAAGTGGGAGAATTTAAGAAATTAATGACTCATGTACATGGCAAATGTGATGTGTTTTAATAAATTAAATAATTGAATATATTAATCAATTATTTAAATGAAAGGGTATGACTTTTGGGAAGGAGTTGTTACTTTTCACTCCAACGGATATACTGTTTGATGGAAACAGTATATATAATGGAAGGACATGGATAGTCTCTATCTCTACCTATCTCAGTTTATTCTCTTAAACTCACCATCAATAATTGAAGAGCACAAGAAAGTAGAGGAAAGAGATAGAAAAAAATTCTTCCTTCAATCCTACAAGATTCAAAGTCATCAATCTTATCATGGATCAAGGTTAGTTTCCCTAATCATTCTGTTTATGTGAGAATCATATATTCTAAGGTCCTGTAATTTTCCTAAATGAATTATGCATGAAAATTATAACTTACACGCCCTTCTGCTAGTCGTGGTCCTACTCCAGGTCGTCATGTTTCTGTTTCTGCTCATGTCACTCAAGCTGCTACATCGCTTAACGACGGTAGTTCTTCCAAACCTTTGTCTATTGTTGACCTTACTCCTGACATGATTTAACAATTGATGTCCATTACTCTTTCCTCCAAATCATCAACTGAAAAATTATCGGGTATAGTATCTTCTAAACAATCTTGGCTTTTGGATAACGGTGCATCCCAATATGTGATTGGGAATATCTCCTTCCTTTCTAATATCTGTACTATTCCCCCCTTATTTAGTAGCATTACCCAATGGTTCTCGTACTCTTACAGTCCAATGTGGGGATGTTCGGGTTACCTCATTATTGTTACTTACTAATGTTCTTTATGTGTCATCTCTTACATGCAACTTGATTTCTATTTCTCAGATGCTACGTTGCACCAACTCCATAGTCATATTTAATAAATCTACATGTTTTCTACAGGACCTGCAAATGAGGACGACGATTGGACAGGTTGTTAAGCATGAGGGGGTGCATGTGCTTTGTAAATCTGTTTCTGCAAATGCGATTCATGATTTTCCATCTTTCGATTTGTGGCATCGATGCTTGGGACATCCTTCTCAAAAATATTTAACTTTATTGTCATTTGTTTCTAGTTCTAATAAAATTGCTCCTTGTGATGTGTGCCATCAAGTCAAATAGACTCGTTGTTCACTTTTAGGGATGGCAATTAAACCCGCGCCCGTGGGGACCAAACCGTACCCGCCCCGAGTTTGACGGGAAAAAACCGAGTTGACCGGGTTTAGGGTCGGGTTCGGGTTTTCCCCGTTTAAAGAAATCAGGGTCGGGGATGGGTAATGCAATTCCCACCCCGCCCCCGTACCCATCCCCGTCCCATTTTTAAATTTAAACCTAAACCCTAAAACTAACCATATTCTTTCTTAGTGTTCTTTTTATTTTTCATGTATAAAGGGTTACAATGTCTTTAATGTAACCCTATTCTTAGTGCCTGTTCCACACTTTTCTCTTTTCTTCTACTAGTCACTCACTCCTTCAACTTCCTCAATCTCTTTAACCAGTTCAATATACTCTTCTCTTTCTCTCATCCTCCATGCATAAGACTCGTTCTTTGTTTCTTTATCAATTTCTAAATATTGTGCATTGATCTTAATAATATCTATTTCTATTTTATTATCTGAAATTTTTGGTTAGGACTTCATTGGAGGGATTTGTTGAGTTATATTTTGTAATCTCTTTGTGGTTAATCTATTATATTTATTGTTAGATACATAAACTTTTACATGATTCTTCACAGATATTTTACATTTGTATACTGGTTTGAGTATGCCTATTTCTATTTTATTTTCATTTTCTAGTATTATTTTATTTCTATTTTGTGTTTTTTTTCATCTTCTTTACCTTTGATTTTCTTCGTATCTAAATTTTAAAAGTGTATTCGTTGTAAACTGTATAATTGTTGTGATTTCTTATTAATTTTGTAGTCTATCTTTACCATGTTTTGTTTTTAATCTCTTCGTGACTAATCTATTACATTTATTATTAGATACATAATGTACAATTTTGCACAAATTTGTTATTTTTATATATTGGTTTGAGTATGTATATTTTTATTTTTATTTTCTAGTATGATTTTATTTCTATTTTAATTGTTTTCATTTTCATCTTTTTAACTTTGATTTCCTTCATAATTAAATCTTAAAAGTGTCTTCTTTGTAAAATGCATAAATTTTTGTACAATTTTACACATATTTGTTATCTTTATATTTGATTCTCTTCAAAATTAAATTTTAAAAGTGTCTTCTTTGCAAACTGTATAATTGTTGAGATTTTTTATTAATTTTGTAATTTATCTTTATTAGGATTTTTTATAATTTGTAATATCTTTGTGACTAATCTATTACATTTATGATTAGATATATAACATTTTGAATGATTTTGCACAGATTTGGTATATAATGTGTTTTGAAGGATTAATAATTGAAAATTATTTATTTACTAGTATTTTTAAATATGTATTTGATATTTAGTTTAAAGGATTTTGGACTTTATATTATGTGTTTTGAAAATTGATAAATTAAACTTGATAAGTATAAAACAAAAAAAACATTATCATTACATATATATTATAATATAAAAGTAATAAACTAAAATATACTTCATCGATAAAATAATTTAAAATTTATAACATTATAATATTAATTTATATATAAGAAAATAATATATAAGAAAAGATATTTAATATTAAAAAATTTTGTCTCTATAAATTTATCTATAGTAGTCTATATATATATAGTTATGTTTAAACTTTTAGATTTATTTAAAACATTTTAAAATTATATTTTAAGAAAATAAAATGGGACGGGGATGGAGTGAGATGGGGAAACCCGACCCCGGGATGGGTGTGCCCCGGCGGGGATCGGGGATGGGGGCGAGGATAATTAAGTGAGTCGGGGACGGGGAGTGGGGAGGCAAAACCCGCCCCCATCCCGCCCCATTGCCATGCCTATTCATTTCCTATTAATAAAAGCAAAGTATGCATCCGTTTGATTTAATTCATCGTGATTTATGGGGACTATATCACACAACCTCTTCATCTGGTGCACATTACTTTCTTACTATTTTGGATGATTTTAGTCGTCATGTATGAGTTTATCTTTTGTGTGACAAGCATGAAGTTTGCTCTACTTTAATAAAATTTATTACAATGGTGTCTACACAGTTCAATTCCGTAGTCAAACAAGTATACAGATAATGGGACTGAATTTATCTCTTCCCCTCTTCGCTCCTTTTTTGATAATAGAGGCATTTTGCACCAACTTTCGTGTTCATACACACCACAACATAATGGTAGAGTTGAACAACATCATTTCCATATTCTTAGTGTGGCTCGTGCCTTGCGGTTTGATGGGTATCTTCCCATTAATTTATGGGGTGAATGTATTCTCATAGCTACTCATTTGATTAATCGAACTCCCACTCCATTACTTCATGGAAAGTGTCCATATGAAATGCTTTATGCTATTCCACCTAGTTATGATCATATTCCGGTCCTTGGTGGCTTGTGTTATGCTACAATTTTGCCTAAATTGACTGATAAGTTTGTTGCCCATTCACGAAAGTGTGTTTTTGTGGGTTATCCTATGAATAAAAAGAGTTGGAAGGTGTTTGATTTGGACACCAAGAAATTTTTTATCTCATGTGATGTTCAATTTTTTGAAGATAAATTTCCGTTTGCATTACCTACTATAGATATTCCTCAAGCTCCCAAGCAGTCTACACCTACACCTATCATTTATTATGAGAACTATGATTCTGGTGCTCCATCGTTGAATATTGCACCCCAACCAGACTTTTTCAGATTCTCCATACCAGAGTTGGTTGATAGGGGGAGCTCCTCAAACGTCCGTCTCCACCTCTCGTGCCTCTTCGTCACACAAGCAGAACTCATCAAATCCCATCTTACTTGAAAGACTATTATTGTCGCAATGCTACTACACCCTCTTCTTCTTTCAACACTCTCTCCAGTGTTTCCTCAGGTATTCCCTATTCCATTCAGAACTTTGTTTCTGATAATATTTTCTCTTTAGAACATAAAAAATCCTTAGCAGCTGTAAGTAGCACTATTGAACCACGATCTTTTAAAGAGGCGATGAAAGATCCACTTTCGCAGCAAGTTATGAAACTTGAAATTCAAGCTCTCGAGAACAACAATACTTGGATTGTTATTCCTTTTCCTCTTGGAAAAAAGGCAATTCCTTGCCAATGGATTTTTCGAATCAAGTATAATTTTGATGGCTCTATCGAGCGATACAAGGCCAAATTAGTTATTGCGGACAATAATCAAATTGAAGGACAACGTTATCATGAAATGTTTGCCTCTGTTGCAAAAATGGTGAGTGTGCACACTTTTCTTTTTGTGGCTATTGTAAAGAATTGACATATTTATCAATTGGATGTTCATAATGTTTTTCTGAATGGAGATCTTGAAGAGGAAGTTTATATGAGATTTCCCCATGATTTTTCTAGTAGCTCTTTCTCAATCTACATGCAAATTACTTCGTTCTCTTTATAGTCTCAAGCAGTTATCATGAAATTAGTTTGTTAAACTTCGAGATTCTCTCTTCAGTTTCGAGTTCCACCAATCCAAAATTGATTACATGTTGTTCACCTTCAATCAATATCATGAATTCGTTGTTGTTCTGTATTTCTTATGCATCTATATTAACAAATTTAGTGCTAGTGTAGTTTGTATTTTATTTATTTATATCTTATGGTACCTTTGCTTTGATCATCGTTAACGTTGTTGGCATTGCTTTAACTTCTAATAATCTATTAAAATCTACTTTTTGTGTTATCTAAGTAAAGCAGCGTATTTGCACATTTGTGAATAAGTGTGGCATCATTCTTGTTTTCATTAATATTTATAATGTTTTCTGCTTGATTTTCCAGGCTTTGTATTATTTAGAATAACGATATGTATATTTTAATTATGTCAACAATAATTTATATATAGAACACGTAAAAGTAATAAAAATACCAATTTAAATATAAGTAAGTAAAATAAAAAAAATTACATAAAAATAAATATTATTATGTATATTTTAATTTTGTATCAAAAAATTAACTCTGAATCAAATTAATTATGAAACAGATAAGAAGATAGGGAGTTTAACTTTGTGTAAAAAAATTAATTATAAAACAAATTAATTGTGAAACAGATAAGGAGATAAGGAAGTTGAGAGATATGATATCCATCCATCCATCCGTGAAAACCCTTCCATTAAATAGGCATGTACGATTTTGGCTTCGCTTTAATATAGCATGGATGATGGTTGATAGCCATTCAAGTTTTTCGTTGGCATTCAGGGAATTGCAATTCTTGTCTTTCTGTGTTTCTCTTAATGTTATTTTTATTTATTGTACTTCCTACAAATTTATAAGAAATTTATATTAATTATTTATTTCATATATATATATATATATATATATAACTTAGGTTGTAAAATGTTTATGTCTTAATGCCATAATATTAAATTATAAACATTGGTTTCTTATTCAAATTTTGTATATAATTAATTAATTAATTCTTTATAATAATTTGTCTTACTTTTATATATATATATATATATATTAATGGTTAGTTAAATATAAATATGATCATTCGTATTATTTAATTAAAATTTTTATTTTAAATTTTTGTATAGATTATTTTAATATAATTGTGATATTAAAGAATGATTTATATATATATATATATATATAATCATATATATTATTTTATATACAGTGTTTATTAAAATTTGTATCTATATTTAATATGAATAAAATTGAAGTTTTTTTATCTTATTAATTTTAAATTATTTCTATATATTTATATAAATTTTAAAATATATCGTAGTCTTATATTTTATTATTTTAATATTTTAATAAATAAAATTAAATAAATTTTAAGATATATATATAATTGTACGCATTCTTTTATATTTTATTATTTAAAAAATTATTTTAATAAACAAAATTAAATATATTATTCTAAATGAAATTTACAAAATAATTTATAATATTTACATATAATTTACACTATTTTTGTTTATTGTATGATTTTTAGGAGTACCATGTATAGTTGCTTGGAGTATCATATATTCTATATTATGTGAATTATAAAAAATATAAACTCCATTAAAATGTCAAAAAAATATTAAAATTTTAAAATTAAAAAAAATTCAACATATACAATTTTTTTTTAAAAAAAACAACGTAATTTTGATTTTTTATTGTGAGTAAAAATATACAGAGTAAAGTTAATAATGGTTGGACTAAAAACTATTTTCTTGCTTTAAAAATTAAACAATTAAAAATAGATTTTACACATATCTCCTTGTTTCCTTGTTTATATAAGATTATATAAAAGTATTTTTTTATTATATCTCCTTCGTAAAAAGAACATCAACATCCTAATGTCTATATATCTGTACAAGATCGAATACAATTTGATTTGGGGTTGACATTTAAAGCTTAGTATCATGATCATCCTTGGTCGACCTCATTTTATAAATAGATAAAATTCGAAAAGGAATGATGAAGTAGCAGCCCTTATGAAGAGTAAGTTGGATGTATGTTATTATTGGAACCGAATATTTGTCCTGATATTAATCTTATACGAAGTTATGAGTAGAGATTACTAGATAAAATGAAATCAGTTTTTCAGTAATTAAGAAAAATGACAAGAGACATTTTCATATTTAAAATTTTAAATCTACTTGTATAAACTCTACAATACAAATACAGAATCTTTGACTTAGAAAACATTTATAGTTGCATACTTGACCTTAAGGCTATGCTTTGACTTAAGGTCATGCTTTGACTTAAGGTCATTCTTTAAACGAGAACAATTTCTGTGAAAAGTAAGTAAGAAAAATAGGTTCCCACGTAGTGAAAATTTTGGTGAGGGAAAATCTTAAACACCTTCATTGCCTATGTGTATTTGCATTACCGCCTAATGATGTATCTTCCTAAATTTAAAACCCTTGTTATCTTTTTTCGGGAAATATTGTACACACAGTTCCTGCTGTTTGCTTTCGAAGCGGAGTTTATTTTAAAATATAAATTAAAATAATTGACTCAAATTTTCAAATCAAATTACATCATAAAATATTATTGTAAATAAAATTATTTTTTTCTAAAAAAGAAAATAAATTATATTACAAAATATAAATTTAAATGAAATTAATCTTTTTAGAAATATGTTTAAATAAAAATAAAAATTTATAAATAATTCTTCAAATTTTAAGTTTTTTATCATCAATAATTTTATTCTACTCGTTTTAATTTAAAAGATATTTAAACAACAATTATTAACAATGAGTACAAGATATCTAAACGTGGGATACAAGGGTATTCACTAATTAAAAGTAATTGTACATGTTGTTGCCATTTTTTTTTTTTTGGACTCTCTTACAATATTTACAATTTTCTTTTTTCTTTCTTTTCTCTTCTATTTATAATATTTCACTAAACATAATTATGGCTGACAACGATTAGATACTCCTAAATTCAATCTTCATTAGGCTCATCATTTCACTTGTCCTTGTTTGCTGATTATGTAAGAAGTTGATTTTATTACCTCTTACTCAATTTTTTCTTTCTCAAATTGATTCTTCGATTTTTTAAGGTGAACTTAAAAGTAGTTCAATTTTTTCTCGTAGCCTAACAGATGCCACAAGAAAATGTCGAATGGTTCCAAAGAAACAAATTCGATTATTGTCTTGTAACATTCTTTCATTTATGACATTCTTGACCTGACATTTAATGAAGTGTCTCTTAGGATACCCGAAAAATTCTCACCTACTCAAAATCAAATCAAATCTTCAGAAGATTCAAAACTGAAAAGATTCATCATATTTGTGTATCCCAACAAATTTAGAAAAGAAACAACTTTTCAATTCCCTCCACAACAACCCTTCCCTATAAATAAACCATATTCCCTCTACTCTTTATGTTTACTCTCTGCTTCCACACCTTACTGACAACTAAGTGGCTTTGCGTTTTTTCGGTGCTCCCTTCTCCCCTTCTTGTTCGCAAGTCATCTCATTATTGCAATGGCTTCTTCAACCAACACTTCCATCCCCGAGGTCGAGCTGCTAGACTTCAATGGCGAAAAGTTCCTTCCTTTTCCTGGCATGGAGGAAGAAACCAGGAAACTCTGGTCTACCAAGGTACTGTTACCCTTTTTCGTCTTCGGTAGCCCTAAAGCTTTTCTAGGGCCTTATAAACCTTCCTTTTCCTTAGACTATGTGAAAGACCACTTCCCCTCTACCCCCGAAGGGCCAACTCTCATCAATAGCCCTGAAATTAGGTTAGACTTTCTTGATATCCCTTCGAAAGTCTACCGTATTGGTCCCGCTTCCAAGGAGACAAATTATTTGAGTTGGTTAGGTCGAGTTGAGAAATCTTATGGTGCCCATTGGAAAAGAATTGGTATCTTCGACTTCATCTAGCTAAGTAAGTTCGATACCACATCTTTCGACATGTCGATTTTTCTTGTGGCTGTTTATCTATGGAACAAAGACTTGCATTCCTTGGAGCTCCCTTGTGGCCCATTATCTCCAACTTTGTTCGATATAGCTGCTATCACTAGGTTAAAACCACTTGGAGAGACCCACACCTTGGGTGCATTCCCCCTCGATTCCGATTTAGAATTTGAAATCGACCGGTCTCAAAAAGCTTATGGCCATTTCTTGGCTCATCATTGTAATAAGGACGTCGACGTAGCCGTTTCAGAATAAGAACATGTGGCTTTCCTTGTATATTGATTGACTACGCAAGTATTTTGTTCTCGATCAATTCAAATATCCCTAATATGTTCAATTTAGCTTACCTTCTACACTTGGGAAAACCCTAGATTTGTTTAGTTAAACTTCTATTAGCCCATGTCTATTTTGTCTTTCATGAAGCTTTTGATATTCTTTATTCCACCAAACCAAATGGAAATTTATCAGGACACATTTGGTTCATTCAACTTTGGATGAGTGCCATGCTAAAAAAAATCTTACCCCCTCCAGACAAAAACATCCGTTCCTATCCCTTTGAGGGTGCCAGACTCACTTCGTTGCTTTCCCACAAAGTTAAACCATCCTGTGAGACATACAAGAGATATCTTCGGTCTTTCTTAAGTAAATAATCATTTACATAAGATCTTCCCCCTTTCTCTCGAACGTCTATCAGGGGGCCTTCTTGGTTGACTCACAAATTCCCAGCCTCGACTCCAGGTGCTCAACAAAACCTAATCGATATATGGAAAAGTTTTCTTTCTTGGGGGCTTCCAGATGAAGGATGTGAAATTTTTTCCTTACCAGCCACAACTTTTTTTGAGACAATTTAGACTTTGCCAAATGCTCCCATATCCTTGATTAAGTGATCCTGGTCTCAAGAACATAGTTATTACCGAAAAAGTGTTGCAAGTAGAGTTAAAAGCAGTCCTCCGTAAAAGGAAGCTATCTCTCGATCCTTACCCCTTCGAGCCAACACACTTTTGAACCAAGGCTTTTCATGATTGGTGGAGTTGCTGGTTTAAATCTACTCACGTTGACACACATATACAATAATCTCGAGATTGACCACTTCTCCATCTTTTGTGTAGGATCACTGTAAACCGAAGAAAGGTAAATGATCGCATTGTCTTCAAATTTTAAAATTCAAGAACTTTTATCAAGAGTGCTATAATCCAACAAATCTTAAGAGCACTTTAATGGGGTGACTCATTCTCTTAGACAAAATTTAAAAAAAAATTAAGAAGCTTTTAAACTTATCAACCCTTTAGGAAAAACTTATTTGGAAAAATATTTCCCAAAACACCTCCCCATTTTCCCTTCAGCTCCTTTTGGAGTAGCTATTTAACTCATCCGAAATGGGGTTTGAGAATTACGTTCTGCCCTAGAAATACTTCATTCCAATTCTATCAAGAACCATGCCACTGCATCTCAATTATCATATTATCCTTACCATAGAATTCATGAGAATGAGCTCCCTCCATGGTTGCAACACATCAAATATACGAGGATTTTGACTCCTACACTTTGGGGTGATGATTATCGTTATTTATACCTCTTTTGATAATAAATAATTTTTATAATTGACATCTTCATATATGTCATTTCATGTGTTTGATTTATCCAAGGCGAAGAAACTTCCATAGCGACCTGAAGACTGGATGAAAGATGATGGAGCTCCATCACAACGAAAAACTGTTACTTCTCATCCTCCCAAACCATCGAAAAGGAAGTCTTCTTCTAAACCCATCAGCTCGAAATCTATAGTTCCTCGAGCTAAGGTAAATATATTCTTTGCTCCAAAGCAAAAATTCGTCTCAATTTTATTTTAACTAGTTTTCATAACCTTTCTATAATTGAACAACCAACTCCTACTTCTGTCTCCTCATCATCTGAAAGCAACGACATTCCCCTTATCAGAAAAAACACCAAGAGACCTCAATTCCAAGAGGTAATGGTTAGAAGTTACTTGTATCAATCATATATTTATACTCACTCCTTTTTTCCTTTATCTACAAGTTACTTTCGCAACCAATATCCCGAGTAATCTTGACTCGCATATCGAGACTACTCTAGTTATTGATCCAGTTACTGTTATCCATGTAGATCCAACAAATTTTGTTCAAGTATTTATTCTGGAATCTCCTCTTACCCAATTTTAATTTTTAGCAGACATTTGATTCCTCCTTTTTTTTCTTAGAGTCCTTTTTTGACTCCTCCCACAACTCTTGCTTCTCCAAAAAAAGACGACGAGCTTATAATCGTCGATATCCTCTTTGTTCCTTGGAATTTTCAATAAACTCATTTTTTCATATTATATAATTCAACAATCTCTTTTTACTTAGATCCAATCAAAGTGGTAGTTTCTACTGGGGCTAGGCAAAAAACTTCTAACATTAAACCCCCGCCACCAACTGCTTCAGCTTTTGAGCAGGCCATGGCCGTAGATGGTGGTCAAGATGAAGAACCATCGCCCCAAACCCCAAACTCCTCCCACTTTCAATGAGGCTATCGAGCCACACTTGTTGACGCTGCTCAACCAGATAATCAAGAGGACTCTACTGACGAACAACATGAGGACACTGTACATCGACATGAAATCTTAATTGAAGCAATTCCTGAACTCAACAATCTCTCCAACATCTTACAAGAAATCGAAAAGAACCCTTTCTCCATTTTGGAGATGTTAGAGAGTACCTCTAACCCTTTCTTATGTTACATGATAATTCGTAGATCGTGCATGTGTGGTTTATATTTTTTCAAGTACTTTCATTTTATAGTTAGCGTCAATTTTCCTGTTTCGCAATCAATTATCGAATAAGCATTGTTAAAAAGTACTTTACTAACCTCGAAAGGTCCTTCCCATTTTGGGGACCATTTTCCATACTGCTTCGATTTTTTATCCATGGACAAGATAACCTTCCACACAATATCACCTTCCATAAAAAATTTACTTTTAACCTTTTTGTTATAACTTGAGCGATTCTATTTTTTTGTTGAATTACATTTTCTGAAGCATTCAACCTTTCTTCATGAAGTGCATTTAATTTATCGAACATCGAATTCCAATAATCCTCACTCGAAATTTCACTTTGCCTTTGAATCCTAACGAATTGCAAATTGATCTCTACGAGCAATACTACGTCTTGCCCATATAATTTAATGGCGTCATTTTAGTAGAATTCTTAGGAGAATTCTGATGAGTTCATAAAACTTGGCTTAGTGTTTCCTGCCAATTTTGAGGTTTATTCCCAACATGTTTCTTAAACAAGTTAATAATAACTTTGTTTATGATCTCTACTTGCCCATTTTCTTGCGCATAATACGGCGTCGAAGCTAATAACTTAATATTCCTTGATTCGGCATACCGCATTATTTTCTGCTCAATGAACACAATACCTCGATGTGTCGTTATAGATTCGGGAATTCCAAATCGATGCACAATATGATCCTCTATAAAATCAATCATATTTGCTCGACATCTTTTAGAGGAATACCCTCTACCCATTTTGTAAAATAATCATCTGCAACTATAATAAATTTGTGACCCTTTGTCAAATCGATAGCTCATCCTCTAAATGACCATGGTTTTATTACAAAGTGCAATTCACTTGTTGAGACTCTTTGTATAGGTCCAAATTTTTGACATTCTTCTCAAGATTTTGCATAATTTACACACTCTTCACAAATTGAGGGCCAGTAAAACCCTTTTCACAATATTAACCATTTAAGTTTTTCTCCCACCAAATGTGCCCCACACCCTTCACACTTTTTTTGAACAGTTCATCACCTATTAATGGCTTGGTATGCAATTTTTCGGTGTATGCTTGTATTTGGATTCCTTAGATATGTTATCAGAGTGGTTCTCCAATCATTAATATCCACATTTATGTGAAGAACATCAAATTGCTAAGACAACTTCTTACGGATCTTGATGATCTTTTTGAGATTCTCAATGGATAACTTATATTTTGATGTGATTTGTGCTAATTCATTGGCCTCACTGTTATATTCTCGATGAACATGTTCAAAATAGATACTTTCAAATCCATTCATGATTTCTTGTACCTTCAAAAGATACGGTAACAAATTAAGATTCAAACACTTATATTCTCGAGTTACTTGTTTAATCACTAGTTGAGAGTCTCCTCTTACTAATACAGGCTTGGCCCTGATGACTAAAAGCATTTCTAATCCAATTATCGAAGCTTCATACTTGGCTTCATTATTTGAACAGTTAGGTACTATTTCAAATAGTAACCTGGTTGGATATGATAAGGGGAAATGATCAAAATACCTACCCTAGTTCCTTTTCCATTACTAGATCCAATGAAATATAAGATCCATTGTTCATTTTTGACAAACCATTCTTCCCCTGTGGCGTTGGTGTGATCTGCCAGAAAATCGGAAATGACTTGCCCTTTTACTAATTTCAAGGTCTCGAAGGACAATGTAAACTCAGTGAAGGCCAAAGACCATTTACCTATCTTATTATGTAAAATAGGTTTCGATAGAAGAAATTTCAATATATTATTTTTTGAATAAATAATCACTTCATGAGGTCTGAAATAGTACTTAAGTTTATATGAATAGTATAGGCAAAGACCTAGTTTCTCGATAGGACTATATTGATTTTCGGCACCAGATAACAATGAACTCAAATAATAAATAGCATATTTCACACCATTCTCATCTTCCTGAGCTAGCATACTCACTATAGTTTTTTTTATGTTAAAATATACAACTTTAGAGGCTTTCCTCAAGTGATTGGGATTAGTATTGGAGGATTACTTAGACTTTGCTTGATCTGCTCAAGTGCTTCTTGATGTTGAGTCTCCCATTTGAAATATACTTCTTTCTTTAAACTCAACAAAGGAGAAAACACTCGAGTCTTCCTTGCTAAATTGGAAATGAATCTCGTCAAGTAATTTACCTTACCAAGTAAGGATTGTAGGTTCTTTTTTTTAGGAGGAGATATCTCTAGAATTGCTTTGGCTTTATTCTTATCGATATCGATGCCCTTTTTATGCACTATAAACCTAAGAAATTCCCTTGCATTCACATCGAAAGCACATTTTAAAGGATTCATTTTCAAACCATGCTTCCTCATTATCTAGAAAGATAATCTTAAGTGTTCGAAATGAGACTCTCTCGACTTAGACTTAATGACGATGTCATCAATATATATTTGCATAAAATCATCTATTAAACCATGAAAGATTAAATTCACAGCTCTTTGATATGTTGCCCCAATATTTTTTAAACCAATTTACCAACCATTCATATGTCCCTAACACTCCAGGGCATCGAAAAGCAGTTTTTGATATATCATTTGGTGCAATAAAAATTTGATTATACCCCGATTATCCTTCTAAGAGACTTATCTCATTCCCTACCATGTAATCTATCAGCACTTCCACAATAGGCATTGGATATTCATCTTTAAGAGTAACTGCATTCAAGTCTCTAAAATCTATACATACTCTCATTTTTCCATTTTTCTTTATTACTAGGACTATATTAGAAATCCAATCTACATACATGGCAGTTCGAATGAAGTTTTCTTTTAGTAATCTTTTGATTTCTTTTTTAATTTTACTAATGACTTTAGGCGCAAACCTCTGAGGTGTTTGTTTAATAGGCTTCTTTTTCTCCATTAAAGGTAATCGATGCTCTACTAAACCTTTATCCAGGCAAGGCATTTCATCATATTCCCGCGCAAAGCAATCTTTATATTCTTTCAATATTTTGATCAAATTCGTCCGAGATTCTTCTCCCAATATTCTACTTATAAAAGTAGGTTTCTTTTCTTCCTCTATTCCTAGGTTAATCTCCTCTAAAGGATCATGTGTCTCTATCTTTGTTGACCCTGTGATTGTCTTTTCAAAACCTAACGGGGATTGGTCATATATACTATCCAACCTAATTTCTTTATTTGAAACACATACACCTATGTCGATTTCAAATATCGACTTATTTTTTCCTACTCTACTTGATTTTCTTAACTCGACTCAATTTTCCTTTCATTAGCATACAAAGTTAATCGAGTAAAGAAATCTGAACATTCTTTATCTTGCATCTCCCCCACCCACTTCGAGGTTGACCTCCTCTTCTTCCATCATAAACCCTTGGTCTATGTCCATCTTCAAATACCAAGATGTAAAATACTTCGAGTTAAATTCACTCGTGTCCTCAAAAGTAAATGGCCTTGTCACTACCATTATCTTTAGTGGTTGTTATGCAGTGGATACATATGTAGTGTATGCACACTGATTACAACCTCAAGCTGACCCTCCCAATTCCACAAGAATAATTTATGATGTGTAGTTGAAGGAACTACCCCCGCTCCATGTATCCATTCTCTTTCCAACAAAACATTAAAATTTGCTCTTGAATAAAGCACCACAAACACTATAGGCCTCCTCACTGTTCCTATAGTGACATCTAAGACAATCATTCCTTCCGAGCTCGATGCCTTTCTGCTAAAATCAAACACCATTATATAATGTGGAACCAAATCCTTCTTCATTTTCCCAAACTTGGTTAACATATAACTAGGCAATATATTGATTGCGACTTCTCCATCCACCAAAATCTTATCTACCTTTAAACCCTCGATTTGCGCTATCAGCGTTAGAGGTTTCAAATGGAACCTCATTTCCTCACTTGGAGGACCAATGAAGGCTGTGTCTCGATCTGGTGAGACACATGCCACTTGGGTAATCCAAACTGCATTTGCTTTCAATGCAGGTTCATAATAATCTTCCTCTTCTTTTCCTTGTTAGTCATGTTCGATTGTTGTGGAAAAAATCAGCTGATAGAATTGACACCACCGCTACATTCATTAATGTTTCCATTAACTCACCATGCAAAGTTGTTGATGATTCCCCCATATCTCCTATTCTAAGTGTTAAATAAAGACGGCAGTGTAAAAACCAAGAGGGGGGGGTGAATTGGGTTTTTAAAGAAATTTTCTCTTTTAAATAAATTTTCAGGTTTTGAAAAACTTTCAAAAACTTGGATGTGAATTTTTCCAATCCTTTGATTAACGCTGTTGGGATTAGCAATTGTAATAATGATCCACAATTAAAAGATAAAGAGAAAGAGAAAGAACACAGAGATTTATACTGGTTCGGATTAAGCCAATCCTACATCCAGTTCCCAACCACCACAAATCCGTGATGATTTTCCCCACTATCTTTAATTGAAATTACAAACACCAATTCATGCAATAACAAATAAAGATAAATCGGAAACACCTCCTTAGACACACTAAGGATGAAACACCTCCCGTACACACCGAGGATGAAACCCACCTCTCTTGACACACAAGAGATGAAACACCTCCCTTAGAACCAATCCAAGGGATGAATTTTCCCTTTACAGAAAACAGTAAAAGAATACACCTGAAATGTGATGGATAGAAAGCTTAAGCACAATGATCACCACTTCCCAAGACTTGATCAAACTGAAGAGAGCAGGAAAACGGCTTTGAAAAAGCTAAGACGCAGAAACACTTTGAATATTTTTTGTTTGTTCAGATGTGTAGAACCTAAGACATTCTCTTTCATTTTATAATTCGAAAATGCTCCAAAGTTTCCATTCTTAGGTTGATTTAAAATTAATTTCGCAAAAATGACTCATTTAATCGATTATATTAAAAGCTTAATCGATTATATCATGTTTAAAAACTGGAAAACAAATATCGTCTGATTTAATCGATTAGATTAAGGCCATAATCGATTATATTAACCCAGAATCAATATAATCGATTATCAAAGACACTTAATCGATTATTTTGCTCGTTAAACATTTTTAATTCAAATTTTAAGTTAAATAATCGATTATCTACGTATGGTAATCGATTAAAAGCGTAGAAAAATGTTTTTGCGAGAAAACACCTTGCTCTCTTGTTTGGGAAGATCTTGAATGGGATTTATGACTTACTCTTTTTATCCAACACCCAAAACAGAACCTTCTACCTTTGATCCTTCAGCTCTTGAGAAAATCTTCATCAATCTTCTCTCTTGAAAGCTTTGAATGCTCTTTATGCCTTTCCTTTCTTATCAAGCAACCTTCCTTTATGAGATGGCACAAGTCTTTAATGTTGATTGAAACTTCCTAAAAACTTCATCATCAAAACTGTAGGTCTCCATAAAACTCGGACTTGAAATATGCCAACAATCTCCCCTTTTGATGATGATAAAAAGAAACCTAGAGACTTGTGATAATATCCTGAAAATCTTGAAAATAATGTATGGATATTTCCATCATAAATATTAGTCCACAAAGGAAATAAAATAGGCAGTCATATAGCATTTAAGTTTCAATTTGAATTTTGAAAAAGAGATTTCAAGGAATTAATGAGTGGAAATTATTTCTAAGAACTCCCCCTTAAACTATGCTCTTAATTGTTTAAGCTATATAAGACACTTATTTGAATTATTTCCTAAAGTTCCCTTGAAATTAATTTTCTTAAAAGCTATATTAACTAGACAGATTTTCAATCAAGACAAATATTTTCTCCCCCTTTATTTTTATCATTTTAAAAAGATTACATTTTCGTGAGATAATTACAGCAGAAGCAAATTAATAGACAGTAAAATAATAGAGAGAAAAAATACAGCAGCTGGAAAATAATGAAGAACAAGCTAAGGAAAAGTGAACTTGTAGCCTATTCAGCTTTCTTCACTATCTTCTTCATCTTCCTCAACATTTGTCGGCTGTTTGCTTCTTGAGGATGTTGTATTATCTTCTTCAGGAGATAATTCTTCAATGTTCATCTTTCTTTCAACTCTATACATTCTTCTATTAAGCCTTGAGAGTTGATGAGAAAGGCCTTGAAATTCCTTGGAGTGAAGATTCATCATAGAATCCATTCTTGATATGAGAAGCTCCTCCACCGATCCCGGTTGAGGCTGAAATTGAGGTAGAGGTTGAGGTTGGTCTTCATCATCTTCTTCCATGGCAGCAGCCTCCTTCATCTCTTTGGGTAAACCTGTTGCCTTGTTCTATGAGGCCCATATGCCTTAGAACATTTTTGCCAATTTTGCTATTGCTTAGCAAAATCTGTTTATTCTCCCCTTCAAGATCAACACCTTTGTATTCTAGAATCTTAGAAACAAACACAAGCATAGGGTAATGCAAAAGAGGAAAGCCTAATGGCTTTAAACATATTATCAAGGATAATTGAGGGCCAATCTATGCTCACATTATTAAGGAATCCATACATTAGAAGAATGTCTTCCTTAGTAAGTTGGGCATGATTAGTGCCTCTTGCAACTAAAATCCAAACAATAACATAATGCAACATTCTTTCATTTAACTTTACATTACCAACTTTATACAAGTTCTCAACTTGTAGGTTAGGATCCTTGCAGAATTTTCTCGAATTCTACCAACTTGTTGAAGTCCTCAAAGCCATATGTGATGTTTATGCCTTGAGTTGAGAGACCAGCTACATTGTTCCACAAATCTTCATCAAAGAAGATCCTTACACCTTTCACTTTGGTGCTTGGGCTGGCTGTTCTTGATGTCAAGTTCATGTAGAACACTCTAACCAAATCTGGGTAGAATGCCCCTTCCATCTCCACAAATTGTTGTAGTCCACTTCCTACTAAAAATTCCTGAAATTGAAAACCATGAGATCTAAAAAATTCACAAGACAAGAATTTAGGGGTAAGAATTTTTCTATCCTTCCACTTGTTAACAAAACCAATTTGCGGATCCTCATCCGAAATCCAACCAGCCTAGAGTTGGAGGTCTCCTTTCTTGAGAAGTCATTGGCTCCTTGCCCCTTCTCCTTGATGGCATCTTCCTTCTTCTTTGATCAGCCATTGTGGTGATATAAAAGACAAGAGAAATTGCACAACAAGATAATGGAATAACAGAGACAACGACAGAGAATTAAAATTCGCACAAGACAGCAAATAACAGCAGAAACAGCAAGAGTGAAAGAGAGAGTGAGTGAGTCACTTTGATTCTCAAACCAGCTATTTATAGAATGAAATCCGGGTCATAAAACGTTGATTTAATGAAAATATATCCGTTGGGAACGAATATAGCCGTTTAAAAAAGACAAAACACGTGAAAACATGGCCAACGTTCGAAAATCATATTTGCGTAAAAACACGTAATCAGTGCATTTAATCGATTATATTCTCATTTAATCGATTATTTGCCTTCAAAAATTTTCCGAAAATGAAAACCCAGAAATTTAATCGATTATGTGCATTCCTTAATCGATTAAATTGCTCCCCAGCGATTTAATCGATTATGTCATAAACTTAATCGATTATATTCTAAAACATTTTCACAAACACTGCGTTTAATCGATTAATACACGAAACCTAATCGATTAAATACGTAAATTTTCGTAAAACGCTGAAATAACATAAAAAACAACAACAAACATCAATTAAGCAACAGATTTATCACAAACAATTCCTAGATCTCTTCTAAGCTCATAAAATCTATCTCTAGGCAAAGGTTTGGTGAAGATATCAGCTAGTTGATGTTTGGTATCTATATATTCTATAATGCAATCTCCTTTAGCTATATGATCTCTAATGAAATGATGTCTAATTTCTATATGCTTGGTCTTAGAATGCATGATAGGGTTCCTAGTCAGGTTAATGGCACTAGTGTTATCACACTTAAGAGGGATATGATCTAGAAAGATATCAAAGTCTTCTAATTGCTGCTTCATCCACAGTATTTGAGCACAACAACTCCCTGCTGCTATATACTCAGCCTCCGTGGTTGAAAGAGCAACACTAGCCTGTTTCTTAGAATGCCATGAAACTAAGGAACATCCTAAAAGATGACATGTACCACTAGTACTCTTCCTATCTATTCTACAGACCACCATAATCTGAGTCCGAAAAACCTATGATACTAGGTGAGGCTCCCGAAGGGTACCATAAACCAAAGGATGTTGTTCCTCTAAGGTACTTAAGGATTCTCTTAACGGCTTTTAGGTGAGACTCTCTAGGGTTGGCTTGAAACCTAGCACAAACACACACACTTTGCATTATATCAGGTCTACTAGCAGTAAGATAAAGTAATGATCCGATCATACCTCGATACCGTGTTTGATCTACCGCCTTACCGTTTAAATCTTGATCTAGATAGCAAGATGTAGCCATGGGGGTTGAGGCTTCTTTCGAACTTTCCATCTCAAATTTCTTCAAGAGTTCCTTGCAATACTTTGTTTGACATATAAAAATACCTTTCTTCAATTGTTTGATTTGCAAGCCAAGAAAGAAATTTAGTTCTCCCATCATGGACATTTCAAACTCTCCCTGCATATTTCTAGCAAACTCTTGGCAAAGATCATCGTTAGTTGATCCAAAAATAATATCATCAACATAAACTTGAACAATGAGAATATGTTTCTTTGATTTCTTAATAAAAAGAGTAGAATCAACTTTACCTCTTCTAAAACTATTTTCAAGTAAGAAATTACTTAACCTTTCATACCAAGATCTTGGGGCTTAAAAATTATGAGAAATTCCATTTTCTTCACAAAAATTTTCAAAAGAAAAATTTTGAAATTCACCGCCATGATCACTTCGTAAAAACTTGATTTTTAAATCTTTTTCATTTTGAATAACCTTGGCAAATTTTCTAAATTCTTTAAAAGCATCACTTTTAGATGAAAGAAAAAGAGTCCAAGTGAATCTAGAGTAATCATCAACAATCACAAGAGCATAATAATTGCCACCAAAACTTTTTGTTCTAGAGGGACCAAATAAATCCATGTGCAGTAATTCTAAAGGTTTTGAAGTGGAAACAACATTTTTAGATTTAAAAGAACTTTTCGTTTGCTTCCCTTTTTGACAAGCTGCACATAATTTGTTCTTTTCAAAAACCAGTTTTGGCAAACCAATCACTAACTCTTTAGATATGAGTTTACTTAGATGAGGCATATGAATGTGAGCAGCTCTTCTATGCCATAACCATGGATCCTCTTCTTTCGCAACTAAACAAGGCATATTATTAGATGTAGATGCACAATCAATATCAATCAAATAAATGTTATTATGTCTCTTACCAATGAGGGCGATTTCATTTGAGTCCTTGTGATGAATTTT
The DNA here is from genome assembly GCA_030347555.1 of Lablab purpureus. Taxonomy (NCBI): domain Eukaryota; kingdom Viridiplantae; phylum Streptophyta; class Magnoliopsida; order Fabales; family Fabaceae; genus Lablab; species Lablab purpureus. The sequence goes on from CM059256.1 coordinate 18,178,026, forward strand.
GCAAAGATCACTATCAAACGTTACCTTTAAACCTTTATCACAAAGTTGACTAATGCTTAGCAAATTGTGCTTCAATCCATCAACAAGAAGAACATCATGAATCTTTAGGGAGTCTCCAACCATTCCGCTACCAATGATTTTTCCCTTATTGTTGTCACCATAGGTTACAAAACCTTGTTCTTTCTTCTTGAAGCTTTTGAATTTGCTTTTATCACCCGTCATGTGCCTTGAACAACCACTATCAAGATACCATAGTGACTTTTTGGACTTGGGACCAACCTGCATCATAAGAAAAAAATTTAGGTCCCCTAAAGTCACTTATTAGGGTCCTCATGGGTTAGAAACAAATTTTCCTTTGGGAACCCATTTATATTTCCCATTAGGAACACTAAAACGTTTAATATTGCATCTATTTACCGAATGACCTTTATGCATACAATAAAAACATGTAGGAACATTTGTTTTTCTTGGTATGTACGCATTTTTATAAAACTTCTTTTTAGGTTCATTTGTTTTATTTTTGAAATAAGGAACTTCAAAAACCTTTTTCGTATTTGATGATTCTCCTTGAACAAAAACAATTTTGTTTGAATTATTTTTATTTTTGAAATTGTAACCAAGTCCCGCTTTTCAGTATAAACCTTTGTTGTCTTTCAAAATATTATTTAAATTATTATTACCCATTGTAATTTTTGAAAGAGACTTTTCAAGATAAGAAACTTTGTTTGCAAGAACGCTACAATTTTCACAAATAGGAATTTTCGTTTCGCATTTGCAAGGGATAAGCGCTGTTTTCAAATCATCCTTTAAAACGATTTTCTCTTGTTCCAAATCTGAAATTTTCTTTTCAAGACTCTTGTAGTAATTTTTTAATTTATTGTGAAAGAAAGTTAATTTTTCAGATTTTTCACATAATTCCAAAAACTCTTCAAGCAAATCATCATAATTATTTGGAAGGCCAGAATCACTTACCTTGCTACATGTGGATTCGGCATCATCATCATCATCATCCGCCATAAGACAGATATTGGCTTCTTCTTCTGATTCACTTGCACTAGAAGAACTCACGTCATTATCTTCCCACGCGATGTATGTCTTCTTTTTCTTTTTGTCAAAAGGCTTCTTGTATTTCTTTGCCTTTTCCTCATCCTTTCTTGTAATTCCCTTTGTTCTTGTTCTTGATGAACTTTTTGTACTTTTTGACAAACAAGCTTATGTCACTGCATTCAAGATCATCATCCGTGTCACTACTCTCATCTTTGTGGGATTCCGCTTTAAGAGCAACACCTTTTCTTTTGACTTCTTCTTCTTCTCCTTTGAAGCGTCCAAGTTCCATTTCATGTTCTCTGAGTTTCCCGAAGAGAGTTGTCATGTTCATGTTTGACAGGTTCTTTGATTCCGTGATGGCCGTCACTTTAGGTTGCCAAGTCCTGTCCAAAGATTTCAAAATTTTGACATTTAATTCTTCAGTATCGAATTTCTTACCTAATGCCTTGAGATGATTTACGATGTGAGTAAATCTCTTTTGTACGTCGCATATGGTTTCTCCTTTGCTCATACAGAACATTTCATATTCCTGAATCAAGGTGTTCTTCCTTGATCGTTTCACTTCTTCCGTTCCTTCATGTGTGACTTTTAAAGTGTCCCACATCTCCTTTGCAATAGTGCAATCCGATAACCTGTAAAACTCATCAATGGTTAAGGCGGATGCTATCATGTTACACGCCCTTATGTCGCATTGATTCCGGTTGTATTCGTCCCTGCTCCAATTTGCTTTCTTCTTAGGTACCTGCGCTTCTTCAACAACAACCATAGGAATAAATGGACTATTTACAACAGCATCCCAAACGCCTTGATCATTGGACCTTAGAAAATTTCCATCCTCTTTTTCCAAAAGGATAGTTTTCACTGTAAAAAGTGGTGGTCTATGAATAGATGCACCTTCAAGCAAAAGTTTGATTTTTGTTCGCCATAAGGATCTTGTTTTTGAATAACTTTCAAAAAACCAGCTCTGAGGCCAATTGTTAAATAAAGACGGCAGTGTAAAAACCAAGAGGGGGGGATGAATTGGGTTTTTAAAGAAATTTTCTCTTTTAAATAAATTTTCAGGTTTTGAAAAACTTTCAAAAACTTGGATGTGAATTTTTCCAATCCTTTGATTAACGCTGTTGGGATTAGCAATTGTAATAATGATCCACAATTAAAAGATAAAGAGAAAGAACACAGAGATTTATACTGGTTCGGATTAAGCCAATCCTACATCCAGTTCCCAACCACCACAAATCCGTGATGATTTTCCCCACTATCTTTAATTGAAATTACAAACACCAATTCATGCAATAACAAATAAAGATAAACGGAAACACCTCCTTAGACACACTAAGGATGAAACACCTCCCTTAGAACCAATCCAAGGGATGAATTTTCCCTTTACAGAAAACAGTAAAAGAATACACCTGAAATGTGCTGGATAGAAAGCTTAAGCACAATGATCACCACTTCCAAAGACTTGATCAAACTGAAGAGAGCAGGAAAGCGGCTTTGAAAAGCTAAGGCGCAGAAACACTTTGAATATTTTGTGTTTGTTCAGATGTGTAGAACCTAAGACATTCTCTTTCATTTTATAATTCGAAAATGCTCCAAAGTTTCCATTCTTAGGTTGATTTAAAATTAATTTCGCAAAAATGACTCATTTAATCGATTATATTAAAAGCTTAATCGATTATATCATGTTTAAAAACTGGAAAACAAATATCGTTTGATTTAATCGATTAGATTAAGGCCATAATCGATTATATTAACCCAGAATCAATATAATTGATTATCAAAGACACTTAATCGATTATTTTGCTCGTTAAACATTTTTAATTCAAATTTTAAGTTAAATAATCGATTATCTACGTATGGTAATCGATTAAAAGCGTAGAAAAATGTTTTTGCGAGAAAACACCTTGCTCTCTTGTTTGGGAAGATCTTGAATGGGATTTATGACTTACTCTTTTTATCCAACACCCAAAACAGAACCTTCTACCTTTGATCCTTCAGCTCTTGAGAAAATCTTCATCAATCTTCTCTCTTGAAAGCTTTGAATGCTCTTTATGCCTTTCCTTTCTTATCAAGCAACCTTCCTTTATGAGATGGCACAAGTCTTTAATGTTGATTGAAACTTCCTAAAAACTTCATCATCAAAACTGTAGGTCTCCATAAAACTCTGGACTTGAAATATGCCAACACTAAGTCTTGTAAAATTTGCAAAGTTTCTCTTGTTAAACTTCTTCCATTGAGTTTTAGACATATTTTTCCTTTTTCCAAGGTGTCTCATGAAAATATGTTGTCTTTCGGAAACCCCTTCCTCTTTCACAAGACAACCTGTCAAGCACCCTTCCTCTTGAAGCCCTTCCTTGTGAATTTTGAGAATAGAAACTTCCCCTACACACCTATTGATTTATCAGAGCTCTTGCACAAGGAACAAAAGTTCTTTGTGGTTCCTTGACTTGACCATCCGAGATCTGAATATTCTTCAAATTTTTTTGTTGTTTCTTAACCTTCTTAGCCTTCTCAGCCTCAAAAGCTTTTGCAACAGACTTATGAAACACCGCGCTACATCAAGGACATAAAGTCACATCATCATCATTATATTTCTTTCTAATTAAAAAATCTAGCAAGGTCTAGCCTTGGGATATATTTCTTTCTTGAAGTGCTCATACTCTCCCATCTCTTATTCTAATTCCCTAGTTTCTACTTTGAAGTGCTTGGGATCGACATCATTAGTAATGTCTACCATAAAGACCTCCATGACTTTCTCAGTTTCAATATCATCAGAATATCGACATGGAGCACAACTTCCACTACATTTACCTGAACCTTAAGAGGACCAGGATCCACTTCCATAGCTATTTCCTCAAATTTGAGTCTTCCTTGTTCTATTGCATCCTGTATCACATCCCTGAAATGAATGCAATTATTAATCCAATGACCATAAACATTATGAAAGTTACAGTATTTCCTGCCTTGTCTTTGTTCTTGAGTTGGTAATTTATGCTCATTATTAAGCTTAATTTGCTTGTCTTTTAATAAAATATCAAAAATTTTGTCAGCTTTACTTACATCAAAACTATCTGTTCGATTTGCAAGTTTATCTTTTACTTTTCCCCTGTTGTAATAATTTACACACATATGGAGGGCCTATTTTTAATTCAGCCAAGTTCATTTCTTTCGCATCATAAAGTATGTCTTCTTCATCGATTTCATATTTTTTGGGTAAATTTGAAGTTTCAGTGTATGTCACTCTTTCCTTTTCATTTGACTTGTCAAAATTTTGATATCTTTCATTTTCATATTTTATTTGTTCGATTCTCTGGATCTTATCTTCTAATTGGACCATATCTCTTAAAGGTAAATTAACCAGTTTTTTCCTAATTTAGAATTCCAGGTCAACAACAACAATTCGAACCAATTAATATTCGGGGATATGTGTGAAACATCTTGATTTCATCTGCCAAAATCGATTAAGGTAGTAATCTATATTGTCATCACTATATCTTTTAATATTCATCAAATTGACAAGGCTAACTCGATTTTCCCCTCTAAAAAATTGATCATGGAACATCCTCTCCAACTGATTCCAATTATATATAGAGTTGGGTGTTAAAGTTGTAAACCAAGTAAATGCATTTTTTGTTATTGAACTTGGGAAATAATTCATTTTTAACCCTTCAATCATATTCAAGTTATCACATTCGATTTGATATCTTACTATATGTTCAACTGTATGTTAGAAATAATGACAGTGTAAAAATCAAGAGGGGGGGTGAATTGGATTTTTAAACAACTTTTTCCCTTTTTAAAATAAATTTCCAGATTTTAAAAAGAACTTCTAAAAACAAGATTTGGATTTTCCTTAACCTTTGATAAGAGCAGTTTGAATAACAATTGTTAATATGATATGCAATAAAATAAAGAGATAGGGAAAGAGAGACTGAACATAGAGATTTATACTGGTTCGGATTTAGCCAATCCTACGTCCAGTTCCCAATCACCACAAACACGTGATGATTACCACACTATCTTTAAAAGTAATTTACAAACACTAATCAGTGACACAATGTAAAAATAATTAAAGATAAACAGAAAGACACACTAAGGATGATCCCCACCTCTCTTGACACACAAGAGATGAACACACCACCCTTTAGAATAGATCCAAGGGATGAATTACATAAACCAATAAACAATAAAGAAAACACATGATGAGTGCTGGATATGAAAGCTTAAGCACAACTGCAATCACCACTTCCAAGAACTTAGATCAACCTCAAGAGAGCAAGAAAACGGTTTTGAAAAACTTCAGTGCAAGAACATTGTAATTTTGTGTTTGATTAGATGTGTTTAACCTAAGATGTTGCCTTTCATTTTATAATTTGAAATCAGCTCAAAGTTTCCATTCTTAGGTTGATTCAGCATTGAATTTGCAAAAACGTCGTATTTAATCAATTATATTAATGATGTAATCAATTATATCAGAGTAAAACTGGAAAACATATTTTTCCTGATATAATCAATTAGATTAAGGACATAATCGATTATATGAAACCCAGAAGCAATATAATCGATTATCAAAAACACTTAATCGATTATTTTGTTCATTAAACACTTTTAATTCAAATTTTAAGTGATATAATCGATTCTATTTCGATTTCTAATCGATTAAAAGCGTAGAAAAAGGTTTTTGCGAAAATATGACTTGCTCTCAAGTTTGAAATGGTCTTGAATGGGATTTATGACTTACTCTTTTTATCCATCACCCAAAACTGAAACTTATAAACTTGTATCTTTAGCTCTTGAGAGAATCTTCAACAATCTTCTTTCTTGAAAGCATTTATTCTCCTTGAATGCAAATATATTTTGCCTTAAATTCCATGATGCAACCTTCCTTTGTGAGATAAAATCAAGTCTTTAATGTTGAAATAAAACTTTATATCTTCATCATCAAAACTCCAATCTTCATGACTTATTGAGATTAAATCTTCATCAAAACTTTCTGAGTAACTTTTTACTCATGCTTGAAATATGTCAACACTGTAGACTCCTAAACCTCCACTGTAAACTTAGTAAATTTTGGGATCTTACATCCCCTAGGGAGTTTGACTTCAAGTAGGAAGTTAGGAAATGGAGATATAAAATAGGGTTGCTCAAAGCGCCCCATTTCCATCCCCTGCTCATTTAAAAATCTATCCAATACTTGATTGAATTGTTCAACATGATTAAGGCCTTCTTATCGAATCTGATCTTCATTTGTTATTGGCCTTCGATTATTATTTCCGATTTGGCCAAAATTTTCAGGATTTTGGCCTCTTCTCGAAAAATGATATTCACCTAACCTGATTTGTGGTCCTTGTTAATGTTGATCGTTTGAAGCAACTCAATTTCTAATATTTTCTCCAACTCTTGGAATGACAAATGCATCCCCTATTCGACCGATTTGGCCTGCCAACCTTTGGAAACTATCATTCATAGTTTGAACTAAAGGATTCAACACAGTTGTAATATGTTGGGTTAGTGTGTTAACCATCTCAAAATTACTATCCATCCATTTGTTTTCGAATAACTTCTAATGAAGCATTACAAATTCCTGTACTAATGTTTTCAACATCTGGGTTATTTCTCTCAAGTTGGTCTTGGTTATAGGCATATCTATTATCTAGATAACCTCTTTGATTTTCTCGACATAACCTTGGGATTGGTTGCCATCTTGGCATACCCCAAGGGTGTCTTTCATTTACTGGGGTTCCTTAATGTCTAGGCATCGAAGTTTCTGCCTCTGCATGATTGTAGAATATCAGAGGAGGTATTATCTCAGTCCTTGTTGTCATGTGTGGACCCACACTAGTAGTTACTGGGCTAGTTATAGCCGAGGAACTTTGTATTAACATAGTTCCTTGACTTATCGGAGGAATATTAGCATTTTTTAGTATGACTTCTGAGATCCCAATATTAACTCCATTTCTCCCTTACTCGTTTTTATTGATCTCTGGAGGAACCACGTTGCTATTATTGGCATTATTCTGATTCACTATCACTATTCTCCCACTTCTCACTAACATAACACTTGGTTCTTTCTACAGTAGTTTTAGAACTAGCCAATTTTGTGTTTAGTGTTAGAACACTGTCCCACCGGACATGCCAATTTGTTTTCGATATAAATTGGGTGTAATCAAAATTGATCTATGATCCGATTTCACAAATTTGACAATCTACTAACAAATACGACTCTATGGATAATTATGTTATCACTTTTAATTTAAAATTACTGCTTTAAAATAATAATTCTTTTTTATTTTTTATTGAATAGTACAAATATAAATTAAATCTTATAAATCTAAATTAGACTTAAGAGAAAATGTTGATTATCAAAGAATCTGATTTTATTACTTCTTGTTTGATTTTTCGATTTTTTGAGGTTAACTTAAAACTAGTTGAATTTTTTCTGGTAGCCTCACATCCATATAACTAATGTAAAGAATTTTTCTATATATTTCGATTCCTTCTTTTTGTTAAAAGAGACGTCTACTATTCTAATATTTCTGAAATCATGATAGGACACTTTATTCAATGAATAATAATATTTTATGGGCACAATTGAACCAAGAGAATCTCCCACTACTAAAAACATCTTAATTTTACAATTTAAAAAAAAATAATAATAAAATATTTAATATATTTTATTCATTTTTCTTTATATCTCCCCTTATATCTCTTAGAAGTCAGTTTTAATATATATATACATATATATATATATATATATATATATATATATATATATATATATATATACGTATATATATGAGTCTTACTATTCAAAACTTAATTGTGTTTAAGTTCTGAATCTCACTAACAAAATACAAATTTTCATAATCAGATTAATTTTGTAAACTGTAAAATTTAATTATAAATAGAAAACTATAAGGAGTTCTTCTAAATTTTTCTTAATAAAATAAAAAATGATAAGAATATAATGTGAATTACTTAAAAAATGAAATGACATAATAATATTCATTTAAAATGGAATAAAGTTCTTCGAATTTCTTTTTACATCCTTGTATTATAGATGTTATTATTTGTTTGAAATTAGATGAATTTAACTAATTAAAAGAAATAATATTCAGAAAATCACCTATAAAGACCCATTATATTTGGAGTTAAAAAATTAAGTTTTACTATTTTTTAATGGAGAATACGCTTTCAACCTAATATCCTCCTAAATTTATTAAGTACTTTAATAAATTTTAAGTTCTTTTAGTATTTGAGAATAAATTAAAAAATTGAATTAAGTATTGGAAGTTAATTAGTCCCGTTCGTTCACGTAAATTTAAAATATCGATCACACAAATTGAAATATTGTGAAATAATATGTAAAGTTTTTTATATTTTTTACACTAACTCTATATATGTGAGTACGATGGAAAGTGTATTAAAAATAAGTTGCAGAATGAAAAGAAAAATGAAAATGTACTTTTAATATTAAAAATAAAATAAAAACAACTTTTGTCGAAATTAAACAAAAATCTATAATTTATTGGATATTTAATTTTAAAAACTTAGTAAATATATAAAACAAAAAAAAATCATGCGTTATTTAAGCATTTATTGAAATAATTATTTTGCAACTGTCTCACAGCAAGTTTACATGGTTGTGATTTGATTTGTTTCCTTTCAGCAAAGTTTCCCACATGACAAGAAAGAAACAAGGACCTAAACGAAGTAAACCAGATTCTGCAATCTTAAATAATGAATTTGTCGTGAAAAACGTAGATGAAGCCAAAATTATCAGATGATGCGGCGGCACAGGGTAATCCCATCACCCACGGAGAGCTGGCAAATCTCAATCCTTGAATCTTGTGCCAGGTAATTGTTCAGGTCCATCACATAGCCGCGAAGAGGCCAAAAGTATTCCATCAACGGTGCATCAGGCGCCGCGGCCACAGATCCAGCCCATAGGGTGTTATCGTATCCGATCAGCCCTCCAACCTTCACCAGTTCAATTACCCTCTTGTGATAGTTCAAGTAATTGTTCTTATCAGCATCCACGAAAACGAAATCGAACGTTCCCTTGTTATTTTCCTGCAGAATTGACATGGTTGATTTAATTACCAAGGACAAACTATGAAACCAAAACACTTCCTCTTTTCTTTCCCTTTTCCTTCTCTATTTGTAAATCATGTACACAAATTGAGATGAAGAAAAACAGTGCACACACATCTTTAAGCTGCTCGTCAAGAAAAGGAAGAGCAGGTCCTTCTCTGAAGTCGATCTTGTGACCCACACCAGCTTTTTCAATGATGGGCAAACCTAATTCATAGTATTCACGGTTCACGTCCAAAGCCAAGATCTGATAAAAGTAAAACAAATTAATAAGCTATAAACTATAATTATGAAATTCAATTCATGACATGATGGAAACAATTTAGAGTTTAATTATGTGCTGAGTAAGGACCTTTCCATCTGGAGGAAGAGCCAGGGCAGTGGAGAGAAGAGAGTAACCAGTGTATACACCAATTTCCAAGGTGTTCTTGGCATTAATAAGCTTAATAAGCATGCTAAGAAGTTGCCCTTCTTCTGGTGGTGTAGTCATGATGTTCCTGATTTAAAATATCATCACTAATATTAACTACTAAAGAAGTATTTCTCAAGAATTGGAACTAGCACAGTTTGTTGTAGACACTGCATATTTTTTATAAGCAAGTGCAAGATGAGCATGATTACTTAGGGTGTTTTAGTGTCATCTCGCGGAGCTCCTTCAAGCAGTCGTGCTCTCTTGGATAAACACTGGTTTCAAGTATGTACTGCAATAATAGATTTATAACGTGATACTTGGAAGCTAAAATATTGTTATAGTTTGAAAGTGAGAGTGCAAAGTTGCTGAATAAACCTGATAGAGTGCATCGCTCTGAAGGAGAGTCTTATGAGAGAGTTCTCTGGTGCTCAAGCGATTGTTTTTCTGTTCCTCTTCATTAGCCATGTCTGTCTTGAATCTCTTGCTAGCTCAAGTTTCGTTCAGCCTTAAAAGTATCCTTTTTTGTAGGAACGATTTCCTATTTGTGCACAACAACACAAATGTGGTGTCCCGTATGCTATACCTACCCATGTTCTTCACGCTTTAACAAATATAATGAAATAAAATAAAATCATATTAGTTTTATTTTCAAACTTAGCACTCGCTGACGTGGCGGTGACGTGGCGGTGACGTGGCGGTGACATGGCTGAAAAAACAATTTTTTATGTATTATGGGATCTATCTGATTATAAGGATTTTTGTTTTACTTTTTTCTTCATTTGTGTTTTTCACCCAATCTCTCTCAATTTCGTCAGCTCTCTTTCATTTTGTTCCTTGCTTATTTTGTTTGTTGTCTGCGTTTGCAGTCTTTCATCGATCTTCAGCAGCATCGTTTACTGATGTAGTGTTTCAGAGGCTTAGGTGGTTTGGCGTTTTTTATTATTTCCGTTAGGTGTATCTTCGACGATGGCGTCCAGTGGGTTACTAGCATTGCCTTGTTGGGTTGCAGGTGGCATTGGTTGGTTGGAACCCCAATCTATTAGTTTGTTTTCTCCAGCAGCAACATGTAACCAACATTGGTGGTTCAGTGGAGGTCAGAGTGGCTACAGTTCCCTAAGACGTTAAAAAGAAAGGTAAAATAGTTTATGATTTTCGTTGGTGTTTATTTCGTTTGTATGTGTTGGATCCTTAAATGTTGTTGTTTTCATTTTAAAATATAAAAATGAAATTGAATGGAGAAATCACTACAACAAATTTAATATTAAGTGACATATAGAAAATGTCATTATATAGATGTAATATATGTGGGTATAGGATTCTTATACATATACCCACACACAATATTAGTGTAAATTTTGAATGAGATTTAACAATATATGTGGTGTGTCACTATAGTTTATACCTACACTTTTTTCAATTGTAGGAATAAGTTTGTTAACATATACCTACACTTTTCTCAATTGTGAGAATAAGTTTGTTAACATATACTTACACTTTTTTCAATTGTGGGAATAAATTTGTTACCATATATTTACAATTAGAGTGTGTTAATATTATTAAGATAATGTCATTATAACCAATCAATCAAGAGTTTACAATTTTAGTTTTAAATCAAATGTCAAATTGATAAATAAAAAATACAAAAACATCTATAAAAGTAGTGATATATCAAACACAAATCCTAAAATAAAATCATTTTATGTACCATAATTAAGAGTCAATACATACTAACTTAGAAATATTAATCACATGGTCTCATATGAGATATTCACATTTATTGCATACTCATCATCTTTCGTATGTTAGAAATACTAAAAGTAAATGTCTAACTATTATAACTATTAAACACATTGTTTTCCCAACAATAATGTTCATATCTCCATAAGCATACAAAATCCGCATCATTTATAGAGTATCTACAATCACACTAAAAATTTGATTTTAGAGACAACTAAGGAAATAATTATAACTTTAAATTAATTTTCTAATCATGATTAATGTTAACTATTTCCACTTGTAGTTGTTTGAGCATTACCATTAGAATCATTTTGATCACTTCCAACATTAAGTATCTACATAAAAAAATACATCTTTATAAATATCGTATTAATGTTAAATTTTTTTATAAGTGATCAAATGCAATTCTAGGAGTTTTTACCTCTTGATTTACAGCTTGTATAGTATCATGAATCTCTTGATCCCCTGAAAATCGTGCTTGAAGAAAAGATAAAAGATTTCCAAGTATCTTCTCTAATTTTTGAATTCTCTCTTCTCCTATAGAACTTTAACGTGAATATATATATATATATATATATATATATATATAATTATCCTATGAAAAAGGTAAGATGATGTTATTTTTAGTAATATATGATGTAAGATGAAATAAACACGTTTCATTCACATACTATTTAGTTATTTAATTCACCTCAATAATCTATGACTTAGTACTCAATCTAAAAAAATAAAATTAAATAACAATATTAAATAATATAATCAACTTTACACAAATATATATATATATATATATATATATCAACCTTCAAAGTATTAAAATAGGTTATTGATATAATTTAATAACAATATTAAATAATATAATGAATTTTAATAAAAAATTATTTATTAAAAATATTTTTTAAAATATTAATAAAAAATTTAAGTAACATTTTCTTTAATAATAATATCAATTTTCTTAAAAGATTATTAACTTTTTTAATAGAAAAGTAATATTATAAAGATATTATTAAAAATATATAATAATTTTTTAATACAAAAGAATATTTTGAAAATGTTATTAAATTTTTTGGTTATATTTTGTCTAGGAAAAATGCAGGTTAAAACACACAATGAAAGACTACACTCATCTCTAAGATCCACTCAATACAAAAACCATTATAACTATAACAGGCAAGGATCCACGTTAACCGAAACAAATGTTTGAGATACAAATATGGCTAAGAATCACAACAAAGGCCCCTTCTAAAATCCTATCTCACTCTACTACTACAAAAGAAATAAAGACAAGAATAGAGAAAAATATAATTAGTTGAATAAGATTACCTGTTGCCCTATATCTGCAAGGGTAAGTCCTTAGGGGATCCAACTCTGTTACCAAACTAAGATCATTCTTTGCCATGTCACGATCACAATATTTTGAACGCTTCTCATATGCAGATGCATTATTCCTGGCCTTTGCTATTAGTTTTATAATCTCATCATATGCAGCTTTGTGTTGTTCTTTAAGATGATATACACGTGCCAACCCTTGATGTGCTCGTGTATGCTTGATGTTAAGTGCATGCTTGACTTTAATAAATTCATTGTTTCAGCACTGAAATCCAATCAACATGTTTAATCTGAAAATAGGTATAATACTCACTTTCCTTTACAAAGACCATCTCAGGGGCATCTAAGAGCTTCCTCCAAGAGATTGATCACATACTTAGAAGACTTTGAATCAAGACTTGAATCAGCTAAGACATAAGCTTTGAGAAAGAAAGTTTCAAATGACCTTTGAATAGAAATGGACTCCTCAGCTTTTGCCAATGCTTTTCACGATAATCAGTATCATACAATATCCATCCTTCATAGACAAGCCTTTCATGTGTTGAACATGGATGATTTCTGGCTAAACGCAAACTGCGTATGACTGCCTTCTAAGAATTTAACCTGCAAGATTAAGAAGCATCAATGCCTACAATGAACAGGGTCATGCTGAGACAGTAAATAATAGAGGACTGAAACACTAATCAAATAACATATGTGATTAACAAGAAAAAATTAGAAAAAAGAGTTTAATGTATAACACACCTTATTTGCTGTAGATACTAAAAAGTACAAAACTAGTGAAACTATACATTTGAATCATCTAACCAGCCTTGAAAAAGAGATAAAGAGATATCAGCTTCCATCTATCTCACTGGAACAATAAAAAGAGCATTGTCTAGATCAAAACTTACAACTGTCTAAACAAGGCATGGAAACATCTCAATTCTGAAACTCAGCCTTGTACATAATTTCCAACAGTAAATTATTATATGACCTTCTATTAACCATCAATTCTATAATTTCTGCATATATTGCATTGTTCATGCCACAACCTGGCTTATTCTGCATCTCAATTATGCATATGCTAGTATGAGGGATGTTGAAGTATTTCCAAAAGGGCTTGCGATTCATTCTAAATCTTTTAACTAACGAAAGATATCTGGCTAGGGAAAATTGAGATGCCACAACCTAGTATAGAGAGAAGGGAATAGGAAATACCACGACCTTTTAAGTGCTCTTGAATTGAGAATTTCTCCCTGCTAACATCTCATTTTACATAAACAAAAAATAAAACTGGTTTTATTTTGCCTCTTTTTCCTACTTTATTGAATAAAAATCTTCATCCTTAATGCTTATATGAACTATAAAGAATATAGAAGAACAGGGCCAAACTCAATCCACACAAAAAGGATAGTGCCAACCGGATTATTCAAGCTGCGAATCAAACTTTTCTATAGTACCTGTTTACTTTCTAGTTTGGTGGATGATCAATGATGATGCCATAGTTTCCACTAATTTTAACATTATACAAGGTCATAAGTCATCATAACAAAGTAATCTATTTAGCAGCAAATAGAGCCACAAAATTCCATGCAGAAATATGTTCATGATTCAATTCAGTTTAAACTAAAAAAGAATTACAACAACATATATAGCCTACATTTAGATATGAACCACCCCTGTTAATAGCAAAGAGAACTACAAAACAACCAATAGACAATATTCCATTTAAAGAGAATTTTTCATGTAAAACAACTTCCAAGGTTAGAAGCACTATACTTGAATTGATGTAAGGCTCATTCTTACCTTAATAGAAGGAGTGATTGCCGGAAGCGTAAGATACTTTTCCTAGGGTCATTTTCCAACATTTTGTGTACAATAGCCAAAGAACCAATATCATCGACAGATGACCATCTGTCATACAATTGCATCCAGCAATCAGCCTGGCTCATCTGCTGAGCTACAAGGCGAATTCATGAATGTAGCCTCATTCACTATAAATATCCCAATTCCAAAATATATTCTAAACATCACTCTAAATTAAACATACCTGCATAACTTAGCAGATCCACATTTCCAATTTACAAAGTTACACTGGTTTTAAACAGCAGTATGGGTATCTATAAAATGAGACAGAGACAGCCACCACATCGTACCGCGAAGCGCCACCATCACCAGCGGCGTGCAGAGCAAGAGCCTAGCCTCCTCTTTGCTCCTTGTAATCTTCCTTAGCATGATTGCGCCTTCCTCTTTGCTCCTTGTAATCTTCCTTAGCACGATTGCGCCTTCTCTTTGCTCAAACACCTTGCTGCTCTTCAATTTTTTCAATATTCCTTCGTCTTCCTCTATTACCAGATTGGGAGGAATTATGATTGATTATTCGGAGAAAATGGCGTGGGAGAAAATGCCAAGGGTTTATCTGCAACCAAAGCAAACGCGAAACAGAAACCAAATAAAACTAAGCAAAAATAAAATGAAAACCCTATGTGCTGAAAAATCCCTAGACGAAATATGTTAGATGAGAACGAACTATCGAGCCTCACAAACCACAAGCGAAATCTGAAAAAGAAAATATTTCATAGACTAAGAAAATACGTTTTTAAAAGAAAAAGAGTGAGAGAATGTGTGAAAATACAAAGACATAACAACTAAATTAATTTTTATATTTAAAATTATATACAACAAATATTTTAAAAAAATTGATTTTTATTTTTATTTTCCCTTAAAATATTTATCCTTTATTTTATATAAATTAAAAAATATTAATAATAATAAATAATAATTATATAAATTTTTAAAATAAATATTAATTTTACCTAATAAATTAGTTATTAAGAAATTTATATTGTTTAATAATATTATTAAATTTATATGATTTAAACATATTATTTTAAAATCTTATATATATTAAATAAATGTAGGTATTAGTGTTAGTAGCTTTTACCAATACTAAATATATGTAAGTATAGATTTTTGTATTTTACTTACACTAAATTTATGTGGGTAAAAAAAAATTTTGGTTTTACCTACACTCCATTATTGTATGTAAGTAAAAGTGTCTGTAGCTATAGATACTATTTCTTGTAGTGAATCAAGAGCAACAATTGCATGCACCCATCTCAAAGGTTTTTTAACACTAGCATCATTTGGAATTTTAGGCCATTTTAGGTTTGTTTAGAAAGGCAAAAAATGTTGCTATAAAGCGGTGATTGTATTGTTAGCTTTTTGTCACCAATTTCCATATGATTTTTAAATAGAGATATTCCCCTCTAATCATAAACTTGAGAATTGTTCGCAATAGTCTCATTTGTGTTAAACCCTATGAATTGTGGTTGCATTTAGTTGGTGTGTATTTTGTTGGTGCTATTTTGATCACTAAATGGTGGTATTTATATTTGTGTTTTTCTGTTGCTTTGCATATTGATTCTATTTGGGTTTAGGGTTTGATTTAGTTTGGTTTGGTTTAGTTGACCCACGAGAACTAACGACAAATGTTTGATGATTTTTGAGACTCTCCGAACTTTGTGTTGCACGTGATGCCATGATTCAACAATATGTATACTTTTGGTCATTCTAATAACCTCATCGATTTTAGGGAATGATTAAGAGTCATACTCATTATGTTTTGATGGTCCAAAGATATGAAAAATGGAATGAAAGGGAAAAAAAATACTTAATTTGATGTTTAGATAACTTCCACAAAATGAGAAAGGGGAGATATTGCCAATTTTTATACATTATCTCTATTCCTTCAATTTCATCTGCTTTTCTCTTTCTTTTAATTGAACAATTCCTTCAATTTCATCTTTACCAACACTCCTGGTTTACTGTCAAAATATTCTCATTTTGAATAATGGTGCATTAACTCCTAATGCCATTTGACATCTTAAGAAAAAAATGAAACAAATCCTTAAAATCTTAGGTGATATAATATAACAAGAAAAGAGAAAAGAAAAATATGTTATCCACATAACACTAGTTAGACTCTGGACTTGCTTTTGAACAATGTTTACATAAGTAATCATAAATAAAAAAAACTTACCAAATGTTTATACCATGACATTCCAAAGAGGTCATCTCTATTGGTGAATGCACGCTTGGCCATCATCAATTTATCATTTAGCTCTCTCACTTTCAAGTGGTACTTCTTCCATGTTATTAAACTTTTACTTACTTTTATTTTCTAAACAATCACGTTTTAATATTTTGCACAAGAACCATTATATTGTATTGGTTAGTTAAAAAAATATTAATAACATACCTTTCTCTTCTTATTTATCTTAATTGATGCTTTCTCGAACTCCTTAATAGACTTGAATATAGGTGATAGATTTATGTTTTTATTTGAAATATCATTGTCCAGAATCTCCATGGTAAGTTGTGATTTAATATTTGGTGTTGTCAAGTATCTTTCATGCTTTCAAATTAAATTAGTAAACATAGTCTTGCACAAAATTACATTAAAATATGATATAATGTAGGCACACCTGAAGCTCCTTAGCATTAGATAGATAATATAAAGGTAGGAATTCCTCATCTGCGAACCAAATGCCACTACAGACCCCAAACACTTGTGGCTGTTTTTTCCACGCACAAAAAATTATTAGATGAGTAATTAAGATTCATGGTACAAACTAGTAATAAGCATGTAGCAAATAGCGAGATTTAATTAAAGCTTATTCTTACAATGGTAACAAAATGAAGATACAAAAGTATATTCTTAATTCAATTTGATGTCACTACAGACAACATGACAAAAACTATAAAAGAAATTTATATGATCAACCTACAACATGCCTTTGAAACATAAGATCCCCAAATTTTTCCATCTAAACAAAATCATGATAGAGTGAGTGGCACATTGAGTATCCTGCAATATCTGAATGAAAATGGGGTTGCAATTAACACTTGCTACAAATTGTTATTTCTTGTTAGGCGTCACATCCCGAGTTTGCTTATAACATCAGTAAATATGTATGTATCCTTGATTTAATTTAAAGTGTGATAGGATTGTTCGATATTTTTAGTAGTATGGGCTTTGCAGAGTGAAGTGGCAATTTAAAGCTTTCTTCTAACTTGCAATTCTCTTAATAGTGGTTCTCAAACTGTCCTTCACATTGAATCCCTTAGTCATGCTTTTCATGCTTTCATAAATGGGAAACTTGTCCGTGTAGAAAATTTAAATCAAATTTGCTTGCAAGTGAAATATTTTTTTTATCTTTCTATGCGTTCTTGTTTAAATTCCCTTGTAGTATTTTAAGACTCGATACAAGTTTGCATTCATAAACATTTAAATGTATATTGAGTAGATGAAAAGTCACTCAAAATAGCATAAGACTTGCTACTCACTAGTTTTATAAGGAATACTTTTAAAATATGTTACAAACTTATGTGTTGATTAAAATGTATACAAGAAAAACTATTAACATATTGTTGATTTTATGCATTCCTAGAGAAGTAAAAATTAGAATGATAATGCCTAGAACTGATTAGTCTTTGAAATTTCGTTTTTTGTTTTGTTGCTTATAACCCATGTATATGAATCTCATGTATCTGAATCTCACCCTCAACTTGCATATTTATGGAATTCCGATGCATAATCATGAAGAAAAGTAGAGCCTGAATTGTTACTAGAGTACCCTCTTCCATTAAATTTGCTATTTTTGGAACACCTCATGAAACTTGTGGGAACTTCAAACATGGACTCTGCAGTAGCAATAAGTCTCTATCCATTATGCAGAAGTTGTTATCATGCTTTCCCTTTAAATAAGAAGTTCATATATCTCTTTTGTATATATTATTTGATTTACTTTTTTAATTTGGATTATACTTACTCTAAGGAGCACTTATTAACAGGGTTGCATTGGACTATCAATTAATACATTCGGGGGGATCCATGTAAAAGAGTACCAAAAGGTTTAGCTGTCAAAGCTTCTTATGCATATGCAAATTGCTTGAATAACACTCTGCACTCTCCAAAGCCATTCATAGTTGTTGAAGATGATAACTCATTGGCCAATGTAAAATGTCCTTTTGGTAGTAAATTAGGAAAAAAATTATCTATAATTGTCGTCTTTTTTATCCAAAACGAAGGTTTCTTACTCAGTCGATTATCTATGATTGTCGTCTTTCTTCCTAACCAATACATTGTTTTCCTTTGATTATCACCTTATTGCAAGTTACTAAAGATGTCAACATTTTCATCTTTGTCCAAAAAGTTCACCTAAGGTAACCACATAATTAATTAAGGGTAACCATATACTAGTAACATTGAAAAGGTGTTTTCGAAATGACGACACAAAAAATCAACTTCAGTCCCATGATGAAGTGAAGTTATTTGATCTTGGGAATGCTCATAATAAACTATGTTGGTTTGAAGTCGCATAAATCCTTCATGTTCAAAAACTACCGCACAAGTAACCACATATATAAACATGGGTAATTACTTATGCATGACTTCAGTGGTTTTTCCCATGACAACTTTAAATTCAATAGCACGCAACTCAAAACAATTTTTTCTTCTTCTCTAAGGAGTGTATTGTTTTCATTTTATTACTACCTTAGTCAATAAGCACGTTGCTAAAGATGTTCATATTTTCATTTTGGTCCAAAAAGTACAACCAAGGTAACCACATAAATTATTATGGGTAACCACTTGTGCTTGACTTCAGTTGTTCTTCCTATGACAAGTTTAAAGCCAATTTCAGGTAGCTTAGAACAAATTTTTCTTTTTCTCCAAGGAATGCATTATTTTCCTTTCATGATGACCTTAATTAATAAGCATGTTACTAAAGATGTCAATTTTTTCATTTTTGTACATAAAGTACAACCAACGTAACCATATAAATGATTATGGGTAACCATATAATGTTTACATTAAAAAAGTACTTTGCAAATAACCACACACAAACCCAACTCCACCACCATGATGAAAAAATTCATTTGATCTTAAGAATGCTTATAACAAACAATATTAGTTTGAAGCCACATAAATTCTTCATGTGCAAAAAGTAAGCCACGAGTAACCACATATATGAACACAGATAACCACTTATGTATGACTTCAGCAGCTTTTACCGTGACAACTTTAAAGCCAATTGCAGGCATCTGATAACAAATTTTTCTTTGTTTCAAGGAATACATTGTTTTCCTTTCATCACGACCTTAATCAATAAGCACATTACCGAAGATGTCAAAGTTTTTATTTTGTCCAAAAAAGTCAAGTATCATTGGCATTAACGAGTAGTATAGCTTCTAAAGCACTGCACGGTAATATATCTCAGCATCAAAGAGAGAGAACATTGAATGATATTTTGCAAGGAAAATTCATAATACTTGTTGTCATTGATGTTGCAACTCGTGGACTTGTATTCCCACCGATATTGTGTTCCTAATACAAATAGGAAAAATATAAATATAATATGTTGACAATAGTATATATTATGTATATTTTTAGGATTAAGATTAATATTAGTATTTACTTTCAAAGTTGTTTACTTTTCAAATTGGTCAGGGAAGTTGGGTTGATGTGTACAATTTTCAAAAATTGTATTTGCTAGTTAAACATAAGTGGTTATCCCATGCAATTTATGTAGTTTGTTATGTTGTAGTTTATGCACAAAACATAACAAGTATAGAATGTTTACTCAATTGGTTGGTTATGCTCCTTGATAACTCGATTTCTATGCTCACACCTTATGGTTTATTGCACCTCCTTGACATTTTTAATTTCAATTTCTTGAAACTTTAAGTTGAATTTTACAGTTTTCGTGAATAAAGGTAAATAAGTAAAATAGGGTGTTATATTTTCATTTTATAGGTGAAAATTAAATGACTTAGCTTTGACTTGTTTTTCCAATTTTGCGCTAACCCCCTTTTGTAGAGTGATTGATCCTGGAGCGAGATGGAACAGATGCATAAGCTGTGAATTGAAATCAGCCCAATTGAAGCATAAGAAGAATTTCCAAATCAGCCCAATTGTTGGCCTCATGCAGCAATGGTGAACAGTAAAAAGAGAAGAAAATTACAGCAGCACGGTAATTCACCTTCGTACAACATTGGTCATTAGGTGATGATTTACGGGGCCCAATCAAGGCATTAGGGCAGCCTCTGCAGCTACAAAAGCTACGTGAGCAGTGCAGAAAAAGAGAGAACGCACACACAGATTTTCATTGCAGTAAATAGAATTTTACAGAGGCACAGAAATTTATAACAGCAGCTCAGGATGTCGTGATACAGAGGGGGCTGCTGCGTTTTCTTTTATTTTTCTTTAGTTTTCATTAGAACATTGCAAGAGAGTGATTGTGTTTTCATGAGCGTAGGACTCGTTGAGGATATACCAGTGTGTGATCAGTGTTTGATGTTTCAAGAATGGTGAATGAACCACATAAATTTCCTTTTTAATTGCGTACAAGATTTAACAGTATTTCGATTTTTTTTTACCGTTCTATTTTTAATAGCATTTCGATCTTACTGTTCTATTGCTTTTTGATATTTACTGTTTCTTTATATTTCAATTCTCCATTGCATTTGGGCATCCCTTTACATTTTGCTACTCTTTTACAGTTCGACGTTCGCTATTTCAACGATATTTTATCTTTCATTGTATTTTCTAGCATTTCGATTTTCGCTTTTCTCTTGTTGTAGTTCGGTACTCATTGCTCAACAACATTTCGATTCTCACTGCATTACATAGCAATTCGATTTTCATTTCCTTTATTGTAGTCCGATTTTCATTGTTTTCCGCTGCGTTTCGATTTTCATGCAATTTCATTGTCTCTCGATTTTCATTGTTTTTCTCTGCATTTCGATTCTCATTGCATTTCATTGTCCTTCGATTTTCATTGTTTCAATGCATTTCGATTTTCGTTGCTCTATAGCTTTTCGATTTTCTTTATTTGCTGAAATTCACGCATTCATTGATTCTGCACCCTGCATTTCACAATTGCTGATGTTCGATATTCATAGTTTCGATTGTTCCTTGCATTTCGATTTTCACTATTTTATAGCATTTACTGCTTTAGTGATTTCGTTTATAATCGAGCAAGGAGCAGCGCATAACATCGATTGAGCTGCTCCTGCTGTTGTTTTCCTTGATCGAACAAAACCCCCCCCTTTTTATTTTATTTTATTTTTTTTACATGAACCTCTTCGATTTATCTTTTGGTATAACACTCCACTCCTTGGATTGACTCGAGTTGACTTCTATACTACATTAGTAATAGTCAGTTCAAAATACTTTGAAAAGTTTGCGTGACACAGGCTTTGTCAAATTCTCTTCATGAAAGGAAAACAATTGATCCATTCAAGGCATAATAGATTTACTACAAAAGTAAAAAAAATTGCTTAGACATTTGTGTTGAAAAACCTGTTTAGTTTAAGAATACCTGTTTACCAATGTTCAATTATATGGTTACCTGTGTGTACTATTATGCACAATCATGACTTACATGGATTATAATTAACGTGGTTACCTGATTTTATTATGGTGGGTGGACTTGTAATATGTCTTGACAATTATGAACAACTTTTTGAAGGTTAAATGTAAATGGCTATCCACACTCATTTATGTGGTTAATTGTGTGTTAGTTTATGGACAAATGTATGGTTAATTATGTGTATTATTGTACAAAAAAAATAATTCATCTAAATTGAAACTAATCTTGTTACATATAAAGTTCACATTAGATAAAATTGTTTATTTTGATCA
Source organism: Lablab purpureus (assembly GCA_030347555.1). Taxonomy (NCBI): domain Eukaryota; kingdom Viridiplantae; phylum Streptophyta; class Magnoliopsida; order Fabales; family Fabaceae; genus Lablab; species Lablab purpureus. The sequence goes on from CM059256.1 coordinate 18,200,336, forward strand.
CGGTTTGTAAAGATGGGTTAATATTTTGATAATTCTAAAGTGGTTTAATGTTAAACATAAATAGTTAGTAACCATTAGTTATGTATTAATATATCTATATGTCCTGAAGTTTGGAATGTTCACTAAGTTTCTTAATCATAAATGACTTCAGGAAAAAATTAATTAATTATTTGGGGCAAGAAAAAGTTTACTTGTGAATTGATATAATAACCTTTTAGATATGCACTATGGAGCCACCCTCTTAAATTTTATTCCTACTAATTTGCAGGCAATAAAAAATCTAACATCAATAAAACATTTCGCAAGACATAACCAAATAAAAGTTCTCAAATATACTTCAAAAAAAGTGTTTGTTTAGCCTGACTCAAATTTGATGTTCATTTGAGACTACCTCACAACTTTTACTTTTATGTCATGCAATTTTTAACATAACATCATCAAGGCAAATCCCACTCAATTTTTAGCTTGGCTCATCCCCCATAATGAAATGAGTGGAATTCATCTTAAAAATCACTACAAGAAATAATATGGGTTTTAGGATGAAAATAGATATCATGCTCAAAACTCAAAGTATGGGTAATCATTTATACTAGAAGGGGTAACCACTTAAGTAACCACATATAAATCACTAGAATAAACAATGTGGTTTGGAGGCATATAAATCTTGTGAAAAAATTGACACACAACTAACCACATATATGAACATGGGTAACCACTTACCCATCAGTTCAACATTTTTTCGTTAAAGTCAATTCTTGTCGACTCACAACTAATTTTTCTGTTCCCCCAACCAATACATTGTTTTCCTTTGATGAAGACCTAATGAATAAGTAGGTTACTAAAGATTTCAATATTTTCATCTTTGCGCAAAAATTTCATCTAAGGTTTTTGTCTTTCCCCATTGATGATATTGTCTTTGGTCCATGAACACATAAGTGAGGAAGCACATTGCCATCCACGTTTTCTATGTTTGTACAAAATATAAAGTGTGGGTAACTACTTAATCAGTGTATGGTAATCACTTACTGGCCAGTTCACAATTGTGCAATCCAAATGGCCACAAACTAAACCCACTGATCCCCATGATGGAATGAAGTCATTGAACCACACAAATGATGAGAACATTTTGATTTTTACTTAGGCACATAAAACCACATTAAATTTGATGAAGTTCATGAAATAATCAATTATTTCTCAACATAATCGATTAATCCCGTGGGTATCAACAATGTTAAAAGTTTTCATGTGCATAATAGAAAACATGGGTAACCACATATACGAAGGGAGGTAACCTTTTACACTACAGCTCACCTAAAACAATCCATCACGACTTTGAAATCATTTCCATGTCTCCTCACAACAAGTTTTTGTCTTTCGTTGATGACTATATTTCCCCATGAACACATAAGTGAGGAAGCATGTTGCCACCATATCCACATTTTCGATGTTTGTACAATATGTAAAGTGTGAGTAACCACTTAATCAGTGCATGGTAACCACATACTGACCAGTCCTCAACTGTGTAGTCCAACTGGCAATACACTAAACCCACTAATCCTTCATGATGAGATGAAGTCATTGAACTACACAAATGAAGAAAAGACTTTGATTTGTACTTAGGCAAACAAAACCACATTAAGTTTGAGGAATTTCATGAAATAATCGATTATTTATCAACATAATCGATTAATCCAGTGGGTTCAACAATGCATAAAGGCTTCGTGTGCGTAACAGAAATCACGGGTAAACCACATACACGAGGGGAGGTAACCATCTACACTACAACACACCTAAGGCAATCCATCACTACTTCGAACTCATTTTCGTGCCTTCTCACAACAAGTTTTTATTTTTCCCTGTTCATGGTATTTTCCAACAAAACTGAAATGAATCACTAGAGCAACCTTCGTTCGACCATCCGATGAGCATTCTGGGACAATGGCAAAAACACAGATTCTCCTTCACTCCTTCAACTGTCCGATCATTTTTCCTTTGCGCTTTATCCTTCCTCTCCGACACCTATGGCCTATAACCAAAGGTTCTTCTCAAGACTTGTCACTTCACCGCTCAGGCATTTTATACTTTTCTGATTTCTTTTCTCCTTCGATGTTCCTACACAATTTTGGTTTCCCTATTACCTTTCTTCAAAACTATCTTTATTTTTTAGATTTTAAGTTAAATAACAATTATATCATTTATTACGTGTAAAGTGTTGCCACATAAGGGTTGTGAAGTGGGCGTAATAGTAGCAGTGGTTGTCAAGAGAACATTTTTGTAAGACACCTAAATCCTTTCTATAATTTCTCTCTATCTTTCTTTCTATTAAATAATAATATTTATGATATTTATAATTTTTCTCTCTCACTAAATTATACATTTAATATTTCAAATATTTATTTATAATTTTGTTGTAGAAATAATTATTTCACAGCTAGTTTTTGGTGTTTCCTTCCAAATACATGTTTAGTCCATGTTTCTTTATAGTGCTTTACTTTAACCATGGAGAGAATCGAGGAGATATGTTGTATTTGTATTTAACAATGAGAGAAGAAAAGTAAGGATGAATTTGTGGAGAGGATAACTTTTGTTATACCTTCATCAATGAGAAGAAAAGAGGATAAAAATAGACTCGAAGTTTGTATTTTACATAATTACCCTTATTTTTTCAACTTATATTGGTATGTTAAAGAAATAACCTTTATACAATTTGAAATGTCAGCAAAACTTCACACTCTAATTCCTTATAGGTAATTATTTGGTACACCTCCAAAAATAAGGTCTTCTGAAACAACTTTAACTTGGATCATTCATTTCATGATAGTTATAATAGATCATTCATTTCATGATAGTTATAATGAATTATACTTAGTTTGTCAATATGATACTTTTAGTCAAACTATAAATTTAATCCCTCAAAATTACATAATTATAAATCTGACCTCTTATTTTTCGAAAAAACAACAGATTTTTTCTTATGTTATGAATTATAAAAATTAAAAACAAAATCTTTTACAAAAAGAATATGGAAATGTATCTAAAATCACTAATGCCAATTTTTTAAGAATCTTTTTCTTTTCATTTCCTTTGTTGCTCTTAAAACATTAGCAAACATTTTTACTTTTAATTAATTAACTAGTTTTTAAAATAATTCATTTTCATCACAATAAAAATAATGCATTTATTTACTAAATTGAATAATTCTAATAATGTTTTTAAAACAATTAGTACATATTTATAGTTTGAGAAAATGTTAAACTACAATTAGTTTTACTTATATTTTTACAAACATTTTGACCTATGTTAAAAGTCTAAAAATTACATGTTCATTGAAAGATAATTTTATGTGATATTTAAAAACTTCAATATAAATTGTGTTTTTAAATAATTAAAGGTGTGTTTTAACTCTATTTTAATGTTATAAATCATCACAAAGTAAACTTTTAATAATTTTCTATTTAAATAGACTTTTGGGTTATGTTAAATTTTTATATACACCAAGTTAGACTAAAAGGTTATAGAAATAAAATAGGTTAAATGCAGATCATATTTTTATAATCAATGTTAGACTCAATATAATATATCTTAGGTTTAATAGACATTTTGGTCCCACTATTTTATGAGAATTTGTAATGTTTTTCCATGTTTATTTTTTTTTTCAATTGAGTCCCAAATTTTATTTTTTTTCTCAATTGAGTCTCAAATTTCATTTTTTTTTCTCAATTGAGTCTCAAATTTTGTTAAATCTGTCAATGTGATCCTTTTTGTCAGAAATCCACATATTGTAGCGTTCATATTCATATTTATATTTATACCCTTTTGTCATTATTCACGTGTCACGAGTTAACCTGAATGTGTTACGTCTCATCTAGTTAACATTGTTAACATTAATCTAACAAAAGAAATCATATTGAAGATTTCAATAAAATTTAGGACTTAATTGAGAAAAAAATTAAATGTGAGAAAACATTACAAATTTTCGCAAAATATTGGGACCAAAATGCCTATTAAACCTATATCTTATTACCACTTTTTAAGCATGTTGTTATTTTTTGGAGGATATTTGTATATAAAAAAGGAGAAAATTTTAATTTATTAATTATAAAGCCAAAAAAAATATTTACCTAGAAAAATATTAATTATGTTGAAATACTAATTTGAAATAAATTAAATAATTTTTAAATAGTACTCTTAAAATTTTTATTAATTATTAAAAATAATTTATCACAACATTCTTCTATTTAATATTAACGATAATTTATATTAATTTTAGTAAGTAAATATATATCATTTAATAATTTACATGAATAGGTATAAAATTTGTATATATTAATTAAAAATTTCTATCATCATATAAAAATATAATTAAGAAATATCTTTTATATTTAATTATAGTGTACATAAAATATATCAATTAGTTGGTATATAATTATATTGTTAATTAATTTTAAATCGTTCAATTAATGAAAAAATTTAATTGGTTTAAATTAAGTGTATTGTTGGTTGATACATACTTTTAAAGTCTGATTTGAAATCTATAATAACTAATTTAAAAATACATTTTATATTAAAGTTTTTAAATATCACATAAGATTATTTTTCAATGAACATATAATTGTTAGACTTTTAATGTATATCAAAATGTTTAGCATTTAAAAAGAAAAATATAAATAAAACTTATTGTAGTTTAAGATTTTTTTCAAACTATAAATATGTACCAACTATTTAAATAATTTTACTAGAATGACTTTATTCTTCAAATAAATACATTATTTTTATTTGGATGAAAATGAATTATTTTAAAGATTCGTTAATTAATTAATTAAAAATATAAATATTTGTAAATGTTTTAAGATAAAGAAAATGAAAAGAAGAAAGTTTTTAAATGTGCAAAAAATTGACATGAGTAATTTTGGATGTATTTTTATATATTTTTAATAATAGATTTTATTTTAATATTTAAAATTCATAACGTAAGTAAAAAACTGTTAAATATAATTTATAAGATTTTAAATGCATTATTGTAGGGTAAGGTAAAAAGAAATTTCAAGAGATATAAGAGGTCAAATTTATAATTTGACTAAAAATGTCATGATGTATGTCACTCTTTCCTTTTTATTTGACTTGTCAAATTTTTTATATCTTTCTTTTTCATATTTTATTTGTTCGATTCTTCGGACCTTATTACTAATTGGGCCATATCTCTTAAAGGTAAATTAACCAGCTTTTTCCTAATTGTGAATTTCAGGTCAGCAACAGCCATTTGAACCAATCATATTCGGGATCCGTGTGACACATCTTGATTTCATCTGCCTAAATCAATTAAGGTAATCATCTATATTTTCATGACTATATCTTTTAATATTCATCAAATCGACAAGGCTAACTCGGTTTTTCCCTCTGAAAAAATGATCATGGAACATCATCTCCAACTGATTCCAATTATGTATAGAGTTGGTTGTTAAATTTGTAAACCAAGTAAAGGCAATTTTTGTTAATGAACTTGAGAAGTATTTCATTTTTAATCCTTTAATCATATTCAAGTTACCACATTCGATTTGATATCTTGCTACATGTTTAACTGTAGACTCCCCAACCTCCCGTACATAGTAAATTTTGGGATTTTACATCCCTTGGGGAGTTCTGTTAGAATAATAGGGCCGGTAAAACAAGCCAAGAGAGGGGGGGTGAATTGGTTCTTAATAAAAATTAAGCCTTTTTCAAATTTGGTCTTGTTAAAACAGAGTTTAACAAAAGCCTCAATATAAATTTAATTTCTGCTTTATAGAAATCAAAGTACAAAATCTATAAAAGTATAATATAAGCTGAATGTAAAGAGAGGAGGATAGAGAAAAATACACAAAAAATTTATACTGGTTCAGATCAAAGTAGATCTTGCATCCAGTGACTTATAACCTCAACAGAGAGTGATTTCTACTAACTTTCTTAATAATAAATTTTACAAACTTACAGTGCAGCGGAATGAGAAAGGTAGCAGGAAGATTAATAAGACACCTCCTTCGTACAGAACAAAGGACGAAACAACACTTGTCTTGAAAACACGAGATGAAGATCACCTTCCTTAAACACCATAAGGAATGAAGACACCTCCTTTGAATAACCACAAAGGATGAACAACCACCTTCCTTGATCTCACAAAGAATGAAAACCTTCTTTGAATAATCACAAATGATGATAACAACACCTCTCTTGAAAACATAAGAGATGAACACCTCCTTTGACTAACCATAAAGGATGAAACAAGTTTGAACACTAGTAGTAGAACAACTTTCACTTTGATCTCTCTGGGTTATTTTGAAAGCTCTGACCCCTTTTGTATTTGTAGGAAAAGAGAGGCACAAGGTTCAGTAGAATATGAAAAGGTTTTTCTAAAAATGTTCAGAATAATCGATTATTACTTGGGATAATCAATTATTTCAGAGAGTAATTGAAAAATAAAAGTCTACTGATGATAATTGATTATTTCGTAAGATAATCTATTATTTTAAGTATGATAATCGATTATTCTAGGAGAATCGATTATCTCAACGATAAAAGCTTTTTACAAAAAACAAAAGGCTTTTTCAAAGTTTTAGGAGAGTTGAGTGCATGCTATTACAATCAAACATATACACTAAGTACAAGATTAAAGCTTCAACAAGACTTCAAGACTCCAAGACTTCAATCATGACGGTTCATCTACTTCTTTTAGAGCCATCATCATCTAAACAATTATCCCTTAGATATTTCTAAAGATCCTTTTCATCTTTAGATCAACAAGTTTGACTTCAAGTACGAAGTTAGGAAATGGAGATACAAAATAGGATTTCTCAAAGCGCCCCATTTCCACCCCCTGCTGATTTAAAAATCTATCCAATACTTGATTGAACTGTTCAGCATGATGAAGACCTTTATATCGAACCTGATATTCATTTGCTATTGGCCTTCGATTATTATTTTCGATTTGGCCAAAATTTTCAGGATTTTAACCTCTTCTCAAAAAATGATAGTCACCTAACTTAATTTGTGGTCCTTGTTAATGTTGATCGTTTGGAGGAACTTCTTTTCTAACATTTTCTCCAACTCTTCGAAATGGCGAATGCATCCCCTATTCAAGTCATTTGGTCTGCCAACCTTTGGAAACTATCATTCGTAGTTTGAACTAAAGGATTCAACACAATTGTAATATGCTGGATTAGTGTGTTAACCATCTTAAAATTACTATCATCCATTTGTTGTTGAATAACTTCTGATAAAGCATTAGAGATCCATGTACTAATGTTTTCGACGTCTGGGTTATTTCTCTCAAGTTGTTCTTGCTTATAGGTATATCTATTATCTAGATAACCTCTTTGATTTTCTCGACCTGACCTTGGGGTTGGTTGCCATCTTGGCATATCCCAATGGTGTCTTTCATTTACCGGGGTTCCTTAATGTCTAGGCATCGAAGTTCCTGCCTCTGCATGATTGTAAAATATCAGAGGAGGTATTATCTCATTCCTTGTTGTCATGTGTGCACCCACACTAGTAGTTACTGGGCTAGTTATAGCCGAGGAACTTTGTATTAACATAGTTCCTTGACTTATCGGAGGAATATTAGCATTGTTTAGTATGCCTTCTGAGATCCCAATATTAACTTCATTTCCCCCTTGCTTGTTTCTATTGATCTTTGGAGGAACCACATTGCTATTATTGGCATTATTCTGATTCGCCATCAATCTCCTCCCGCTTGTGAATAACATACACTTTGTTCATTTTACAGTAGTTTTAGAACTAGCCAATTTTGTGTTTAGTGTTAGAACTTAAACATTGTCCCACCCAGCATGCCAATTTGTTTTCTATGCAAATTGGTGTAATCGAAATCGATCTATGATCCGATTTCACAAATTTGACAATCTACTAACGAATACGATTATGAATTCTTTTTGTTTAGACTAAGAGTGTTATCACTTTCAATATAAAATTACTACTTTGAAACAACAATTCTTTTTGGTTTTTATTGAATAGTACAAATATAAATTAAGTCTTACAAATCTAAATTAGAACTAAGAGAAGATGTTGAGCTCAAATGATTTTTATTTAAAATATTACACATATATATATAAATACATATGCATACATATATATATATATAAATACATATGCATACATATATACATACACATACACATATACATGCATACATATGTATATATATAAATAAATAATAAATATATAATTATATATAAATATATAAATATATATAAATATATAAATATATATAAATATATAAATATATATAAATATATAAATATATATAAATATATAAATATATATAAATATATAAATATATATAAATATATAAATATATATAAATATATAAATATATATAAATATATAAATATATATAAATATATAAATATATATAAATATATAAATATATAAATATATATAAATATATAAATATATATAAATATATAAATATATATAAATATATAAATATATATAAATATATAAATATATATAAATATATAAATATATATAAATATATAAATATATAAATATATAAATATATAAATATATAAATATATAAATATATAAATATATAAATATATAAATATATAAATATATAAATATATAAATATATAAATATATAAATATATAAATATATAAATATATAAATATATAAATATATAAATATATAAATATATAAATATATAAATATATAAATATATAAATATATAAATATATAAATATATAAATATATAAATATATAAATATATAAATATATAAATATATAAATATATAAATATATAAATATATAAATATATAAATATATAAATATATAAATATATAAATATATAAATATATAAATATATAAATATATAAATATATAAATATATAAATATATAAATATATAAATATATAAATATATAAATATATAAATATATAAATATATAAATATATAAATATATAAATATATAAATATATAAATATATAAATATATAAATATATAAATATATAAATATATAAATATATAAATATATAAATATATAAATATATAAATATATAAATATATAAATATATAAATATATAAATATATAAATATATAAATATATAAATATATAAATATATAAATATATAAATATATAAATATATAAATATATAAATATATAAATATATAAATATATAAATATATAAATATATAAATATATAAATATATAAATATATAAATATATAAATATATAAATATATAAATATATAAATATATAAATATATAAATATATAAATATATAAATATATAAATATATAAATATATAAATATATAAATATATAAATATATAAATATATAAATATATAAATATATATAAATTATATGAATATTTAAATATTTAAATGTATAAATGTATAAATATTCGAATTTATCGGAGAATTTACCTATATTTTATTTCACCCAATATAACGCTAACTTTATCAATGAATTTTTATTAATAGAATATTTTATTGACGAGTTTACCGATGAGTTTTATTTCACACAATATGATGCCAAATTTACCGATGCATCACAATCTGTCAATAATTTATCAATGAAATTAAATTCATTGGTAAAATCCGTCGATAATTAAAAATTATTAATGAAAATTTTTTCGTCAATAATATACAAATTTTCTTATAGTATGATTATCGAATAAGCTGATTTCTCAAATTGATTCTTCAAATTTTTTTGGTGAACTTAATTGATATCATGATAGGACACTTTATTTAATGAATAGTATTTTTTTATGACACAATTGAGCCAAGAGAATTTCCAACCACTAAAAACAGCTTAATTTTACAATTTCAGAAAAATTAAAATAATAAATATTTTATTTATTTTTCCTTATATCTCCTAGAAGTCAGATTTATATATATATATATATATATATATATATGACGCAGAGTCTTACTATTAAAAACTTAATTGTGTTTAAGTTCTTAATCTTACTAACAAAATACAAATTTTCATAATCAGATTAATTTTGTAAACTGTAAAATTTAATTATAAACAGAAAATTATAAGGAGTTCTTCTAAATTTTTATTAATAAAATAAAAAATGATAAGAATATAGTGTGAATTACTTAAAAAATGAAATGACATAATAATATTCATTTAAAATGGAATAAAGTTCTTCGAATTTCTTTTTACATCCTAGTATTATAGATGTTATTATTTGTTTGAAATTAGATGCATTTAACTAATTAAAAGAAATAATATTCAGAAAATCACCTATAAAGACCCATTATATTTGGAGTTAAAAAATTAATTTTTACTATTTTTTAATGGAGAATACGCTTTCAACCTAATTTCCTCCTAAATTTATTAAGTACTAATAAATTTTAAGTTTTTTTAGTATTAGATAATAAATTAAAAAGTTGAATTAAGTATTGGAAGTTAATTAGTCCCGTTCAGTACTTCTCACGTAAATTTAAAATATCGATCACACAAATTGAAATATTGTGAAATAATATGTATTAAGTTTTTTATATTTTTTACACTAACTCTATATGTTAGTACGATGGAAAGTGTATTAAAAATAAGTTGCAGAATGAAAAGAAAAATGAAAATGTACTTTTAATATTAAAAATAAAATAAAAACAACTTTTGTCGAAATTAAACAAAAATCTATAATTTATCGGATATTTAATTTTAAAAACTCAGTAAATATTTAAAACAAAAAGAAATCATGCGTTATTTAAGCATTTATTGAAATCACTATTTTGCAACTGTCTCACAGCAAGTTTACATGGTTGTGATTTGATTTGTATCCTTTCAGCAAAGTTTCCCACATGACAAGAAAGAAAACAAGGACCTAAACGAAGTAAACCAGATTCTGCAATCTTAAGTAATGAATTTGTCGTGAAAAACATAGATGAAGCCGAAATTATCAGATGATGCGGCGGCACAGGGTAATCCCATCACCCACGGAGAGCTGGCAAATCTCAATCCTTGAATCTTGTGCCAGGTAATTGTTTAGCTCCATCACATAGCCGCGAAGAGGCCAATAGGATTCCATAAACGGTGCATCGGGCGCCGCGGCCACAGATCCACCCCATAGGGTGTTATCGTATCCGATCAGCCCTCCAACCTTCACCAGTTCAATTATCCTCTTGTGATAGTTCAAGTAACTGTTCTTATCAGCATCCACGAAAACGAAATCGAACGTTCCCTTGTTATTTTCCTGCAGAATTGACATGTTTGATTTAATTAGCAAGGACAAACTATGAAAACAAAACACTTCCTCTTTTCTTTCCCTTTTCCTTCTCTATTTGTAAATCATGTACACAAATTGAGATGAAGAAAAACAGAGCACACACATCTTTAAGCTGCTCGTCAAGAAAAGGAAGAGCAGGTCCTTCTCTGAAGTCGATCTTGTGACCCACACCAGCTTTTTCAATGATGGGCAAACCTAATTCATAGTATTCACGGTTCACGTCCAAAGCCAAGATCTGATAAAAGTAAAACAAATTAATAAGCTATAAACTATAATTATGAAATTCAATTCATGACATGATGGATACAATTAAGAGTTTAATTATGTGCTGAGTAAGGACCTTTCCATCTGGAGGAAGGGCCAGGGCAGCGGAGAGAAGAGAGTAACCAGTGTATACACCAATTTCCAAGATGTTCTTGGCATTAATAAGCTTAATAAGCATGCTCAGAAGTTGCCCTTCGTCTGCTGGTGTAGCCATGACGTTCCTGATTTAAAATATCATCACTAATATTAACTACTAAAGAAGTATTTCTCAAGAATTGGAACTAGCACAGTTTGTTGTAGACACTGCATATTTTTTATAAGAAAGTGCAAGATGAGCATGATTACAGAGGGTGTTCTAGTGTCATCTCGCGGAGCTCCTTCAAGCACTCGTGCTCTCTTGGATAAACACTGGTTTCAAGTATGTACTGCAATAGTAGATTTATAACGTGATACTTGGAAGCTAAAATATTGTTATAGTTTGAAAGTGAGAGTGCAAATGCTGAATGAACCTGATAGAGTGCATCGCTCTGAAGGAGATTCTTATTATAGAGTTCTTCGGTGTCCATGTGATTGTTTTTCTGTTCCTCTTCATTAGCCATGTCTGTCTTGAATCTCTTGCTAGCTCAAGTTTCGTTCAGCCTTAAAATATCCTTCTTTTGTTCCTTTTTTTGTAGGAACGATTTCCTATTTATGCACAGCAACGCAAAGGTGGTGTCCCGTTTAAACAACTGGTAGTATGCTATACCTACCCATGTTCTGGACGTTTTAACAAACCAAAGAAGAAATAAAATAAAATCATATCTTTATTTTCAAATACCTAATTCCTTTCTATAATTTCTCTATCTTTCTTTCTATTAATTAATATTATTTATAATACTTATATTTTTTCCCTCACTAAATTTATTTATTTATAATTTTTTTTAGAAATAATTATTTCATAGCTAATTTTTTATGTTTCCTTCCAAATACATGTTTAGTCCATGTTTCTTTGGAGTGCTTTCCTTTAACCATGGAGAGAAATAAGGAGATATGTTGTATTTGTATTTAACAATGAGAGAAGAAAAGTAAGGATGAATTTGTGTGGAGAATAACTTTTGTTATTCCTTCATCAATGAGAAGAAAAGAGGATAAAGTTAGACTAGAAACATAATTACCTTTATTTTTTCAACTTATATTGGTATGTTAAAGAAATAACCTTTATACAATTTGAAATAACAACAAAACTTCACACTCTAATTCCTTGCAGGTAATTATTTTGGTACACCTCCAAAAAATAAGGTATTGTGAATGATAACTATAATTAATGATAGTTAGTTTGTCATTAAGATACTTAGTCAAACTATAAATTTAATCTCTCAAAGTTATATAATTATACATATGACCTCTTATGTCTCTTGAAATTCTCTTATGTCTCACTCTCATTTAAAACCTAAAAAATGCACTACTACAAATCTGCATATTATAGATGAATAATTACCGATGGAAAAACTTTCGTCGGTAATTACAACTTACCAACGGACATTACCGATGGAAAGCGCAGTGTCGGTAATTTACCGATGTCCGTCTGTAAATATTTGTCGATAAATTGCGCCCCCATTTGTACGAAGTATAATCCATCGATAAATCCGTTGGTAAATTGTGCGCCCATTTGTGTGAAGTAGAATCTTTCTGTACATCCATTGGTAATGCGCGTGTTGTTTTGTACTAATTAAAATCCGTCGGTAATCTGTCGGTGAAGTGGTTACCGACAGAAATTTTATTATGTATTGTTTAGGGCAGGAGGAGGTTTCGTTTCACTCATCACAATCGTGTCTGCTATAGCTGTTGCGTGAAGTGTGCCCTCTAAGCACCTGATTCTGCCGCTACTGCCAACCTCCATAGATGAAGAAGTGTGCCCTCTAAGCATCGATTTGTCCACCCACCGTGTAGCTGACGTTGTGGGTGGAGGATTACTTAAGGTAGGAGAAGGTTTCCCTTCCGTGGAGTCCTGCCGCAGCGACGAGGTCGTGTGGAACCTCCATACGTGAACCGAAGCGTCGATTTCGTCCAGTCTCAATCGCTGTTGGACCGTTTATTTCGATTGCGTTGCTGCTATTGCATGAATCACGAAGGTATCTATGATTGGCTTAGTTCGGTTTTGTAATTTAGGGTTTGGTTTAGGAATTGCAAGACATTGTATCGAAATTAGCGTTTAGGGTTGAACTAATATGCCTCTGTTTGATCAAATTTTGGGTTTTCTGTGTTGTTAAATGTTTCCTTTACATTTGTAACACGAGTATGGCAGGATTGATTGGCAGATTGAATTTTGTTGGTTTCCTGTGCTCGTATTTGGCTTTCGTGTGCTTTGTTTGCGCGTAGAGTGTCTACAACAAAGGTTGACTTACTTTTCTCTTTTTTGTTTTAATTTGATCTGATTTCCCTGTTGACTGTAGAGTTTTTGTAGTTGTTGTTGTTGTTGGAGGTATTCGTTTATATTCTGAATTACTTGAATTTGTCCAATTCATTTAAAACAAGAGAGAAAAAAGTGAAGCTGACATAATATAATCTTACTTATGAATTTCCTTTGCATGATTAGAGAGACCATGGTTGGCCTCAGTCTCAATCAAACTTTAGCAATCAATGGTCATTCATTCCCCCAACCCACCCCATTCTGGAAATTCCCACATAAAACAGATGTGTTCAAGTTACAGAAGTTAACCAAATATACTAAGATGTATATAATATTAAGATTATTTAGAAATATCACAAATAGGTGTTATAAAAATTATTTAAAAAAATTACCAAATTTTGAAGAGAGTTTATACTTAAAATTTTAAGATGTAAGAAAGGCACTGAAGCATTCAAAGAAGAGGACAACATAGATACAGGAGATGAACAAAGTTTGATTCCTTCTTGTTCCGATGAATTGAACAAAAGGGCTGATGATTTTATTGCAAGAGTGAATAGGTAGGGGAGGCTTGAACTTAGTCTTCTGAATTATTGTAGTTACTAATCGTATATGCTACTGTATAGTGCAAGAAATCTTAGTTCTCAACTAGATTATTTTCTTCAAAATTTATTTGAGAATATTATAAATATATATATATATATGTATATATCTTTATATGTTACAGTATTTAACTCCAATAACAATACTATGTGTTTATATTTATTTAGATTTAGGATGGAGAGATTTTCTTTAACAGTGAATGTTTTGACTAAAGAGTTTTATTTTCAATTAGTTTACACGTTAACTTTCCTTCCTTCCTAGTTTGAAATGTTTTAAGTGGGAAAAGTTATCTTTTCCTTCTTCAAGTGTTTTCAAACCTGACAAACCTGACAAACCTGAGGAGTGTTAGGATTGATCTTGGTTTCTTCTCTATTATAGAACATGGATGATGTATTTCTCAATCGTCGGTGGATGTATGATAGATGTTATAGTGGTAGAAGAGGTTTGAAAGAGTCTTTTGTTATAGGGGTTGAAGAATTTATAAAAACTGCTCATCAATACAAATATTATGAATGTGATGGAGGGATTAGATGTCCATGCATTAAATGTGATTGTACAAGGATCTTGAAGGATGAAATTGACAAAGTTCACCTTTACAAAAAAATGGTTCAAACCTAACTACTGGATTTGGATTGATCACAGTGAACAAATGCCTCATGTAGAAGAAACCTTCAATCCTAATTGTATGGGTGGTTCATGTACTGGTCAACAGGTGACTGAAGAAGACCAACTTATGTCAATGCAAGAAATGGTGTACAATTCTGTTTTCCGACATCAAACATTTGAAGGCTCGAAGGAGTTTAACATGGAAGAGCCTCCAAATGAAGCAACTCAAAAGTTTTATAATTTGTTAGCAAACACAAATAAACCATTATTTGAAGGGGCATCAGATTCAAAATTAAGTATATGTGTTAGGCTTTTAGCTTGTAAATCAAATTGGAACACTCCTAACTAATGCTTAGATTTTATGACCAAAATGTTGCATGATGTCACACCTGTAAAAAAGGGGTTGCCAAAGGGGTATTATGATGCTAAGAGATTAGTATCGAAGTTGGGTTTGGAGGCCAGGGGAATTGATTGTTGTGTGAATGGGTGTATGTTGTTCTATGACAATGACAATGGAAAAAAGATGCAGCATTGTTGCAATGTAAGTTTTGTCAAAACCCTAGGTATCATAACAACAATAGTGGAAGAAGTCATAAAAAGCCAGTTCCAGTTAAGACCATGTTCTATTTACCAATAATCCCAAGATTACAAAGAATATTTGTGTCAATGCAAACTGCTGGACAAATGACTTGGCACTATGAAAATAGAAGTACTAGACTCTTATGTCATCCATCAGATGGTGAAGCATGGAAACACTTTGATCGGAAACATCCAACATCTGCAGCCAATCCACGCAATGTAAGACTTGGATTGCGTTCTGATGAATTTAACCCATTTATTCAAGCTTCATCTTCACCTTATTCTTGTTGGTCTGTGATTGTTACCCCATATAACTTTCCTCCAGAAATGTGCATGTCAAAGCCTTATATGTTTTTAACTTGCCTAATACCCGGTCCATCTAATCCAAAGTCTTCAATAGATGTTTATTTAGAACATTTAATTGATGATTTGAAAATATTGTGGAATGGTGTTCTGACATATGATATTTCAAGGAAGAAAAATTTTATGATGAGGGCATCTTTGATGTGGACTATTAATGATTTCCCGGCATATGGGATGTTATCTGATTGGGGACTCATGGTAGATATTGCATGGAGTATGGAAAATCCTTCACTTTAAATTATGGTCACAAAACTTCTTGGTTTGACTCGCATAGAAGGTTCTTACCACATGACCATCTATTTAGAAGAAACATTGAAGCTTTCCGAAAGGGGGAAGTTGAAGAAGATGGGCCACCTCCTAGAATAATACCTTCACAAGTTTGGAGAAAGGAAAAGGATTTATCAAAAGTAACAGAAACTAGTGTGACAAGGATAGAGGGATATGGGGAATGACACAATTGGACAAAGAGAAGCATATTTTAGGATCTCCCATATTGGAAAGATAATTTGTTGAGACATAATCTTGATGTCGTGCATATTGAGAAAAATTTCTTTGATAATATATTGAACACTGTCATGAATGTTAGTGGAAAGACAAAAGACAATGAGAAGGCAAGGAAGGATATAACTTTGTATTGTAGGCGCAAAGATTTGGAGTTAAAGCCACTACCTAATGGGAAAATGTTAAAGCCTAAAGCAAACTACATGTTAAGTATTGATGAAGCTAAGTTGGTTTGTCAATGGCTTAAACAACTTAAGATGCCAGATGGTTATTCTTTAAACTTGGCAAGATGTGCCGATGCAGAAGAGGGAAGGATTCATGGTATGAAAAGTCATGACTATCATGTATTCATGGAGTGTTTACTTCCCATTGTATTTAGTGGACTATCAGTGCATGTTTTAGATCCTCTTATTGAAATCATTCATTTCTTCAAAGATTTATGCTCTAGAACGTTGAAGGAGGAAGTCTTGAATAAAATGGAAGAAAACATTGCGATCATTCTTTGCAAGTTGGAGAGAATATTTCCTCCAACATTCTTTGATTCAATGGAGCACCTTCCTGTTCATCTTACATATGAAGCATGACTTGGTGGGCCAGTGCAATATAGGTGGATGTATCCATTTGAAAGGTGAAAAAATCATTGTCCTACATGTCTTATAAATATCATTTTCAATATAATTATCTTTGATAACATATTTATTTCATTCTGTAGATTTATGGGCGAATGTAAACGATCAATGAGAAATAAGGCAAAAGTTGAAGCATCAATATGTGTAGCCTACTTGCATCGTGAGACAACATACTTTTGTTCTTGTTATTTCGACAACTTTATGTTGTCACCACGACAACCTAGAAATGAAATGCAATTTGACAATGAAAGACAAGGATCAATGTTATCAAGTTTTCGACAAGTTGGTCGTCATTCTGGGAGGGATTTGACTCATTAGTTAACTGATGACGAGTTCAAGTCATCTCATGTTCGTGTCTTGATCAATTGCATTGAAGTGAAGCCATATCTTGAGTATGCTCTATTTCACATTTTTTTTTTATGAATATGCTTAAGTAACACTCCTTGTTTACACATTTTGGCTAGTTCATTCCTCCAATCAGAGCAAATAAGTGAATCAAATGCTTCAGCTGCAATACATGCACATTTTCCTACATGGTTCAAGGAACAAGTATGAATCTTACCAGCACAAGGGTTAAAATTTTTGTATAAGTAATAACATCAAATATATTGCATGCTATATTTGTAGGTTCACAATCAGCCCTTAAGTGTGAGAAACCAAGACCTACAGGATTTGTCAAAACAACCTATGAGATGCGTGAAAGAATGGCACACATATTTTGTAAATGAGTATAAGTTTCATACTGATGCATGCAACAAGGGGAAAAAGACAATAAATAATGGGGTTTACGTTAAGGGTCTTATAGAAGGAGGTGAAGATGATTTTTATGGGGTTATCAAGAAAATATGAGTTAGAGTATAATTCTTTGACTTATCCTAAAAAAGTAGTGCTTTTTTATTGTGAATGGTTTGATCCATCCAGAAGAGGAACAAAAGTGAATCCTAAATATAATACCGTGGATATTCGAATGGATTTGGGATATCTGTCATTTGATCCATTTATCCTTGCACAAAATGTAAGACAAGTGTATTACATCTCATATCCAACATTTAGAATAGACAAACAAAGTTGGTGTGTTGCAATCCAAACAAAACCAAGAGGTCGCATTGAATCACATGATGCGCAAGAGGATGTCCCTTATCAAGTATATGAAATGTCACATGCCAATGAAGTCATTAAAGTTGAAGGTATAGCCGGATTACATGACTTTGAAGTTGAACCTGAAGAATTGGAAGGTGAAGAGGAAGATGAAAGGGGACAAGTACAAGAAGAAGAAGAAGAAGAAGAAGAAGAAGAAGAACATCATGATGATGATGATGATGAAGTAGAAGAAGAAGATGATGAGGATGAAGACTTTAGTTCTGAAAATAGTTAGGAAAAAAGGATAAATGTGTTTCCAATATTAATTTTGTTGACAACATATTACTTTTTTAATGACTGTATAATGTTACTTTTTTTATATCTAAAATTATATATATGTATTGCATAAATTTTGGATTATTATATTATTTTTGTTTATTTAGAATGTCTACAGGAGGCTCTGAGACACCTAAACCCCCATCCCATAGTGGTAATAAAGGAAAGGGGGTACCAAAGAAAAGGAAGGTACGCTATGTCATGAAAGTCTTGGCTAAAGACATACCTTCAACATCTTATCCATCCCCATCTCCAGACATACCTCCCACACCAGTTATACCGGTACTAGCTACACTTATTGCATGTACACCTTCCGCACAACCTTCCACAACAACATTCACTACTATACTGATATTCATAGCATCTCCATCCTTAGTTCCTGTCCCAACCATGCACATTGCACCAAGACCTTCTCCAGCACCTTCCACAATAGCGTCTACTATTGGTGTGATATGTAGATTATCTCCTTCGTTATCTAGTACCCCAGCCACACTTTCCCCATTGATAGCACCATCCACCACTATAGGACGTGGATGACCTCTTTCCCCTATTTTGGCCCTCGGACCATCCTGCTCTGCAGGTCAGTCACCAGCATTAGTCTCATCCCCAGATCTCTTAGTCAGATCTTCAGAACCTAATGTTGATGGTGATTAGAAGATGATCCTGCTCTTCATGACCATCCATGATTGAACCTTATGGTCGAGGGTAATATAACATTTCAATTATAATATTATTATATCCCACATGAAAGATTTTTGCTATGAATAATGTGGATAACTTTTTCTTGTAATTAGGTTTCTTCCGCCCAGGGTTGCATCGCAGGCTATTAAAAAGTGTATTAAACATTGAGCCATGGACTACACGGGGAATGATACTTGATAGTGATAAGGAGTCTTACTTTCAATGGTTTAAGGTAACTTATAAATTGTGTACATTATGTATAATTACATTGTTGTTGGTTACAAGTTATTGTCTTATATGTATATTAAATTATATTGTTGTATATTTAATTTGGACCTTTATAGATGAAGGTTCAGTGGAGATCGGAGCATGAAAATTAAATCAAGAAAAATTTTCACTCCAAAGCCTCCCACAGACTATAAAAAATGTTTCGAAATGCAAGAATTGTTGGACAGAGGCCAGAATGGATAGGAGAGGAAGTTTGGAACTCACTGTTACAACTTTGGAGCTCACCCATGTACAGATCCAAATGTGTACAAGCCCAAAAGAATAGGGAGTCTGAAAAGGGTGAGAGTCTGCACGCTGGTAGCTCCATCACATTGCATGAACACGCCTTGCATATGGTATGTAATATATGCATATTTTTTTGTACAAGTTAAATGGTTTTTATATAATATATTTTATTAATTTTTTGCAGGCAAATGAGCTTGAAAGATTTGTTTATGTAGATGAGATATTTCAACAGACCCATATTCAAAAGAACACAGGTCAGTTTGTTGATGACAAAAGTAGGAAGACACATGTGAGTCACTCCACTATAGATTTACTTTTTTGCATATATGTATTCTTCATGATCTGAGGGACTTTGTACATTTTTTATCACAGGAGGACTTTCAGAGTAAACTTTCACATGCTAGGTCTTCAGTTGGATCAACTACTGGTGAAGCTAAGTCTACTCCTTCTGACCCAGGACAAGATGAGATAATAAGATTACAATGTTGGGTTGAAACCGTTGGTGGGAAGAATAAAGGAAGACTTTATAGGGCTGGACAACTTGCTCATGCTTATCATGGTGTGAATGATATCCTCAAAAGTCAACCTGAAGCATCCACTTCTCAATGGACTTCCAACAAATTAATCAACTAAGACAAATATTATCTGCACAATAGGAGGAGATTCACATAACAAAGGAACAAAATCAACGACTTGAAAGTGAATTTTGTCAATTTGTTGGTGCAGTCGTGCAATTCTTACCTCCTAGTGCACAAAGCCTTATTGAAGTAGGCCAACAAAACTAACAACAACAACACGAACAAGTAGGCTAGGAAAACCAACAAGTAGGCCAGCAACAAGAGGGCAACCAAGAACAACAAGAAGACAACAACCCAGAAGAACGTCATTCTCCAAACTATTTTAACTATTAATTAATAAGCACATTTTTATTACTTGATTTAAGTTCATAAACATTAATATTAACTTCATAATATTGTCTTAAGTTCTAAACCTTACTTTGAAGTACTTGAATGGATTCATTCAATTTGAAATATTGTGAATTCTTTATTTAGATGGATTTAATGATAATGTTGGATTTGAATGACATTCTGGATTTTCAGGTCTGAATGTGTGCATGATTGTTTATTTTTTATTTGATTGTGTATTTCAGGTGTTCAAAACCAAAGGTTGCTAAAAAATAATAATGAATCTGGTATCAAGATCATAATTATCGATGGACTTTCCGACAGAATAATCCGTCGGTAAATCATCAAACATGTCCGTCTGTATGGAGGTTAGTAATTACCGATGAAAATAACTGTCTATATGGTTGTCGGTAATTACTGACGGAAAGTTTTGTCCGTAACTACCGACAAACGTATATGTCGATAATTACCGACAAAAATGTCCTTCGATAGAGTCCGTAGGTAAATACCGACAAAAATTTCTGTCGGTAACATCCGTCGGTATTTACTGACGGTCTGAACAAATTCGTCGGTAACATTTACCGACAACAATATTACCGACAAATTTTTGGTTGTTGGTAGGCTGTCAAAAATGTTGTCTTACTGACATATTTTGCAGATTACCGACGAATATAGATCGTCGGTAATATCAATTTTGGTTGTAGTGATGATATGTTTTTCACTCCCACTAATATTACCACATCAAACTATCTATCATACCTTAAATATTGAAACCAACTTATTTTGTTTTAAAAAAAATAACAGTTTCTTTTTAATTATGTTATGAATTTTAAAAATTAAAAATAAAATCTTTTATTAAAAGAATATGGAAATGTATCTAAAATCACTAATGCCAATTTTTTAAGAATCTTTTTCTTTTCATTTCCTTTGTTGCTCTTAAAACATTAACAAACATTTTTACTTTTAATTAATTAACTAGTTTTTAAAATAATTCATTTTTATCACAATAAAAATAATGTATTTATTTACTGAATTGAGTAATTCTAATAATTTTTTAAAAATAATTAGTACATATTTATAGTTTGAAAAAAATCTTAAACTACAATCAATTTTATTTATATTTTTACAAACATTTTGACCTATATTAAAAGTCTAAAAATTACATGTTCGTTGAAAGATAATTTTATGTGACATTTAAAAACTTCAATATAAATTATGTTTTTAAATAATTAAAAGTGTTCTTCAACTCAATTTTAATGTTATAAATCATTACGAAGTAAAATTTTAAATAGTTTTCTATTTAAATAGATTTTTGGGTTATGTTAAGTTTTTATATACACCAAGTTAGACTAAAAAATTATAGAAATAAAATAGGTTAAGTACAGATCATATTTTTATAATCAAAGTTAGACTCAATTCAATATATATTATTACCACTTTTTAAGCATGTTGTTATTTTTTTAGGATATTTGTAGATAAAAAAGAAGAAAATTTTAATTTATTAATTATAAAACCAAAAAAAATATATACCTAAAAAAATATTAATTATGTTGAAATACTATTTTAAAATAAATTAAATGATTTTTAAATAGTAATCTTAAATTTTTTATTAATTATTAAAAATAGTTTATCATAACATTCTTTTATTTAATATTAACCATAATTTATATTAATTTTAGTAAGTAAATATATATATATATATATATATATATATATATATATATATATATCATTTAATAGTTTACATGTATGAAATTTGTATATATTAATTAAAAATTTCTATCATCATATAAAAATATAATTAAAAAATATCTTTTATATATAATTATAGTGTATACAAAATACAATTAGTTGGTATATAATTATATTGTTAATTTATTTTAACTCATTCAATTAATGGAAAATATTTAATAGGTTTAAATTAATTATATTGTTGGTTGATACCTATTTTTAAGGTCTGATTGGAAATCTATAATAATTATTTAAGAATATATTTTATATTAAAGTTTTTAAATATCACATAAGATATTTTTCAATAAACATATAATTGTTAGACTTTTAATGTATATCAAAATGCTTAGCATTTAAAAAAGAAAAATATAAATAAAATCGATTGTAGTTTAAGATTGTTTTTCATACTATAAATATGTACCAATTATTTAAATAATTTTACTAGAATGACTTCATTCTACAAATAAATACATTATTTTTATTGGGATGAAAATGAATTATTTTAAAAATTAGTTAATTAATTAATTAAAAATAAAAATATTTGCAAATGTTTTAAGATAAAGAAAATGAAAAAAGAAAGTTTTTAAGTGTGGAAAAAATTAACATGAATAATTTTGGATGCATTTTTATATATTTCTAGTAATAAACTTTATTTTTAATATTTAAAATTCATAACAGTAAGTAGAAAACTATTAAATATAATTTTTGAGATTTTAAATATATTATGGTAAGGTAAAGTAAAAAAATTTCAAGAGATATAAGAGGTTAAATTTATAATTATGTAACTTTTAATGAGTCAAATTTATAGTTTGAGTAAAAATGACATGATGATAAGCTAAGTACAATTAATTAGACAATTGTCATTAAATGAATGGTACAAATCATAAGTGTTTTAAAATACTTTATTTTAGAAGTATATCAAAGTAATTGTCTTCATTATAATAAATATAAAAATAAATGATAAATATAATTAATTATATTTTACAACTTTTTTTAATAATAATGATTATGTAAAAAATAGTTATATTTTTAAGATTTAATAGACATTTTGGTCCCATAATTTTATGAGAATGTTTTTTTATGTTTTTTTTTTTTCTCAACTGAGTCCCAAATTTTTTTTTCTTAATTGAGTCTCAAATTTCATTTTTTTTCTCAATTGAGTCTCAAATTTTATTAAATCTGTCAATGTGATCCTTTTTGTAAAAAATCCACGTAGTGTTCATATTCATATTTATATTCATACCCTTTTTGTCATTATTCACGTGTCACGAGTTAACCTGAATGTGTTACGTCTCATATAGTTAACACCATTAACATTAACTAAGAGAAGAAATCATATTGAAGATTTTTAATAAAATTTAGGACTTAATTGAGAAAAAAATTAAATGTGGAAAAACATTGCAAATTCTCACAAAATATTGGGACCAAAATGTCTATTAAACCTATTTTTAAAGTGTTTATAATTATTTTGAAAAATTTTAAAATTATTTTTATTTTTATTTTAAATATTTTAACAATGATTACATAAAAAATTAGATACTTACGATTATTTTGAATAATTTATTTTTATTTTTATTTAAAATATACTAAAGATAAAATATATATATACAAGAAATATACATTAAAAAATCTCTTTAATATACTGTAAATCTTTATTTTAAAATATATTAAATAGAAAATAGAAAAATAGATATCAAAAAAGAAATCTTTTATATATTATTATAAATAATATAATAAAATATTAACAATAACCATTATAAAAAATTAAATAATAATAGTACTAACAATATATAATAATAATCAAATAAATAAATTCATAAAATAATAATTCTAAATAATATATTAATAATAATAATAAATAATAATAATAATATTAATAAAGATAAAAAAAATTTATCATAAAATCACAAAATATTAATATTATTTTTTAAATAGTTTTACTTTTAACTAAAGAACAAAATAATAATATTATAATTTTAATTACAAAATTAATTTTACTCACATCAATCAAATCTTTTAAATTTTTTTATTTTCTTTTACTTCCTACTTTCTTTATTTTTAATCCTAATAACCTAGTTTCACTATTTCAAATCCTTTTCTTGGATTTAACAAAACTTTAATGTGAGAGTAAAGAGAATTTATTCTCTTACCACACATTGTACCGGTCGTACTTGAATAAAAAAAAATCTGGAAATTTTGTATAGTTATAGTATATATGAATATTTATAAGCTTTTACTGAAAGAATAAAATTATTTAAAAATAATTTTTTAAAATATAAATTCAAATAAAAAATTAATCTTAAAATATATTAAAAATAAAATTACATAATAAAATATGACGCTATTCTTTTTAAGAAATAAATTTAAATAAATTACACTACAAAATATAAATTTAAATAAAATTGTCTTATTTAAAAATAAATTCAATTTCCTAAATTTAAATAAAAAAACATAAGTTTATAAATCAAATTCTAACTAATTTTTCCATTACTAATTATAAATTATTAATATCTTTTACTACTAATTCTATTTGCGTCACTTAATTAATTTAAAAAAAATATTCAAATAAAAATGATTAGAAAAATATAAATATTCACATATTGATATCATGATACTTACCTTTATTAATTAATAGATGTGTAATTAAAATATTTTTAACTATTTACTTATAGATATACTCTTTATATCTAATGTAGATTTTTTTTTTTCATTTTTATGTATACCCTTCGGTTGTAACACACTATTTTGTTGGTAGTGTCATACTTTTAAAACATCAAGCACAAGTCCTTCATCCAAAACATACAAAGCAACGTAAAAACAATAGCCTAACATATTTCAAACTAACCCAAAACACGAAGCTAGCCAAAGCATACACTCATCACTCAACAAAAAAAATAGTACTAGAAAGTTGCAACTGAAAACATTTTAGAGCAACCAAAGATAAAGAACCCTAAAAAAGAAAAAAAAAGGGAAAACTATATGTAACTAAACCAAACTAATCCCTAGATGTAATTTGATGAGCCCGTTGCACACTCTCTATATTAAGCCGGCCCCTCATGCTCATGCAATTTACTAAACCAATATTAACTCAAACCTCCAATTTCCTAACCATTATATTATTCGTTTTGCCTTCATCTCTTGCCATTTGTGTCTTGGATGTCTATTTTGGATCCTTTCAGTGCTTTCCTTATAGAAGATTGCACCAACATGACCTTTATGTATCGGTTGGAGCCAATATTCTTTGGATAGAAGAAAAGGATATGCTCTTCATTAAAGTCTTCTAGTGCTAATATCTAGAAACTCTCTCAAAAAAACACTTATTTATATTAATATTTTATTTTATTTTATTTATTTTTAATATAAAATATTAATATATATTATTATATTATTAAAATGGATTGTTAAATGGAAGTATTTTGTCTTATATAGGTATCAAAATAATTTTTTTTAAGTTTTTCACTTTCATGCTATTATCCATTGGACAAGTAAATTGTAATTTGAAGCACTTCAATCATATGTAACGAGATTGTATATGTATATTGCAGGATTTGGATACTCTACAGGGACGTGTCGTACATGTAGGAATGTGGTAGAAAGTTAAAACACGATTAATAAGATTAGTTAATAACGATTTAACCTCGAGAATACACTTGGAATGATATGAAGCTCGTAGATCTTACATCTTCGGGCGAGAACAAAGATTGATACCAAGTTTTTGCCTTGATTTCCTTTATAGTGTTATTTATGAAGGAACCCTCCTTTTATTGTTGTGTTAGGATCATAAAGTTTTTTTTTCTATGTGATGAGAGCATTTATTCTTATTATCATGTGGTGGATACCAGTCACATTGGTTTGTGAATGACTTGTGAATTACCTGATTTCAGGAAATACAAGATTTGTAATCAATCTCGTGTTGTGAAGTAGATAATTTGTATCTGAAGAGCATTGATACAAGTTTTACGGGCTTTCGTCCTCGGACCAGTTATTTTTATATGTTTCTTTTGTCACACTGCAAAGTTTGGTTGGCTAGACCATAGTGAGTTTTTTATTTTGTATAGATAGAGTTTCACTAGTTATATGTTAGTCTTTATGTGAGTGTGTCATTGTTTTTGGTCTTCAAGGTCTTCATATAACTATCATGCCTAGTTATTTGTATCACTGTTTTTAGGCTATGATGGTGGAAGATTGGATTTTGAAAGGGACCATCAAAGTTCTTCTGTGTATATAGTCTGTATCTTTGTATATGAGTTGGGACATTCCTAATACTTCTTTAATTTTATATTTTTCATTATAAAAAAAAAATTGTTGTACTACTAGGAATTTTTCTAACTTGATTGATAGTTTCAATACTATAGTCATCGTTATTAAATTTCAAGACCTTGTGCGGATGGTAGTCATACTTGAAAACATGAGTCTTTTCACATGTTAATATCAATTCAGGTATATTATGTCATAAGTTAGTTGGTGATCTTAAAATTATGCATGTAATTTAAAGGAGAAGAAAACTTGATAAAAAAAATAGAGGTAGAGGAGGAAAAAAAGTTAGTTAAGGCTTTACATGTGAGAAAAATTCAACATCCAACATGGTTGGTAAATGTGATGGTTGAGAAGTCGAATAAAAAATAAAGAATGTCTACTGCCATTACTTAAATAATGTTTATCCAAAGGTTTCAAATCTTTTGCCAAATATAAATTGTTCGATGGATGGAGACTCATGTTGTAAATTGTTAGAATTTCTTATATTTTAAGAAATGTTTTTTACAAATTTATTATAAAAGTTTATTTCTTACTTTCTTTTATAAATTTATTAAAAAAATTTCATAAAATATAAAAAATTCTACTAAGATTAATACTCATAAAATATAAAAAATTTCAACTATTGGATAATCATATACATGTCATACGAGAAACTTTGGAAACAGTAAATGTGTGATTTTAGTAGTACATGCAAAAAAACAATCACGGATATCCTTGTCTGTAAGGTTGTGGACAAAAGGGGTAAGCCAAAAGACAACCATTGAAGTAGCTATCACCCAGCGCAATGTGGAGTAATTGAAGAAGTTCATGAGCAAATATGTGATAGTCATATTAGAGGAAGGGCATTGACTAATAAAGTGTTTTAAGCTGAGTTTTATTGACCCATATTAAGGGAATATTGTTTACAATTTGTTAAGGGATTATTATTATTATTTTATTTTATTATTCACTTGTAAAGTGTTTGGTTACTCTAACCACCATTAACTATATTAGTCTCTCCATGAATTTGGAGTAGTAAAAAAATATGTATTAATTTGACTTCGTTTATATTTTAAATAAATTAGTTATATTTGTGAATGAGCCATTTGGATGAAAAAACAAGTTAAAAATTATATATATATATATATATATTAAAAAATTTATAATAATATTGATTAAATTAATTTTAATTTTAAACATGATGATTTGATATATAAATTAATATATATATATATATATATATATAATGTTTTTAAACCAATGAAATTGAAGTTTGTGTTTTCTGAAATGTAATACACCATTTAAACGAAACCACATAAAGAAAGAAATGTGTTATCAAGATTGTGATAAGGAGGATTGCTAATTGAGGCTAAGTCTTCAAGTAATAATAAGTACATCAAATGTATTTGTGATGCAGATGTATTTGGCTATAATGATCTGTATATGCGTCCTAGCATGTTGTGCAACAACGACGTCATCTGCGTCATCCAGGAGTTACTGAAATGCATTGTTCAGCCAAGAGAGTTTTATTGAGTTTCCCTTTGCAACCCTTTCTGGTGGAACCTAACAGTGGTTCGCATAAGGCAATGAAATTGCCACTAGTTAGACCGGTGACTGACTAGCCATCGATTGGAAGACCAAGTTGTAGCGCAACATCTTCTAATGTTACGGTGGTCTCACCAATTGAAAAGTGAGATGTATGAGTTTCAGTTCTCCATCGTTCCACCAAGGCCGTGAGTAAATGATGGTTAATGTCAACATTTCCCATGTCTAACAGGGATCCAAACCCTAATATATTAATTGTGTTTCTTA
This sequence comes from Lablab purpureus, assembly GCA_030347555.1. Taxonomy (NCBI): domain Eukaryota; kingdom Viridiplantae; phylum Streptophyta; class Magnoliopsida; order Fabales; family Fabaceae; genus Lablab; species Lablab purpureus. The sequence goes on from CM059256.1 coordinate 18,228,789, forward strand.
CACGAACGTCCAATGTGTGAGAATGTTTTGCAACCCAGACTTTATGACGCCTGGGTCGCAATAATCGCTCATTCCCCTCCCATAACGCCTTTGTAACATGTTTGTCTTGCAATCATAGCAAAGATATATCTGATGGAAGGTTACGAGTAAATGCCAATGCTACAATATACAATATTAAATGACGCTAATAAAATATACAAAACTGAAATAATATAAAAAAATATATATCTATTTAATCTAAATATATAATAATATATGTAATAATATATTATACAATATAATATTTTTTGACATAAAGTGGTCCTATATGGACAGAAAATAATTTTACTAATCCAAAGCAAGTATTTAAAAAAAAATATTTTAAAATTTAAAAAAATTAAGAAAACCTAAACTAAATAAAAAACAAAAACAAAAAAAACGTACACACACAGGGAAAATTAAATACAATATTTTTTATTTTAAAATTTTAAAAAAATTAACAAAACCTAAATAAAAAAACAGAAACAGAACAAAATGCACACACATAAAAAAAATAAATCCAATTTTTTTATTTTAAAATTTAAAATAAAAATTAACAAAACCTAAATAAAAAAAACAGAAAAAAAAATTAACAAAACCCAAATCAAATAAGAAACACAAATAGAAAAAAATGCACACAAGCAGGAAAAATTAAATCCAATATTTTTTATTTTAGAATTTTAAAAAAATGTTAAACCTAAATTAAATAAAAAACAGAAATAGAAAACACACACACATGTAGGAAAAATTAAATCCAATATTTTCTTATTTTAGAATTTTAAAAAAACGGTAAACCTAAATTAAATAAAAAACAGAAACAAAACAAACATACACACACGTAGGGAAAATTAAATCCAATATTTTTTATTTTAGAATTTAAAAAAAATTAACAAAACCTAAATCAAATAAAAAATAGAACAGAAACAGAAAAAAAAATTAACAAAACCTAAATGAAATAAAAAACAGAAACAAAAATTAAACGCACAGAGGGAAAATTAAATCGAATCTATATCACACGAGAATAAAAACCAGGTAACCAGGTAATGTGCACACAGGTTGCTTGCTTGCAGTTTGTGGACGTTGGTGCAGTGATGGGATGGATGACTACTATTGAAAGAGAGGCTGGAGATGTTGTGCTGATGGGATGGAACATTGCAAGACAACCAAAGAAGACCACGCCAGAGAAGACCGTCCATCACAGAAGACCGCCTGCGGAGAAGACAACACGTCAGAAGCAGATAACACTCGAATTAGAACCAGAGGCGCGAACTACAACCAGAGGGAAGGGAGAACACTTCTGAATAAAGAGATAACACAAGGGAAGGAAGGAAACCTATGGCTAGGTTTTAAAGACGTGGATGAACTGTGCATTCACGGATTCAATGAACATCAATACTTCCATGTGCCTGGGACGCTGCTGCAACTCTTGGATGGTGTTGGACGCTGCTACCGCATGTGCCACGCTTGCGACCGCAAGGACGAACAGGGAGAGAAAGGGAAGTCGTGCTACGTATGCACGACTTCCAATTAATTGAGTTTCGTGTCAAGGGTGCACGACTTCCACACATTAAATAACTTTATTTTATTTAAATTATTATTAAAAAATTAAATAAAATTAAAATAACTATTTATAAAATAACTTTAGAAAAAATTTATATTAACAAAATCAAATTTAAAAATAGGTATTTATAAAATAATTTTAGCAAAAAATTTATATTAATAACATGAAATTTAAAATAGATATTTATAAAATAATTTTAGCAAAAAATTTATATTAATAAAATCAAATTTTCGTAATGAAATGTTATAGACCTTACTCCCTCCTCCCATGCTATATATATGTGGGGAGTGTTTTCAGTAGCTTCTCTTCATTGATAGCTTCACTTTTTGCAATTACGATTACAACTTTGTGTCAACTTTTATTCTTTCCTACATCAAAGTCTTACATATTCAATTACATTATTTTCTTTTCAAAAAATGAATCGTGCTGACATAATTGAAGATTTTAGTTCGGAAGATGAAGAATACTACTCAGAGGATGATGACATCATTAATCAATTATCAGAGTCATCGAGTGGGCATGCACATACAATAGAAATATGGGAGGGAATGTGTTTTGACTCAAAGGATGTTGCAGTCAGTGTTATCAAACAATTCCACATTGAGTAAGGTTACAACTTTTCGGTTCTTGAATCGAAGTCCGACAAATATATTGCTTGTTGTGTACATTATAACCATGGGTGTCAATGGCGCATTAGAGCATTGTACAACAAGATACACAAACAGTGGCAAATCAAGAAAAGTGAAGCTTTTCATTCTTGTTTAACAACAACTTTGCACCCTGATCACCACAATCTCGATTCAACACACATTGCTCATATCATTTATCAATTGGTCAACACAAATATATCCATTCCGGTTAAAAGTCTAATTGTAGACATAAAAGACCGATATGGCTATATTGTCTCGTACAAAAAAGCATGGATGGCTAAACAAAAAGCAATAGCCATGACTTTCAGAGATTGGAAAAAATCGTAGAACGTTCTTCCAAGATGGATGGAAGCCCTTCAACAAACAAATTCAGGAACCATTATTCGATACATAGGTTCCCATATTGAGGATCATGACAACGTATACGTATTGCAATGTGTATTTTGGGCATTCAAGTCATGCATTGAAGGATTCAAATATTGCAAGCCACTCATTCAAGTTGATGGAACCTTCTTAACAGGTAATTATCATGCAACTTTACTAACAGCCACTAGGCAAGATGGAAATAGAAATATTTTTCCATTGGCATATGCAATCATTAAGGGTGAAACCAAAGAAGCTTTGTTATGGTTCTTCCAATTGCTGAAGCAACACGTTACTCCTCAACCAAATTTACGCATGATAATAGATAGAGGTTTCGGAATCTTATCCGCCTTGGCTTCTGAAGAACTTCAATGGCATGATCTCTCCTCAGTATTCTACATTCGACACATTGCATCAAACTTCAATAAAAGATTCAAGAATGTTGACTTGAAAAGACAAGTCATCAACTTCGGTACTTTATTCTTACATTCATAAATAATTATTTTCAAAACCTTTATTCTGAGGTAGTCTTTTTTTTTCAGAATACAAAATGAAACAACCAACTCTTTTAGCAAAATTAACTGCTATGAGAGCCCAGTTTCCACAGCAAGTATCCTAGTTGGATGACATACCATTGGGAAAGTGGACACAAGCATATGATGGAGGCAAAAGATATGGACATATGACGAAAAATCTGGCCAAGGCCATGAACTCTGTGTTAAAGGGAGCAAGAGTTTTACCTATACGTGCCCTAGTTAAAGCAACATTTCAGAAAACCATAACTTGGTTTGTCGAACATGGGTCAAAAGCAGAAATGATGTTATGAGCAGGACATCAATATTCAGAAGAAATTGCTTCCTTACTTCGCGAGAATCAAAATCGCACTCGCATGTGTTGTGTTGAAACATACAACAGAGAAAATGCAGAATTCAATGTCCAAGAGTTAACAAATCCCCATCATTGCCGAAAAATAATCAACTACATAGTTAGATTAAATGATTGGTGGTGTGACTGTGGAGAATTTCAAGCTCTTAGATTTCCTTGCTCTCACGTCATTGTTGTGTGTTCATTTTGTCATTTACAATTAGGTACATACGTGGACCCTGTCTATAACTTAGACAATATTTTTAAAGCTTACGAAATACAATTACATCCCGTTCCAAATGAAGATTATTGATCTTCTTATACGAGACCAAATTTTATTCTTGAACCAACTACGCGATGACATACTTATAGAAGACCTTCAACTCGTCGTATAAGAAATGAGATGGATGAGTCAAGTTCAAATAAATCACGAAAATATTCTTTCTGTAGGAATGAGAGTCATACTAGGAAAAAAATTGTCCATATAAATAAATTTTTATTATATTTATAACACTTTAAATTTTTACATCTTGTAAAATTTATTTGATATTCTATTTATTTTATTTATTAACTTCATTATTTCTTTTATTTTATATTATTATAATATAAACAAATTTTAATTATTAATGTAATAATATTTTTAACTATTAACAATTGCAAAAAAAAAAACAACAAAATCGTGCTCGTAGCACGACTCTTTGTAAAAGTCGTGCTACGTAGCACGACTCCTAATCCAAAATAAAAAAAATATTAAAAGGGAGCAACTCGTGCTACGTAAGCACAACTCCCTATTAAAATCGGGTTTACCTAACATGACTCTCTATTTTGGACGTGAGAGATAGGAATTCGTGTTATCAAAATACGACTCCTTCACAGGATTTGTGTTGTGGTAACACGACTTAAAAGGAGACCCCAATGCGTAATTTCTCAATAAATTTAACCCCCTACCGTACAAAAACCCAAAATTTTGCCACCATTAATCTCTAACATGATGAGCCAATCTTTGTTAGGAATTAGTGAAAAGTACGTGCTGAATCAAGAACCCATGCATCGTCATTGACATCAAACGAGACAAAGAGAGAACATTTCCACATCTAATTCTTATGAGGCCACAAATACTTCAGTAAACTCTAAAGTATTTTCTTTGTCTTTCTCGAGCTTTGGGCGATTTATCTTCCAATGCACTTCCTTTTACATTTATGGTATATGTTGTTATTCTTTCTTGTTTCGTGATTTAGACTGCCTTCTTTGAAAAAAAAATCCTTTCCTCTATTCTTTTTCTCATCATTAAACTCTCACCCCGAGCTAGTGTCACCATATGAATCACTAATTCACCTTTTCAATTCCCAAGATTGTAAGGTCATTGTTACTTCACCTATGGAAAATGAATTTTATCAAAATTTATTGTGTTTATAAATTTTTCATAAACTCTTAATAAAGAATTAAGAAGAAGAAGAAGAACTTGGTTGTTATCATCCACCTTAACATCAATATTTTTTAAACTAAGAACAATCTAGTTGAACTTATCAATAGTTTATGAATGGATTCATGTCCATACATTTGCTTGGTATATAATTGCTTCTTAAACAAAGATGATTATGGAAAGACTTTGTCATGTATCGACTTTTAAGCTTCTGCAAAATGTGTCTGCCTTTTTTCTAGAGACTTCTCCTAAAACTTCATCACCTAATGATAACAATATTACACTATATGTGTCTTCTTCGTTATCGTGTTCTTCTATTGCAGGTGAAGATCAGTCAGTACTTTTGCTTCTCCATCCAATACTAACTCACATTCTTCTTATATGAAGTGAGTTGACATTTTCACCTATTACAAGATGAAGTTAGTTTTATCGTTAAATTTCTTGATATAAACTTTAGGTAAGTCATAACTAGTGATATCAATTATTATAAATTATCTCCAACATAAAAATTTACCAAACGCAAATTATATATAAAAGACTCTACTAATAAGAAAAAATATACAGATTAATAACTCTATTAAGGTTTCGCACTAGTGCGGATTTTCCAATTGACGACCCTTATCTACGACAGTCAGTAGGCCACTGTCAGAAAAAAAGACACGGTGACAAATTTGAAATCAAGTCAAACTTTTTAGCAATAGACTTCTAATAACCGTCGCAGATTTGCCAAAAAATGATAGTTTTGCGTTGAACCATCGTTATTATTGAAAAAATTACAATTCAACGACGGTGTGACAAAAACTGTTGTCGTTTTGCCAATTATAGGGCCCCAAAGCATGAAGATCATGCGTGCTCTTTCATTCTTCCCTCATTTTCTCTATTACTGTTTCATCGCGTCGCACCTCACCATTGTTGTCGCACTACCGCCGTCACACTATCACATGCCTCATGTTGCACTGCTACAGTCCTCATGTCACACCGTCGCACACCTTTGCTTTGTTGCATTTCCAGTTTGGTGTCGCCACCATCGTTGTTTCGCTATTCCTGTTGTTGCTCCACTATCAATGCTGCTGCTCCGCTGTCACTACCTGCAGTTTCTGCCCATTTTGGCTATTGTTACTTTGCTATTAAGGCTAGTAATTTATATATATATATATATATTAAATATTATTTATTATTTACAGAACATTAGAAATTAGACTATTTAAATTATTAGAAGTTATATTTATTAGTTTAGGCTAGATTTTATACATTTGATTTGATGTTATTATTATGTTAGATTGAATGGAGAATTGTTAATCTTGAATAGATTTATTAGCTTATTTATTTGATTATGTTGGAAATTTTATGTTGAGAGTGTCGATATTGGGTTTGAGGGTGTTCGATCCTCATAAAATTGTATTGTTGTATTGTTGAAAAGTATGTGTTTTAAGTGTTATTCAACCAAAATTTTGTTAGAATTGTGTGTATAGAGAGGTCCTTAATTTCTCATTTGATTTTAATACAAGAATATGAGTGCTTCTCCGATTTTGAAAATGTCCCTATGTTTTGTTTTGTTTTAAATAGTGAAGGTTGTACCGATAGTAATTGTATATAATGTAGAATTTTTTGGTTGGACAGTTTGGATAGATTGATAACTTTTTTAATAGTTGATCAATATATAAGTAATATGCATTTCATATATTTTACTTACTTTTAGTTTATTGCATTTTGTGTTGATCTTCAGGTGCATATTTGATTGTGGAGATATGATGTCATCACTTTCATTTCGTGTCACCTGAAGACCAATGCGAAATGTTGCCGAGTTTGGATTTTTTTCAAGAACTACACAATTCGGTTCAATTTGTGGTCCAAATTTTCAAAACCAATCCAAACCAAATCGAAGTGCAATATACATTCAATATATATATATATATATATATATTTAGATATAATTTTATTAATAATAATAATAATAATAATAATAATATACTAATAACAATAACAATAATAGTAAGTTATACATTTTAACCTAAATTTTTTCTTACATAGTTATTTGGTCTGCTTCATAAATTTGATTTGTGAGAGTCTCTTGATTCCTCTTCATTGTCAACAACGTTGTCAACTCCTTTGGAGTGTGATGTCATCAACTCCCACTTTCTCGCTTGACTTTGTCACTGTATCCACTCTACTTCACTTTGTCATTGTCATTGGTTTTAACACACACAAAATCTTTAGAGTAAATATACTTACAATTAAGACAAAAAAAGAATATTTTGCCAAAAAGTGAATAAAAATTATATAAAACTTGATTGCAGGAGGGTCAAATACATAAGAAAATAGATTGATTAGCCAAAACAAGGATATAAGTTAATTGTTAGACAAGATGAGAGCAACCAAACTTCATAAGTTTCGATTGGTTATAAATATAGATAAATGTTGTATGAATAAAATACTTAAAAAAATCTATAATAAGATACATTTGTATCTTTTCTTTATTCAATTATGAATGAATTTGTGTGTCCTTTTACACTATTAAATATATTTATTAAATTTAGAGTAACATATTTTATATTATTATATTTTAATTTAAAAAATTAAAACTACATAAATAAACCAAACCAAATAAATTAATTTAAATTTTTTTCTTTTAAATTGAATCAAACTAAATCATATATTTTTTATATTTAGTTGAAATATAATTTTAAAGAAAAACCAAAGCAAACCACGAGGCAGACACTCATATCCACACCCAATTGCATAGTCCACAGTGTCAATGAAAAACTATACAACTTGCAATTGGGTCCGAGACCCCACTCATACCCAAACCAACAAAGTAAATATTTTGGTTTAATAGACATTTTGTTTTTAATATTTTATAAAAATTTACAATATTTTCTCATATTTACTTTTTTCTTAGAGTTTCAAATTTTATTAAATCTGTTAATATGATTCTTTTTGTCAAAAATTCACAGTGTTCACGTTAATATTTATATTTGTACTCTTCTGTTATTATTCACGTGTCACGATTTAACTTGAATGTGTTATGTCTCGTATAGTTAATATCGTTAACACTAATCTAACATAAGAAATTATATTAAAAATTTTAATAAAATTTAGGACTTAATTAAAAAAAATTTAAATATAAAAAATATGGTAAATTTTCATAAAATATTAAAATCAAAATATCTAAAATATTTTTATATAAATAGTCAAGTCACATCTGTTGCCAAAAACATTTCCAAAAGAAACGTACAATTACTTAATATAATCATGAATTGACGTTGGTGTTCGGTTTTGTAAATATGGCTAATATCACATCACGTGTTTAAGAACATCATTAGCACACTTACGTGTAACGGGGAGTTAATAAATTCAATGGTAAAGATTAAACGGAAACCATTTTAAAAATATCAGTATTTAATAAGAACAAAATAATTTACAAAACTAACACAAAATAGAACAAAATAATTTACAAAACTAAAACAAAATAGAACAAAAAAAAGGAAGAATTAGATTTAATAAGTGGTATGATATAAAAAATTAAAAAGTAGAGAAAATAAACTTAAAAATTAACGAAAAAAGGAAATATAGACTAATATTAATTGATCACTCAAAAAGAACTCTAATTTTGCCAAAATGTGTCTATTTTAATTTCAATCTATTAAATATATAGTACGTTATATGTTTAATATAAATAAAAAAATACATGATTAATTTAAATAAATAGAAGTAGTTCAAATATAGATAAAATGGGATTAATTTAAAAATAAATTAATAAATTTAAATTTAATGACACAAACTGAAATTTGAGATAAAGTTTAATATAAATATTTAAATAATTAACAATTTTTATGTTATAAAATATAAAAAGTACTGACTAATTAATGATAACAGATATAAAAATAAAATTAGATATTTTCCTTGGTTCTCACATTTAAGAAAGATGACACAAATATTTAATGTAAGGTCCACTTTTAAATCTGAAAAGACAAATGAAAATAAAAATAAAAATATATAACAAAGACTTATATATGTGAAATTTATTGAGACATTGATTATCCTACACATCTAATGCAAATTTTAAATATGATTAGCCATATCAACCGAGAACTAAATTTTATCAGTGGACATAAAACTAGTGGGACCCCCACTTTTGTCCTTTAGTCTATAACCTTTATGCTGAAACGACATCCATCCACCAATCCTCTCCCCACCTCTTTTTTATTGAGATTAGAGCACATTATTTAGACAAAGGTATACTGACCATAATATATAAATATATATATATATATATAAATATATATATATATATATATAAATATATATATATATATATATATATATATATATATATTTATTTATTTATTGAAAGTTTCGTTCATAAAATTTTAATGTAAAATATTTTATACTAAATTCATATATTTAATTTTATATGTGAATTTTGCAAATTTTTTACCATTTGTATCATTAAATTTAATTTAATTTAAAATTTAATATTTTTTTTCATTAATTATTATTAAGTTTAATTAAATTTGATTTTCTTCAAATTTAACTTATCTTAATATTTATTTATCTTTTATTTTTATTAAAATATTAAAATAAATTTAATATATTTTTAAAAGTATAAATTAACTCATTTAACCGAATGAATACCATTTATAAAAATTATAAACCATTGTCAACATGAACTATATGAACAAATATTTTTTTATACAAGTCTACCTAAGTGTTGACTTAAACAAATATACTTTATATGGATCTACTTGGGATATTGGAATCTCCATCTTCACTCAAGGTTGTCATGCATCCACGTTTTGATATTAACATCTTTTTCAAATATATTCATTATTGAGTAACGTATGCAAACTTTTTTAAATAATAATTAAAAGGTAAACATATTTTAATATTTTTGGCACCAACTTTAACTGCGTATTAAAATATGCCGTTAAATCACGAAAGTTACAAAATATTTCGCCAAAAAGTTCAAGCTTTCTCTTTTTTTTTCTTTTTTTAAAAATTGGAGCTTTCTTTGATAACTAGCATTTTATATTTGTATTATGCATTACGAATATTTGTTTATAATATATTATTATGGAACTCCTAAATTACTATAATTAATAAAAGTTTTTATTTTGTATGGCAAATTTTTTCATCATTTCCATTTCATTTGAATGTTTTTTTTTACATATTTTTTTAATATTTAGTATTAAAAGTTGTTTGACGATATTATTTTATTTATTTTAAACGGTTGAAGTAATACAAAAACTTAAAACAGAAGTTTTATAGTAGCTATGAGAAGTTTTGTCATATTAATACAATAACCTTGTTTTTATTTATGTTATTTTTATAATTTTTATTTAAATTTAAATATGGTTTTAATCCGTATAAAAGATTACAGTTTAGTACCTTGTAAAAATTTATTTGCTTTTATTCTTGTAAATTTTGATATCCATGTTCATTAGTCCTTGTGTAGAAGGGCACCAAACCCACACACGCAGCCCAATTCTAACCCCAAAATTATATTAACTTCTTCTCTTATGTTGAAACAAAAAATAAATTACACCCTTGTTCTTGAAGATAACAAGTATGATAAAATGCTTTAATTCTTAAAGACTTGTTGAGAATGTGTTTTATATTAGTTGAAAAATTGAAATAAGATTGTATTTTTTATAAAATTTATTCGTAATAACTATTATTATTATTATAGTATTCACGACTCTCTGTAGTAAAAATTGCTTTGGCATTAAAGAGTATATTTGTGGGATTTAAGTTACTACAATATACTACTAACTAGGTGAAATAAATTTAAAAGATAATGAGAGTATCCTTAGTCATCATAAATTTCATGTTGATCAAAGACTCTTGCTCGTTTTAGTTTGAGGTTATGTGTTTTTGAGAGTTACACCTACTACAGGTATGAGAAGATCAATCTAATCAAAGAAGTTAACTTCTATATGAGTTATACAAGATCATTTGACGTATTGGTCTAGTAACTAATTAATTAGCTTTTACTTCCATCTTTTATCAACCTACATAATGTCTTCTAGTGTCACAATCGATAAAATATATATCAAATCCAAGCCACCTAATGTAATAAGAGGATGATCTATCCTTTTAAGACAGATTTATCACGATTAAGTAATCTCATATGAAACATTTAGTAATAAATTCATAAATCTAGTGAAAGTCATTTGGGATTCAAAATCAAGATATTTCACTTAGGAGCTAGAAAAGAGAATTAGATAATTCTATCTTACATCTTTCCTGATACGTGAACCTTTTAGGACAAAATTTTTGTGTTGGGGAGAATTCTATTCATTTTCAAAACTCACTATCTCTCTAAAAAAAATTCCTTTATACTTTGTGCCCTTTCTTCCTTTTTGAAATTAGTTTTTTTTATCCTTTTCCCAATCAAATTACACAAACTAGGAGGTTGTTTCATCTATGCCTTTGGAGTAAGTTCTTATTTACTTTAGTCCTTTCCTACATTTTCTCTTTGGTTTTATTTATGACCATCCTAGGCTTTCATGGATTTAATCAATGAGAATATTACTATGAATTGGTCAAGTTCTTGATCATTGTATTGTTGGGTAAGTTGGTGTAAAGAGGGTTCTTAAAGATTTTGAGAGTTTTTAATTGTTTTCCTAGTGAGAGTTACGATTAGTTGAGAAACAAACAATTATTAAGTAAATGGTATTGAACTATATTTAAGCATTGTTTGGATTTGTTTACACTAAATTGAACTTGTATGTTGAATGAATAATAACTTTGCATTGAATTTTAGTTATTGAAATATGTTACTTTTGTTAGAATTCAAAATTAGTATACCATATTTTGAATTATTGATAAAACTATTAGAAATATACACCGAGTTCAAGAGGGGAGTGAATTTAACTTTGAAAAAATTTCCTTTCTTTAAATATTTCAAAACAAGAATAAGATTTTCTTTGAATCAATGAAGTTAAGATAAAGTTCTTGAACAAACTTTATGATTCTAACATCAACTTCTTTATATTTTGATTACATAGAATATGCAATTCACAATGCAAAAATAAAGGATAAGGATTAAGAAGACAACACCATAGTTTTATACTAGTTCACCTTCCAAAGGAGGCCACATCAGTCGCTTGATCACCTTGATCAAGTCAATCCACTAATCTTTAAATTTTTGCGAGAACCCTACTAGAAAAACCAAAAAGATTATACGAACACTTGATCTTGAACCCTAAAAGATCATTTACCACTTCTAAAACTCTTCCACAAGCAAAACTCAATCACCATGATCAAGAAAACAACCCAACACCTTATTACAAAACAGAAAATGGATCAAGATCATTGGATTCACAATTATAACAACAACTAAAAAAACATAGCATTGTCCAAGGTGATGCACCCTAATGAGTAGAATAAACTATGTTTGAATCTTGGAATTCTTGGAAGTAATACTTTCAAAAACACATTTCAGAACAAGTAGTGTAGCTCTTAATGTTGAAGCAGGTGGCTCTAGAAGAGGGTTGAATAGAGTCTTAGATTCTTTTTGTGAGAGCACATTGGACTGTCTAACCATTATGTGATAGAATAGATAGTCTAATCACTTAAAGTACAACTGATGAGCCCCTGACCACAAATAAAGAAGAGGAGTGTTCAAGGAGGATTACTAGAAGCATGATGAGAAGGGACACTTCCTCCTCTCCCCTTTTATTTAGCCTTTTTAGCATTTCTATTAGTTGTTAAATATTTTGTAAACTCATGTTTTTTTTGGGTTTTGCAGGATTGCTTTTGACACCCCTTTTTCTACAAGTAAAGCCTTGTTTGGAGCAAAGGAGCAGTTGGGCTTGAGGCCCAAGTTTGGGACATCCAAGGGGGGTGAAGAAGTCAATCTTGACCTTCTAGAACCCTTGGAAAACGTCCTCTCATCATCCCAATCATTGGCCACCCATTTTTTTTGTGCCCTACCTTCTAGAATGTGTGAGTCTTGGCCACCAAGAGTGGAATATGCTTAGGAATCTTTTCCAATGTAATTCCCTCTAAGTCCCCACCCCAACTCTATATAAGGAGGCCTCTCATTCTTGTAAAAGGGTTGAACATTAATGAAATAGAGAGAATTCTTGCATAGCCTAGAGCTTGTGTTGTGTTCTTGGGTGTTCTTCCCCCTCTTGGAGTCTTATCTTGAGCCTTGGCTCAAGTGGCGACTAACACCACTCATCTTGGGTTGGACCATCCCCCAAGTGGCGTATAGCACTCCATTCCCCTCCCCTCCTCTCAATCTCTTCCTCCATTATTGTTTCATGTTGTTTACTTTCATGCTCTTTAATTTCCAGCACTTTACTTTCATGTCATTTACTCTTATGTCTTTATGATTCAAGCCTTATCTTAAATTGTGTTGGCTGGTTTTTATATTTTGTCATTCTCTTCTCCTCTTGAGCTCCTTGTGAAGTGAACCTTCACACTTAGATAACCTCCGGGATTATCTTCGTGTCCAGTGGGAATCTTCCTTGAGGCTTTTCTTCTAATTGACATTCCATCAAACACCTTATGTGCTAAATATTAAAATGAACCTTTATCAACAACACTAGAAGATTTATACTGGTTCACCCAAATCTCACAGGCTACGTTTAGTTCTCCCTTGATATCAAATCTTAAGAGGTTCCACTAATCAAATAATTGATTACAAATGAGTACACAAACCACTCCTAGTTATAATGAGTACGCAAACCACTCCCAGTTATCACCCATCTTAACCTCCCCCTTAGATTAAGACCTTAATAAAAAAAGAAGATTTCTCTCAAATACAGAGGAAAGAATGTTTTAAGCTCACTAGGTATATTCTCAAAATATTACAAGAGTTTTCGTTCACACACCCATTTAAAATTTCTAATCTCTTTAAAACTTGAGTTGACTTTGCTAGCTCGTAATAGTTGTGTCTTCAACTTTGATCTTCAAGTCTTTTTATAGTTTTCAAAAATTTGAATGTATCTTGAAGTCTTTAATCATTTTTTCGAAATGTCCTTGATTGGCGCTTTGCAATATCAAAGTTAATATCTTTCATACCCTTTTGCGTAGTGGAAGTCTTGGCTTTTTGTACCGTTGGATGCTCATAAATGAAAGACTTGATGTGTTCGAATATCGCTTAACAAATCCTGAAAGGAAACAATTAAAATAATACAGGATAAAATCACATATTAGATTTGTTTTATGCAATATCATTCATTTCTTTTTTCTTCTTCGTTTAGAATGTTAGGATAATCTACAATTAATTTTTTGAAAGTTTATTAATAAAATATGATTATATTCGAGTAAAGTCTTTATGATACTTGAGCATAAAATGATAGTATGATTAAACTTTTTTAATTTAGTTTATTTGTTGTTTTTATTATTAGATTGTCTGATGAGTCCTTGACCACCTTGTCTCCATATAAAGAGGAGTGACCTAGAAGGATTACAAGAAGCATGACAAAAAGGGACACTTCCTCTTCTTCTCTCTTTATTTTATTAAGCATTTCTTTTATGCTTTAGTTTTTATAAACTTATGTTGTTTGCTCTTGTTTGTAGATTTGCTTCTTAGCACACCCCTTTTTGCTTTAGGAAGCCTTATTGGAGGATGGACACTTGGGCCTAGAACCCTTTAGCCTTGGCAAACCATGGAGGAGGAGAAGGGTCAACATTTTGACCATTTAGAAGATGAAAGGATATTGCTCTCCCAGTTCGAGGTGCTGCACATGAGAATGTAGACCTAGCTTCTAGATGATTTCTTGGGCTGATTTCTAAAAGGAATGTTCCTAGGATCATTAACCAAGTATTTTAACTTTTGGCCCTCATCCTTGTCTATATAATGAGGCCTCCCCACCTCTAGTAAAGGGTTAAAACATTTTGAGTTTATATAATTGTTTTCAGCCATGAGTTTTTGTGTTCATCTCCTTTGATGTCTTATCTTGAGCCTTGGCTCAAGTGGCGACAATCACCACTCATCTTGGGTTGGTCCATCCCCCAAGTGGCGTGAATGCACATCATTCCCCATTCCCTTTCTTTAGTCTCTTCCTCCATTTATATTCCATGTTCTTTATGTTTATGTCTTTAAATTTCTAGCACTTACTCTTCTTGCCCATTACTTGTTTAGCTTGTGTTCTTAATATTTTTGTTGTCTCATCTTCTTCCTCTTGAGCTCTTATGAAGTGAACCTTCACACTTAGATAACCTCCAGGATTATCTTCGTGTCCGATGGAAATCTTCGTTGTGGCTTTCTTCTTATTGTCATTCTATCAAATACATAACATAATAAATACTAAAATGGATCCTTATCATTTGCTTTTGTAGCTTGATCAAAACTTAAACTCATAGCAAAATCTATCTATAGTTGGTAATATGTGGCAAACTGCTGTAGCTCTTTTATTTACTTTTACTTGCTAAAATTTTGGTTTTTATGTGTTTAATGACATGTCAAGTCACCTCACATGAGGTATGATGAGTATGTGATAAAATGTTGGACATGGAACCTTGTTTTTGGACTAGATTTTGCATGATAGCTACATGTTTGATCATATGCTTAAGTCATTGTTAGAGTCTTTTTATGTTGCTTACCTTTGCTTGGAAAGTGGCCAAAACACCTTGAGAGTTTCTTTAGCTTTGGTTGTTTTACTAACCTTTAATTATTAAAATTTTCTTTGGTTGGTTTGCGGTCTGTTTTAGGAAAATGTCAAGCTCATCTTCACCTAGACACCATGATCAAGTTCTTAGAAAGGAAGATCCCCTCGAGGCTCAATTCAAGCTCAAACTTGAGACTTTGATTTTGGAACATCTAAAGGAAATGGTGATCTCAAGAAAGGAGAATGAGAGGCATATGAGGGAGAATAAGCGCAACCTAAGAAATGCCATGGAGAGAATGGAAATGATAAGAAGGGAAGAGATGGTCGAATGGAGAAGAACCCAATCAATACCAAGCTTCCATGGTGAAGAAAAAAAGTACTATGGAAGAAGGAGAGATAGGTGCACGACTCCTGAAAGGAGGTCCAACCCCAACATCAAGATCCCTAAGTTCTATGGAGACAACAATCTGGATGTCTACTTGAAATGGGAAGCCAAAGTGGAGCAACTCATGAATGTGAACCCTCTTGAGGGGCATGAACAAGTAAATGTAATAGTAGTAGAATTTGAAGGATATGCCATAACTTGGTGGCATAAAATTTGTATGGACTATGACCAAGGGCCACTCACGGCTTCTTGGATGGACATTAAATATTTGATGCGCACTATATTTATTCCTTCCTTCTATAGGAGGGAACTCCTTTTGAAGCTCCAACGACTTCAACAAGGAAGTTTGTGTATGGATGACTATTATAAGTTGCTAGAATCTTTGTTGCTTAAGGCCAGATTGCATGATGAAACAAATGAGGCCAAGGTAGCTAGATTTGTGAGTGCATTAAGGAGAGACATCCAAGACATAGTAGAGTTGTATGAGTACTGCTTCATTGAAAATGTTTTACACTTGACCCTCAAAATTGAAACTCAATAAAAAGGAGGGTTCAAGAAGGAGTCACTCAAACAATGATTACTATAGTCTAACTTGGAAGGATAGGAACAAACTTTCAAGTGTCACCATGAATCCACCTCTAGGGACCATACAGCTAGGGACATTCTCAATTCCAAAAAATCAAGTCCTATAAAATGTTTTAAATGTTTGGGGTATGGGCACATTACTTCCAGTCGCCCAACCAAAAGAACAATGGTCTTAAGGGAAAGTGGTGAAGTGGAGAGTGAACATTCTTCCCCCTCTTTCTCTTCAAGAGAGGACTCCTTTCACTCCTCTTCCTCTAGTGATAATGAGATCAAGCTAAGTGATGGAGACTTGTTAATAGTGAGACACATGTTGGGGAAAAGTTCAAAAGGAACTTTGAAATTCCCATAGAGAAAACATTTTCCACACAAGGTACCTCATTAAGAACAAAAATTGTTCACTCATTATTGATGGAGTGAGTTGTGTGAATGTAGCTAGCACAAGGGTAGTGGACAAGCTTGATTTGGCCATCATCTCTCATGCCAAGCCTTACAAGCTTTCATGTCTTAGTGAGGAAGGTGAGATTGAGCTCAATAAATAAGTCCTCATCAACATCTCCATAGGGGCTTATAAGGATGAGGTATTATGTGATGTTGTACCTGTGGAAGCTACACATATTCTTCTATGTAGGCCATGAAAATTTGATAAAAAGACTTTCTATGATGGTCATACCAATAAATTTTCCTTTAGCTTCCAAGGTAAAGAGGTCACCTTAACACCTTTCTCCCCTAAAGCGGTTAGTGAGGACCAAGAGAAAATGAAGAAAAGGAGAAAATAAGAAAAGAAAGGAAAAGGGAAAGTAGACAAGAAGAAAGGCATAATGATCTCCCACAAAGGGGTCAAGAAGGTTTTGCAAATTTGTGGTCTATTCTCTCCAAGAGGGAGAGGATGATGAGTCCTTGACCACCTTGTCTCCAAATATAGAGGAGTGCCCTAGGAGGATTACAAGAAGCATGACAAAAAGGGACACTTCCTCTCCTTCTCTCTTTATTTTGTTTTGCATTTCTCTTGTGCTTTAGTTTTTATAGACTTATGTTGTTTACTTTTGTTTGTAGGTTTGCTTCTCGGCACACCCCTTTTTGCTTTAGGAAGCCTTATTGGAGGAGGGAGACTTGGGCCTAGAACCCTTTATCTTGGGCGAACAATGGAGGAGGAGAAGGGTCAACATTTTGATCATCTAGAAGATAAAGGGAAGCACCTTGCTCTCCAAGTTTGAGGTGTCACACAAGAAGATGAAAACCTAGCTTCTAGATATTTCTTGGGCTGATTTCTAGAGGGAATTTCCTAGGATCATGAACCAAGTCTTTTACCTTTTAGCCCTCATCCATGCCTATATAATGAGGCCTCTCCACCTCTTGTAAAAGGTTGAAACATTTTTAGTTTATACAATTGTTTTCAACTGTGAGTTCTTGTATTCTTTGGGAGTGTTCATCTCCTTTGGTGTCTTATCTTAAGTCTTGGCTCAAGTGGCGACAATCACCACTCATCTTCGGTTGGTCCATCTCCCAAGTGGCATGAATTCACACTATTCCCCATCCCCTTTCTCTAATCTCTTCCTCCGTTTACATTCCACGTTCTTTATGTTTTCAGCACTTACTTTTCATGCCTATTACTTGTTTAGCTTGTCTTCTTGTTGTTTTTGTTGTCTCCCTTTCTTCCTCTTGAGCTCTTGCAAAGTGAACCTTTACACTTAAATAACCTTTGGGATTATCTTCGTGTCCAATGGAAATCTTTCTTGTGGCTTTCTTCTTATTGTCATTCTATCAAACACCTAAGATGGTAAATACTAAAATGGACCCTTATCACCATGTAACAGTTCAATTAGAATTACTATGCTCTAATGTTTTCACTTGAATGCTTAGCTACCTGAAACAAATATGTTAGATGAATCATAAGTATATTAAAATACATAGTTTTTGTTATCATTGAAACTTCTCATACACAAGACTCTATAGGTTCTAAATTTTCTAGTAGTCATAATACTGTTAGACCGTCTATTAGTTCAATAATTAGATATATAGATTTTCGTAAAAATGATTCGTACGCTAGTTATAGGTTCACCCACCTATTTAAACAAAATTGGTTTAGTTTTAATTTTTTATATAAATAATTGGTTGAAATTGCGATTTAACTAATTGAAATAATTTAAGAATGAATTTTGAGTGATTTTAGTCAGTTGAATTTGTGACTCAGCTAGTTGTTTCAGAGAGTTTTGATTTTTTGAAGTTGTATACAACTAGTTCAAAATGCGTTTTAATTAGTTGAAATTATTATAGATGAATTTTAAGTAATTTTAGCCAATTGAATTTGTGATTCAATTAATTGTTCTAGAAAACATTAATTTTAACACATTTGAGCTCCATGACTATAACTAGTTAACTAGTTGAATCAATAAGGAACATTTTTCCAAAATAAGAGCTACAAAATTTCAATTGATTAAATTTTTGAAGCAATTGGTTATTTTTTTTAAACTTGAGTTTATTATAAAGCTATGAACAATTCAATTGATTGATAGTTCAATTGGTCGAAATTACTTAGCATATAATTTTTTCTCTATATATTTATATATTTTAAGTCCATTTTATTTTGATTGTGTATATTATATACAAGATTATGCAATATACAATATTTTGATTATATATATATAAATTTAATATATAATTTATATGTAATGTAATATACAAGATTATATAATATACAATATTATTTAACATATATGTAGTCTGTCCCATCCTGTAGCTTGCACTATATTTTTAAATTTTTTTTATTATTGAGTAGTGTTGTGTGAATATAAGTAAATATTTTTATTCATTATTTTATTAATATCATATATTTACAAGTATAAATTTAAATTTTATTTCTTGATCTAATTTAATATATTTTTATTAGATTACTTGTAATATATAATAAATAGTTAATTTTTTTTTATTTTGTAATTGTTATACTTACGTTCAATCTTTAGTTTTATATTATATTTAAATTTGAGATTAAGAAATTATAAAAGACTTTTAGATTTTTTTTTTTTAAATTTTATGCGGATCGGTCCGCAAACTCACAACTATACAAGATCTGTTAAGCTTTCTATTTTACAATTCTTATGTAACCAACTTGTCCCAACTCGAGGGATCAAATATAGAAGAGACCAAAACAGTCCGACCCACTTTACCACCTGTAGGCATGTATACAAAAATTTTATATCTAGTTTTTATATGCTTCAAAATAAAAACGTCTATACATAATGTTTAGCAACATATTTAAAATATGTTCAGTTAAATAATTAATTAACATTTATTTTTAACAATCTTATGAAGTAAACTTTTGAAACAATAACAAGGCACAAAAATTAAATGTATATTATGTTCTTCGTGTATAAATTTAAATAACTACGTTGAAAATGTTTTTAAAATTTATTCATGAAATGTTTATGTGAAGTTTTTCTTTAATGAGAATATTTTCTAATTTATTTTTATCTTTTTTATTCTATTTATTCTACTTTTTATTAATATTTTCTATCAAATATTATAAATTATTAAAAAACCTTTATTTTATGATAAAAACTAATTTTTTATTTTTATAATTTAAAATCTTAAATTTTATATTAGATTAACGTATTTTAGTGAAAAGTTTTATAAAATCTAAATCTTTTTAACTCATGAGTCTAGAGATAATCTTATACTAAAAATGCACTTGGTAGTGTGGCCCAACCATAAGCTACTGGCTTATGGTTTCTTATTTTGAATATTAAGAAATAGTGTCAGCTTAAATCATTTATTGCAATTCATTTATATTTTAAAAAAAATTCAATATATCTCTTTTTCACTTATTGTAAAAATATTTAATGTTATCGAAGTTAATTAACGTTTTCTAAAACTCTGACATCCTCTTTATTTATACTTTCATTTAGATAAGATTTTGAATCATAACAATAAAATGATATTTTTTATTTTTAAAAATATAATATTTCTGCTACTACTTAAATAAAATATTAATAAAAATATGAGTTTTATAAAAAATTTAAATGTAAGTAAAAAAAAAGATTTTAAAAATTATAATATAATAAAACTTAGTCTACAAGAAAAATTATTTTTAAGAATTATATTACTGAACTAATTTAATTAGAGATAGTTTAAAATTTAATTTAGCATTAATGATAAAAACTAATTTATATTATTATTAAAAATTAATTTAGTTATTATTATATATAAAATTAATTCATTAAATAGTCACAAAAGTATTATTTTTATTTATTTTAATAATAATAGAATTATTTTAAATATAAATAAATTTTAATTTATAAAATAGTTTCTAATTTAGTTAATATAATGACTAATTATTTTTTAAATTAAAATCATAATTTTTTAAAGAAAAATATCTAATTATCTAATTAGATTACCCTATCTTTTTTAAAAAATTACATTAATTATTTATTCATAATATAATCTCATGAATTATTTTTTTCAATTAAAATATATTATTATTTGAGGGTATTTAAGAATTTAAGTATCTCTTGTAAAAAGATTTTTTAGGAAATTAAAAAAATATATTAGCGATGAATAATTAGAAAAAATTAAAACTAGTACAAAATATTTGAAAAATTAATAAGTCTAACATTTTTTTATAAAATTATCCTTTGAGAGCTAATTGTTTTTAAGAGGAATATACCACATTAAAGAGGAAGAAAAATAAGATACAATAAAATTAGGTTAAAGCTCGTGCAAGAAAGTATGACAACAATATAGAATTAGTGAAATCAAAATTCAAGAAGTAAAAAATGGTTTCTTAAGAAGTCTTCCCAAGAAAAGGTTAGAGTATTGTACCACCAAAACTTAACTTGAGATTCAACTTTAAGATTAACCAGTTTATCCTTTTGTTTCCTTCTTTGATTATGTATGATCATGAATTTCATAGATTTAGCCATGGCAATGCCACTTTTTCATCTGTTTCTAATTACCCGTGGAACCTTGTGTTTAGGAAATGCCTACATAGCTAATATGGAATCACACTCAAGCCCAAGGTTTTGTCATTCCCTCTCAAAAGAAATATCAATAGCCATCATGACTGTCATCAACTCAGCTTTAAAGGTATAATCTATGCCTATGAAGACACTGAATCTACCCATATAATATCTTGCGTGGCTATGGAAAAATGTCTTCCACTAGTTCTTCAATCAGGAGTATATTTTGTTGCTCCATCAACATTACATTTAATTGTTTGCCAACACACGATGGTTTCCAACACACCACGTAACAAAAAGGGCCTTTTGATGGTGAACTGTAATGCCAAATCATTTTTTCACTGCAAACTCTTTTATGTCATTGTTGAGGACTTCTTTGAGATGTTTCCAGCCCTCTTGCAGTTAGCAATTAAAATTGCAAAAGCCAAGCCAAAACATATGTGATTACCATGTCTTAAGTTGTTATACATTTTCCAAATGAGTCAAAGATGTTTACACACGTAGTAGTTAAGTTCCTGAATTGTGTGTTGTAGCCATGGTTCATGAAATTCATGACATCATTCATGTACTACAAGAAAATCTGAAATCACCGATAGTCAGAATCTGTTGGTAACAAGAAATATTCATTGGTAATTATAATTTTTGACAAAAAATCAACGGACAAAATTATATTAGTAAAACCATTTTTGGTAATATTTACTGTGGAATATATGAAGTTCGCAATAATTATCGATTGCTACGTGTCCGTCAATACCGATGAACAAGTGTACAAGCAATACATAATGCTAATTCAAACGAAGATGCTGATATTACTTTAGGTATCTTGAGATACCAATGCACGTCAAAGATGCAGTTCATCCCAATTGCCAATTCGCAGGTAATATAATCAAGTGTGCCAAGAGAGATCAAGTCACAATACTTAAACTATCACATATGAGTTACATCTTAATTAATAATTATAACTTTTAATATAATAGTAAACATTTGATTCAATAATTAGTATTAAAACTAACGTCACGAGTTTAATTCTCAATAAAACAATTGTTGAAGGAGGGAATCAGGTGAGTCAAAGACTATGTGGATCTAGTCACAATTAAATCGTGATACTTGTATTGTTGTTTTAAATAGAAAAAATTGCATCTTAACTAACCACTATATTTTTTAGTCTCGTAATAAGAGTTCGATCCAACATCAAAAAGTTCTATAAATGTAAAGTTCAACGAATAAGAAGTTCTAAGTCCTTGGTCTACGGAAGGGAAAACAAATTTCAATTCTGCAGTCAAAGTTCAAGTAATCTGGGTAACAATTAATTTGATGACTTGTAATTTTTAATGTCTTTGATAAATTATAGTAAACTAAATATATTAAATATAGGGAACAATAATTTTGGAGAACCTTTTCGTAGGTATGTGGGAAATCTTACCACCCAACTCACCCATCTAATTGTTGGTAGTAATAAAATATTTGGAAAAGTTTCTATGGAATTATGAAATCTTGTTAACTTAATTACTTTGGCTTTGGAGAAAAATAGCTTTAAAAGATGTCGTTATTATGCTAAAAGATATTTACTTACTGGATGTGTCTAAAAATTATATCTCTGGTGTCATTCCTGAAATAATAACTTTGGTATTCTAAATCTATAGATGTTAACTGGGAGACAACCAGTGTTACTATTTATCTTAAGGATATGTAATGAAAGAGAGGAAAAAAGAGCAATAACAACAATAGTTTGACAAACAACACAAAGTTAGATGCTCAGCCAGAGTTGTTTATTCATATTATTCCTGACAAAACTGTAACAAATGTTGTCCATGCATGATAGTGTATTGTCATGACCATAGTTGGTAAGTTAAAGAGTAAAGGTGGAACAAGAATTGAGTCTATTAGCGATTCTCACAACAAGTGTGTTTCTAGAATATGAATGTTTGTCCATTACCTAGAACCTATCTTGTTGTTAATCTAAAGATGAAGAAGGATCTTTAGAAATATCTAAAGGATAATTGTTTTGATAATGATGGCTCTAAAAGAAGAAGATGGACCTTCATGATTGAAGTATTGAAGTCTTGAAGTCTTTTGGAAGCTTTAATCTTGTATTTTGTGTATATGTTTGCTTGTAATAGTTAGGAATCATGTTGAAGATCATAACATACACGCAACTCTCCTTTAAACTTTGAAAAGGCTTTTTGTTTTTTGTAAGAAGCATTTAACATCAAAATAATCGATTATTTCGAGCAATAATCAATTATCATAAGTGAAATAATTGATTATCTCGAAAAATAATCGATTATCTCATGTTTTTCTATGAAAACAATTTTCTCTTTGGAATAATCAATTATCCTAAGAAATAATCGATTATTGTGAACTTTTTTAGGAAAACCTTTTCATATTTTGTAGAAAATTGTGCCCCTCTTTGCCTATAAATATATAAGGGGTCTAAGCTTTCAAAAATACCGAGAGATCAAAGTGAAAGTTGTTCTACTGCTAGTGTTCAAACTTATTTCATCCTTTGTGGTTATTCAAAGAAGGTGTTCATCTTTTCAAGTTTTCGAAAGAGGTGTTGTTCTCATCCTTTGTGGTTATTCAAAGGAGGTATTCATCCTTTGTGGTTATTCAAAGGAGGTGTTTATCCTTTGTGGTTATTCAAAGGAGGTGTCTTGATTCCTTGTGGTGTTCAAGGAAGATGTTTGTTCATCTTTTGTGTTTTCAAGAGAGGTGTTGTTTCATCCTTTGTTATGTACAAATGAGGTGTTTTTATAAATCTTCCTACTATCTTACTCATTCCGCTGCATTGTAAGTTGTAATTTTTAACTTAAGATAGTTAGTTGCTATTACTCTCATTTAAGGTAATAAATCACTGGACGTAGGATATGTTTTAATCCGAACTAATATAAATATTTATGTTATCTTCTTTCTATCCCTAACCTCATTTACATTCTGCTTATTTGTTTTATACTCTGATTTTAATCAAGCAAAACTTAAATTTATATTGGAATTTTTGTTAAACTCTGTTTTAACAAGATTAAATTCCAAAATGGTTTAATTTTTACTAAGAACCAATTTATTCCCCTTCTTGGTTTGTTTTACATGCCCATTTATTCTAACATTTGTGTGCTATATAATGGTTATAAGAAACAATATTATCTTTGGTTGCACAGAGGAGATCAAGTATTTAGCTAGTTGGCGCCCTTTGTTGTTGGAGAATTTGTCCCCCATGAGTCGTGCCCAAGTCGAACAATTCAACTTGAATTCCCAATCTAGATTTAACAAGGAAACTTGGTTATGTAGCTTGATGTTGATGAATCCTAGCCCTCCCCCTTGTTTGGATCTTTATAGTTTATTCCATTTGGTTATGACTAAGTTTCTAGTGTTCAAGCAGCCAAACTAGATGAAGCTTTTAATCCATGTTTCAATCTATTTGAAGAAGATAGAAGGCCATTTATGGATCCTGAAAGAGAATTGTAAACCCTCCAACAACCAAATTAACAAGCTATATTCTCCCCATCATGCTAAACATTTTTTCCTTCCAATTCTATGATTTTAAAAATATATAATTTTAGAACAAATTTAACATAATTAACTAAATTATCTAATTTTCTTCATCAAATTTTATAGAACAAAGTATATAATATGTTTTTTATATACAAAATATTTTAATATTTTTTTAATATATGATCTTCATTTTTTATAAATATTTTTTGTAAGTTTTACCAAGTTCCACTAAATAGATAAGCAACTCTCTATGTTAATACTCCTTATTATCGAGTTGTGATCCCTTCACCTCACATTGTTTGGATGACACATAAGGGCATTGGTGGATGATCTCACCTACTTGTAAACATTGTGAAATGTTGCTTTATAAGAGCGGTTTAAGATTTTTTAGTCAATTTTTAATGTAATTTTAAGTATATTTTTTTCATTTTTCGTATTTTAATACAGATCTATATTAAGGATGACAAAGGAATTTGTCATTATGGGTATTGTTTGAATTTGTTTGGATTTTGATAGGGAATCCCCATATTGATTGAGTACGGATATGGGTGATACTCAATTTTTAAAATTAGGTATGTGGAGAGGGATGAGTGTACATATTCGTCCCGTCCTCATCTTCATACCCATCTCAATATTTGCCTTCTTCCTCATACTTGTCCTGTTTTAAATTTTTATAACATCTTAATTTACTAGGTAGCTTAAACAACTTATATTAACCTTTCTTTGGTTTTTAGTTCGGTAACTTATGTTTAAGGCACACCTTTAATCATTTTTACTATTTTCTATAATTATTTAACATTTCTCCAATTGGTATTTAAAACTCTGATTTCATATTTATACAATTATAATTTCTTTATTGATATTTGACATTGGAGAAAAGAAATTGTGTATCATTTTGACATTGAATCTTTGATAATATAATTTTTTCTTTACTGTGATTTTTTATTTTGTAAAAGACTATTTAATTAATAATTAAAATAGTAAGATATGGGTATGAGCGCGAGTATAGGTATGCTCGTTATCCAATGAAATAAGACAATATTTTATAACCATTGAATATAGAGATGATGATGGGAATGAAGATGAAATTTTATTTTAGAGATGAGGATGAGAAAGTGAAACTCACCCCATCCCCTCTTACCATCTTAATATATGTTATTATTTTTTTCATATTTTATAATTATAATTTTATTTAGTTATTGATATTTTTTTATGAATATTTTTTATATTTTAATGGTTTAGAATCTTATTTAAAGTTCCAATTTTAAATTTATATAATCTTATATATGTCTTATGAATAGAGATGCCCATAACTTATTATATTGTAAGAAAAATATATATTCATTCACTTTGTTAATGATTAAAGATGTGGAGTATTTTTTCCTTACACTATCATCACACAACTTTGGAGTCTAGTTGGCTGGTATAGTGACTGACACATCAGGTGATGTTGGCCAATGAAGGGGCATAATTTTGGATATATGATATAATTTAACATTACGTATCTCATTTTCAAATCTAACTCTAATAGTTAAATTTAGGCAAATTCAAACAAAATGTCAATTAAACACATATTAAAGGTGAAGATTACAATATATACATATATTATTTTTATTTTTTTATAATTTGAATGTCAGAGTGTCTTTATAGAAACTTACTTGTTCAATGTAAAAGTAAGAGTAGAACATCTCATTCTAGTGAGATAAGAAGAGAAGAACATCTCACTTTAAAAAATCAATAGAAGAAGTTGGTCTTGTTAGGTCATGTTGATCCATGTGAGCATATTTACTAAAGAACTTTACTAATAATTTTTACGGTTGTATCCATTCCAAGAGTTAAGAAGTCTTAATTTATTTTTTATTGGTTTCACTTTGCTACATCACTTTTTTATTGGTTTTACAACTTGTAGTGGAATGGAAAGTTCTTATAAGACTCACCCTCTGATTAATATTTTATTTGATTGTTAAGAAAAATATATTATACCATGATTAATAGTTTTTTTATTCTTATAAATCAAAGTCTTAAATTTTATATCATATTAGTATATGTGAAAATAGGTCAAAATACAAGAAGAGATGGTTGAATTGTGTTTTAAAAAAAATTTGTAATAAAAAATAGTTCGTCTTACAAGTAAGGTTGTGCAGACGAAGTTTGACTTCAACAAATGCCCAAAGTCTGTTGGTGGAAATCATTTTGTTAAAGAAAAACTCTTTAGAATTTCAATTCTACCCTTTTTGTTAGCAACGCATACAACCTATAATGAACTTAAGATTTAAGGAAGAGAACACTAAACCCGGATTTTTTTACTGGTTCGTCTGATAGCATAGACTGTGTTTAGTTCTCAATCAATTCGATTGAGTTCCACTAGCAGACTATTGTTGCAAGAACATAAGTATTATTTCGGCTTGTAGCCACTTCTAGCTAACCTATCAAGTATTCTTTCCTACAAGCCACTTTTGCCTTAACCAAGTATTATTTCAACAAGCCACTCCTGGCTTAAACCCGAATATTGTTTGGGAGCGCAGCCATTCGTGGCTAACGCCTTTACAAGATATGAAAGAGAGATTAAACTCTTAAAGGATTAGGTAATCCAGAAGTAGTAACGTCTTAGAGACGAATACAAGAAAGGATTTCTTTTAGAGTTTATTATGAAACGGTAATAGTGTTCTTCTAAAACTTATGAAAGATTGAAGAGAAAAAATAAGCAGAGCTTTTGCACTTGAAAGATAGATCATGTTCTTGCTTTCTTCTTTGAACTGATTCTTTTTATAGTGTAGGAGAGCAACTAGTTGTTAGAGGTTCTTTCTAAAATATTTTAGTTTTAGGTTGGTTTTCAACTTTTTTTTTGTATTGATTGATGAAGACCTAACATAAATGCATTAAATGCACTTCTTAATGCATTAAATGAATGTTTATTCTTTTCACACAAAATCTGATAACTTCTAGCACTTATCCTACATTGGACAATGAGTTTTTCTTCTTTTGGTCAAAGCATATCCATACATGACAACTGTACTTCAAGAGTTGACAAAGCTTAGGCCCATAAGAAATTTGGTGAGAAAACAACTTTAGCTCTTCTTGAGGATGTGTTGTAAGAGGACGTGGGATACGCCTTTATACTTGGTCATCAGATCAATCAGAAGAATGTTTCTAAAAAACAAGAAATAAACACTTAAGGTTAAACATTTTTCCAACGCATATCATCTAGTGACTCATCATATGATGAATATTCAAGGTATCGTCTGTCAGACAATACATGCAGGAGCTGATGAAGATTTTTGTCTATTAAGACTTATTGTCTGTCAGACGCACAAATTGTTTTCTTTTATACATTACATGTCTTTAAGCATAAGTTCAAAATCATAGAATGTTGGACTTTTTCCTAATAGTATATTTTAACGAGAAGGTGTTAAACTTACTTATTCATCATGGTTAAATTTAAGACCACATCTATAACCATAAAATAGAAATGCTTAATAGAATTTGAATATGATATTTTGGATAAACAAAATATGAACTCAATTTTGCTTGGATCAATTTTGGAAATCACGAAATCACTCTAAATACAGTAAATCAAATTTATTTTATCTCATTGCAAAAAAAAAATCATCAAACTTTCAAGTTGTTAAAAAATGCACTTCAAATATTTACAGTAGTGAAGAAAAAAGTTTGATTCACTAACTCAAAAATCCATTTTTGTAATACTTAATATTTTTGTTATCAATTTAGCAAATCTTAATTACCATCTTTCTACAAAAGTAACAATTGGTCCAAGTGGGTACAAATAGTACCTACTCAATATTTGTACTCAATATGTGTCTTATTTAAAAAATATTGTTTACATATTTTGCTACTTGTTAGGTATTTGCAAAAAAGTACCAATGACTTTTTTTTTCTCACTATCCATGAATATCCGAAAATATTTTTATTTTTTTAGTTTTAAGTAAAATTATTTAAAATATAAACTTAAATAAAAAATTATTTTTAAAGTACAATTCAAATAAAATTACACAATAAAATATAAATGTAAATAATTTTATCTTTGTGAAAACAAATTTAAATAAGTTGTATCACAAATTATAAATTCGTAATTTTAATTTTATAGGTCTAAATAAAAAATATAAATATATAGAATTAAATGCTAAATAATTTTTTAATAGATAATATTTTTCTAAAAATAAGTTTATCACAACAAAAAGAATGTATTTTAGTGACTACTAATTTTGATCACTAAAATACAAAATTCAGTCATTAAAATAATTAGTGACTAAAACATGTTTTTAAAATATTAATTATTTGTTGTCTCTAATTCGGTAGCAATTTTAGTAAAACATATAGCGATGAAATAACGATGAAAAATTGGTCATTAATCTTATTTCAACCACAATTTTATTTTAATTTTTCTATTTTCCATAATTTTTACTTGTTTAGAAACAATATTTGTACATATTTATATAATTAATATTTTCACCAGCTTATATAATAATAACTTAATCATGCTAAATTATAGGAAACTCCTATACATAGTAAGGAGTAGTATAAGCATTACAATACAAATATGCAACATTAAGACATGATTCAAAATCATCCAACATAAGACCAGAACTAAATTAATTATACTACATAACCAAACAAGATTCAAAGTCACTATGTAATTAAAGATGTAAGTACTAGTCCTCTGGCATATTATCACTACTGTGGTCTAATATGTCATCTCCACTCGTAGTAGGATGAGTAGGGTTGAATGTGCTGTAAAATAAGTTTCATCTGCTTATCTTGTTGGCATATGTGTTCACTTTGCTCTTCATGATTTTTTTATCAATTTCTCCATCTTGTCTTCAAGTGTCCTCTCCTTGGAATTCTTTTCTATAAATTCAACATTTTACTTCTGAATACTCTCACACATTTCTTCTATTTGATGAACCACCGGAGTTTGGCTGGTAGAAGACTGAGCACCTGAAGTAGTGAACTTTTTACTCAATGCACCAAGACCATACACATTCCCTTTTTTATTTCCACCTCCAAAAATTGAGAAGTATATTTCATTGTCATCAATGGAAACAATAGGAGAGTCTTGTGAAGATGAGCCTTCAAGCAAGTTATGTTGTTGGGCTTCTTCTATGCGTTGCTTATATTTCTCCTGAAAATGAAGTCAAATATAATTATTGTGAAGAAAACACAGCAAAAATTAAATTATAACTTCGAGGTTAATGATACCCCAAGTTCACAAGTTGTATCATTGACCCATTCTCCAGTCTTTAATTTCTTTGCCCTCTCGAAAACCTCCCAAGCAGTTGGTTGCTGTTAAAGCTCCTTAGTCTATATATACTTAAACATAAGATAAAATTTAGTACCTTAAGTCTAATATATTATATTTAAATTAAATATACAAAAATATAATAAAATTACCATCTTCTCAAAGTAAGCTACAATAGATATGGAATCACTACAGTAGGTTGGGACTCCCTTTTCAACAACCCAATTTTCTTTGGTAATGGCACTCTTGTTTTAGAATTTTGTAGAACTCCTATGTAGGTCCAACAATTCTCAAACATCTGGTGGAATCCAGCTCCCCTTATCGTGGTCATTCCTAATGTTTATTGCATTTTTAAAAATTTGTGAGCCTTTTTTTTATCAAAAATAGATTTTTTGACTTGCTCTTGTTCCAGATCCCACCTATACCTTTTTTACATGTAAAATCAGTTAGCAAACAAACATAATAGAATAATAATGTAACCAAAATTCAAGTTACCTTAAACTCTCCGAGCCATCTATCTCGAGGCTCATGTCAAACCTTGTTCCAAGTGGGACTTGGTTCGTCAAATTTTTGTTTGATGATCTGGGAGATTATAGTAGGAGGTCCATTTGCTACTGTAAATATGTGTTCAAGCATATTAAATTGATTCAAGATATGAGATAATGAAGAGTAAAAATTAAATTAAAGTATACTTACTCTCATTGATCTGCTGATAGTCAGGGTCTTTGATTGTCGAACTCATACTTAGGTGTAAGTGACCTATGTATTGGTGTAGGTTGATTCATAATGGTCTCTGTAGAGAAGATAATAGGAATTGATTTCCTGACCATAGGTCCAATTTGTTCCTCTTGAACTATGGGAACTATGGATCCTTGAAGGACAGGACTAGTAGACTCCATGATTGTTGGATGAATGAAAGAGCTAGGAGAGTTGGTGGTAGGTGAAGCTCTCTCACCAACATTAACACCTTGACCACCACGATGAGGTGGTATACGACCACCACCTCTACCCCTTTATAGCATCTGCAAGTGAAACTTATTGCATATATAACATGTAAGAAATTAAATAAACTTTAACACTGAATTTTCAGTAAACAAATAAGCTAATTAAGATGAAAAGACTCAAACCTAATCATGTTTTCTACACCCGAACTTGTCAGTTATCTTGCCTCTCATTCACTACAATTATTATAAATCATAAACATATTATTGATAAATATGTAGCATTAACTAAAGGTATACAACAATTTTAACAACATTGATGTAATTTTAATGCATGAATTACTGAAGAGGTATATGAATCATCAAAGTCACTCTCAGTCTCATTGTCACTTGAAATGTATTCCTCCTCATCTTCATCTATGTTTGTTTGATTTAGTAATTGTATATCTATTTATTCTCCCCCACCATCAACATGAGCAAGAGAATCATTAATGAAGTTTAGATTAACATGTAGCACTACTTGAAGTTGTAGAAGCTCATCATCTTGGTATGGAGTCTCATGCTCAACTTGATTTACTATATTATTAGTGATTTTACTGTTAGCTTTTGTCTTAATTACACCCAACCAACCTTGGTGTCCCTTTGGATATTTTGTGTAGTAAACTTGTTTTGCTTGTTGTACAAAAATGAAAGGATCATATGCTTTATTATATCTGGTGATTACTTTACTTGAACGACTTCATACTTATCATCTACTTTGGTTCCTAAATTAAGGTTATTATCAACCCATTTACACTAAAAGAGAATTAAATTCACCATTGGCAAGCCAATACACTCCAATTGAATAATATTTGATAATAATCCACAGAAATCTTACTTTAATTAACCGTTGGTTCCTCGTACATAAACACCATAGTTAGAGGAATTCATGCCTTCACTTCAAAAAATAGTGTGGAATTTGTATCCATTGATAACATACATAAGCCATGATTCAACTTTTCTTTTAGGACCCCATGCTAAATTAACCAATAATGGATCTTGAATATTATTTTTTGGATTTAGAACGTAAATAAGAGAGCGATGACATTATAAATTAGACTATATAAGATAGAATAAGATTTGAATAACATGTAAGTTAAAAACTTAATATTGTTTGAACCATGTAGGAAAATGAGATGAAATGTCTTGGTCAATTTGGGCATCAAATACAAATACAGTAGGATCAAGCTCTCTTAATTATTCAATATAAATACTGTAAAGAAGTAAGAAATTACTCAAACCACACAATGTAACATAAGTAACTTCAATGTGAAAGGAGTGAACAACATCTTACTCAAAGTCTGGTTGAACCTTTTCACAATTTTGAAGAACATACACTTGGATAGCATAAAAGTCTCTTTGGTGGAGAAAATATGTTTAAGATTTTCCAATTTCTCTTCCTGGGTAATTGAAAAGTGAAATAGGAGGAGTGGATGAAGAACTTTCACCAACATCAACATTGCAAGTAATTCTAGTCCTTCTTGTTTCAACATGATGAGGATAATAAAAGGAGGCAAAGATAAATGTTTCTTCCAACAAGTAAGCTTCACAAATAGAGTCTTCCACCCTAGCTTTATTGTTTACTTTCTCTTTTAGGGAGTGTAAGAACCTAAAAGCGAATATAAACACATACTTTTTAAAATATTGAAGAATATTTGTGAAATAGTGTAAAAGTGATTAGTCTAAACATACCTCTCAAATGGATATATCCAACGATAATGGATTGGGCCACCAACTTTTGCCTCATAAGGTAGATGAATTGGAAGATGTTCCATTGAATCAAATAAGGTTGGTGGGAATATTTGTTCCAATTTACACAATAGCAGAGGTATATTTTCTTTCATAACTCTTAAGTGTTCAACAATATTTAGTGTTGTGGAAGTTAATTCTCTAAAGAAAAGGCTAAGTTCAACGAGTACTTTCCA
Organism: Lablab purpureus; assembly: GCA_030347555.1. Taxonomy (NCBI): domain Eukaryota; kingdom Viridiplantae; phylum Streptophyta; class Magnoliopsida; order Fabales; family Fabaceae; genus Lablab; species Lablab purpureus. Next base: position 18,261,806 of record CM059256.1, read on the forward strand.
AATTGATTTTAGAAATGAGTCAAATGCAATTGGAAGCAATCGTTCCACGAAAACATGATAGTCATGACTTTTTATTACATGTAATTTTCCTTGATTCAGGTTGACACATCTACCCAAATTGGAAGCATATCCATTTGGCAACTTAAGTACCCACTTAGAGACTCTTTGGGATTTGGTGAATGCATATGTTGCCTTTGATTTGATAAATTTGCCATGTCTAATGTCTTTCAACTCTAGATCTTTTTGATTGCATATTTCTGTTACATCCAATTGAGCCTTATTTGCATCCTTAGTTTTTTCTTTGATGTCCATCATAGTGTCAAGCACATTCATGAACACATTTCTCTGTGTGCATAACATCAATATTATGATGTGAAAGTTGGGTTTTCTAATAAGACAACTCCCAGAAAATACTTTGTTTTTGCCAATTATGTGTAATATCATATTCAAGAATATTTTCTTGTTCTCGTAATTCATAGCAAACTAATAAGTGTGCAACCCTATTCCAAATATCAAGACTAGACAAACACGGAGGAGGGGGGCTAGTCTCAACAAAGTTCTTCTTGAATTTCTTTTTATTCCTCCTAGATGGATGATCAAATGAAAGAATTTGACGGTGATAGTCAAAATAGGAGATCTTGTGACTATGACTAATTGAGAATGCTTTTGTTTTTTCCATGCATATAGCACAAGCAAGTCTACCAGAAGTCGTCCAACCCAATAACATGGCATAAGTTGGGAAGTCATTAATTGTCCACATTAAAGCAGCTTTCATCCTACAATAAGGATGTTGTTAAATGAATTAAATCCATTCACCAAAAAAAGGAAATAAATGAATGTGGCAAGAGAATAAGTTAAGAGTTGCAAAACCTACCAAAGAAGTAAAAATATAGCTTATCTCATTCTTTTATCCTGCACATATTTTGAAGGTTTAAAAATCCATATATAAATTATAACTTGATTTCTATACTCATACCTTGTGGTTTATTGCACCTCCTTGAAGTTTTTAATTTCACTTTCTTGGAACTTTAAGCTGAATTTTACAGTTTTCATGAATGAAGGTAAATAAGTAAAATAGGGTGTTATATTTTCATTTTATAGCTGAAAAAATAAAATTTAAATGATTTAGCTTTAACTTGTTTTTCCAATTCTAATTTTCTTATATGTTTGCATTGAGCTGACCCCCTTTTATGGTAGGATTGATCCTGGAATGGGATGGAAAGATGCACAAGTTGTGAATTGCATTGAATTAAGCCCATTTGAAGCAAGAAAGAGGAATTACCAAAGCAACCCAATTGCTAGCCTCATACAGCAGTGGTGAACAGTAAAAAGAGAAGAAAAAAAAAGGCAACAACACGGTAATTCACCCAAGATAGCTTTGTATAGCATTGGCCATTGGGTGATGATGTGGGGCCCAATCAAGGCATTAGGGCAGCCTTTGCAGATATATAAAGCTACGTAAGAGAATTTTACAGGGGCGCGCACAGAATTCCATTACAGCAAAAACAGAATTTTACAGAGGCACATAATTCCATAACAGCAGCTCAAGAGATGTCGTGACACAGGAGGGGCTGCTGCATTTCTTCTATTTCTTTTCAGTTTTCATTAGAACAGTGCAGGAGTGATTGTATTTTCATGAATGTAGGATTTGTTGAGAATATATCAGTTGATGAGACTAAGGAAGTGTGTGATTAGCGTTTATTGTTTTAAGAATGGTGAATGAACTACTTAAATTTCCTTTTTAATTGCGTGCAAGTTCTAACAGCAATTCGATTTCTACTGTTCTATTGTTGTTGATATTTACTGTTTCACTACATTTCGATATTCCATTGCATTTAGATGTTCCTTTACATTTCGCTACTCTATTGCAGTTTGACATTCACTGTTTCAACAACATTTCGATTTTCATTGCATTTCCTAGCATTTCGATTTTTACTTTTTCTATTATAGTTCGATATTCACTACTCAACAGCATCCCGATTTTCGCTGCTTTTTATTGCTTTTCGATTTTCACTTTTTCTATTGTATTTCGATATTCACTGCTTCAACATCCTTTCAATTTTCACTGTTTCACTGCAATTCGATTTTCACTATATTTCATTGCCTTTCGATTTTCATTTTTTCAACAGCATTTCAATTTTCACTGTTTCACTGCAATTCGATTTTCACTGCATTTCATTGCCTTTCGATTTTCATTGTTTCAACAGCATTCCGATTTTCACTGTTCTATAGCATTTCGATTTTCACTATTTACTGGAAATTACACATTCACTGTTCCACACTCTGCATTTCACGATTACTGATAGTGATGTTCGATATTCATAGCCTTCGTTTGTTCATTGATTACCTTTATTCCCTGCTGTTCAGTTTAAGGTTGATATTGGGTTTCGTTCCATTTCCTGTTTAGTAATCTCGTTCATGTTCAAATAAGGAGCAGCGCATAACATTAGTTAAGCTGCTCCTGCAGTTGTTTTCTTTGCTCGAACAAAACCCCCCCTTTTTTTTATTTTTTTTATTAACATGAACCTCTTCAATTTATACTGTGGTATAACACTCCTTGGATTGACTCGAGTTGATTCCTATACTACATTAGTAATGGTTAGTCAGTTCAAAATTCTTTGAAAAGTTTGCGCGACACAGACTTTGTCAATAAAGACAACACAAATTCTAGCATCAGGAATAAGGAGACTACAAAATGATCATTGTTGAAGTACATTAAACTTTTTTATAACTACTCACACAGGTGAAAATTTTGTCTTACAAAAGATACAAAGAAACAATAATAAATTGTCTTATGATAAAGAGTATAATTACGAGAACAAAGGATTGAGGTTTGTAAATAATCACAACTTTCCTTTGAAGTTGTATGGGAATCCCATGACAATTTATTTGACTTTGAGTCACGTTTTAAGTGTGTGCAACTTCTTAATCAAGGCCCCAAAGCCCCAATTTTGCTCCTTCTCACTCCTCTAACCCCCACTTGCCTTCATCTCATTGAAAGCAATGTTTGGAAAAACCTTAACACGAAACCAAATTCAAATTTAAATAAAAAGCTTTCTCCCTTCTCTTACTCACATTCGCTCACATCATCAAACACTCTATTTAAAAAAAAAACTACCATGAAAGCGATGGTGAAAACTATCTTGATTGTCTTTGAACCTTCAATAATTGAAGAGCTTCACATTGGTTGGGGTGGGATATGGAACACGCTAGCTTGAAGGATGAACTCAGTCATGGTTCTAAGAAAAATTTGAGCAAAGAGTTATTAGAGAGAAGAGTAAGAGCAAGAAAAAGATAAAGAAATGGAAGATAACAAACACGAGAAGAGCAACACTGAACAAGGATGAAATTGAACACGAACTATAACCTAGGACCCTAAGTTTGGGTTTGGTGAAAATGGGTGACAAGCATAAGGTTGGGTGGCTGTGTGATGGAGCCTGCGGTGTGGTTTTCTCCAAATCCTCCATAGAAGACAATAAGATCGACAGAAGCATGGTTTGAACGGTGCAAATGGAGGAGAAGATGATTTTTTTCAGTGGAGAAGCAGGAGCACCATTAATGGTGCGGTGAGGAAGAGGGCAGTTGTGTTTCAGTGGAGCTATTGTGTGTTGTGCGGTATAGAGATCCTAGAAGAGCCAGGAGAAGAACCTAATCACAAGGAAGGTGCTTTGTGAGACTAAGCATAAGAGAGAAGAACCCTAGGAGACTCAAGAGAGTATGTGGCTATGCAAATTGGTAGCATAACATTTTTTATTCTCTAAAGTGCTTTTACATGAGGCATAGTAGTGTATTTATAGAGGGAGAATCAAGCTTAGGGCCAACCATGCATTTGCACGAGGGGGGGGCGACACATGCTTCTAAGAAACCCCAATCGCCCTTTTTAATCAACCCTAGCCGCCCCATGTGAGCTTCCATACATCCAAGGGGTATTGTTGGGCTTAAGTCTCTCAAAACACCCCTCTTATCTCTATATACACTTCCTTTTTGTCACTTTTACTAATGGGCCAGAATACAAGCCCTAATAGATTGCTAGTCACACCTTTACTTTCCTATATACATTTTTTGACAATATACACCTCTAGTTTTCTATACACACTACCTTATTGGTTAGCTAAGCTAATGGCCAAAATACAAGCCTAAACAAAAATACTATTTACACCTCTTATTCTTCTATATGTACTTCCTAGAGGATGGCTTGTGTGAATAAAAGCTTGGGCCAACGTATCTCATTGGAGGCCCAACCTTCTTCTATCTTCCTGGCCATGACCCTGGTGATTGGTCCTTTGGTCAGGGGTCTTCCATCATCCCATCCCTCTTGAAGAGGATTTGACCTCATCCAAAGTGTTTGCTGCACCTCATTATCTCCTACAAAAGAAATTAAATCAATCACATTAAAAGTAGGATGAACACCATATTCAGCGGGCATATCTAGTCTATAAGCGTTATCATTGATCCTTTGTAGGACCTAAAAGGGACCATTGCCTCGGGGGTTAAGGTTGGATTTCCTAAGTGTAGGAAACCATTCCTTCCTTAGATGAAGCCAAACCCAATCCCCTTCATTAAATATCATAGCTCACCTCCCCTTATTATTATTATTTTTGTTGTATTTCTCAGTTTGTTGTTGTATTTGAGCTTTAATCTTCTCTTGCATTTCCTTGATAAATTCAGATTTAGATACCCCATCCTTGTGAATAAATTCATGAAAATTAGAAAGAGGTATTAAATCCAAAGGAGTAAGAGGATTAAATCCATACACAACCTCAAAAGGAGAAATTTTAGTGGTTTTGTGAACCACTCTATTATATGCAAACTCAATATGAGAAAGGTACTCTTCCCAGGATTGGTGATTGCCCTTGAGGACCGCCTGAAGCATAGTAGATAGAGAACGATTTACTACTTCTGTTTGCCCATCAGTTTGGGAATGAAAAGTAGTAGAAAGCTGTAACTTATTCCCTAGTCTATTCCAGAGTGTCCTCCAGAAATTACTAATGAACTTAGTATCCCTATCAGATACTATGGTTTGGGGTAACCCATGAAGATGGATCCCTTCCCTAAAGAAAAGTTTAACTATGTTGCTAGCATCATCCACTTTGTGACAGGGTATGAAATGGACCATTTTATTAAAATGATCCACTACCACAAAGATGGAATCAAAGCCCCGTTGGGTCCGAGGTAAACCATGAACAAAGTCCATGCTAATATCTACCCAGGGTGATGTTGCAATAGGAAGAGGGGAGTAAACTCTATGAGGCTTTGTTTTAGAGTTGGTCTGTAAACATGAAATACATTTGAAGTAATGTCTTTAGACGTTTCTCCTTGTATGGGGCCAAAAGAATTTTTCTTTAAGCGTGCTTAGGGTCTTTTCAACCCCGAAGTGTCCTATGAGATCTCCTTCACAAGGAGTTTTCTATGTGACCCATGAAGTATACAAAGTTTTCCTTCTTTAAAAAGATACCCCTTAGATACATAAAAGCCTCCTTGTGGTTTTCCTAAGCAGCTAGCAAAAATAGTATAAAACTCATAATCATCTTTATACAACTCATGAATGTGATCAAATACAAGAATTTGAGCTCCAAGAGTAGTAATAAAGTTGTGCCTCCTAGACAACGTATCAGCCACAATATTTGTTTTGCCCTTCTTGTACTTGATCACATAAGGAAATTGTTCTAAGAATTCTACCCATTGGGCATTGCCGCTTGTTTAACTTACCTTGATCCTTCAAATATTTAAGTGACTCATGGTCACTATGAATGACGAACTCCTTGGACACTAAATAGTGTTCCCAAGTTTGAAGGGCCTGAACAAGAGCATAAAACTTTTTGTCATAGGTGGGATAGTTGAGAGAGGCACCATGTAACTTTTCACTGAAATACGCAATGGGGTGTCCTCCCTGCAACAATACCGCTCTTATGCCTCCACGAGATGCATCACACTCTAGCTCAAAAGTTCATGAAAAATCAAGAAGAGCTAGAATGGGTGCACTAGTGAGTTTGTTTTTAAGGCTTTCGAAAATATTTTTGATGTTTTTCTCCCCAACATAATGGTACATCTTTCTTCACCAACTCATTAGATGGGAAGCTAGACTGGAGAAATTAGGAACAAACCTTCGATAAAAGCTTGCTAATCCATGGAAGCTCCTAACATCTCCCACATTTTGTGGAGTAGGTCATTCTTGGATGGCCTTGATTTTCTCGAAATCCATGTGAACCCCTTTTTGACTCACTATAAATTCTAGAAAAACAACACTATCTACACAGAAGGTACATTTATCTACATTTGCAAAAAGTTTGCGTTCTAAGAACTAACAAGACTTCTCTCAAACGGGATAAATGTTCCTCCAGACTCTTATTATACACTAAAATTTCATCAAAATAAATAACTACAAATTTGCCTATACAATCCCTCAAAACATGATTCATAAGTCGCATGAAGGTGCTTGGAGCATTAGTGAGCCCAAAAGGCATCACTAAACACTCATATAAGCCAAACTTGGTCTTAAAAGTAGTATTCCACTCATCACCTTGTTTAATTCGAATCTGGTGATAACCACTTTTAGGATCAATTTTAGAAAATACAGTGGACCCATGCAACTCATCCAACATATCATCAAGTTGAGGAATTGGATGTCGGTACTTAATGGTAATGTTGTTGATGGCTCTATAGTCACAATACATTCGCCATTTCCCATCTTTCTTGGGCACCAACAAGACTGAGACAACACAAGGACTAAGGCTCTTTTGAACCCAACCCTTCTCCAACAACTCTTGAACTTGGGTCTTTATCTCCTTGGTTTCCTGGGGATTGGTCCTGTTGGCTGGTCTATTAGGTAGATTGGCCCCAGACACAAGATCTATCTGATGCTCTATTCCTCTAATAGGAAGAAGGCCAACTAGACCCTCACTAGGGAATATATCATCAAATTCTTTTAAAAGTTTTCCAACCTTAGGAGATAAGGACTTAGCTTCATGAGTTGTGGCAGTGCATGTAAGTGTTTCTTTACATAAAAAGGAGGTATGGGGTTTTTTGTGCATGAGAACTTGTGAAATGTTGTCCTCCAAAACAACCCCGCGGGAAGGAACACCAAGCTCCCATACCTCTTGTCCATCTTTAGCTAAACACTGGAAGTTTCGTGGACTTTTTTTTTTCAATTTTTTCATTTTCTCTCTTAGCCTTCATTTGTGCTTGATCAGTTATCATCTACTATAACTTGGAGAAAAGGTGTTATTTAGAATGTTGTAGCGGGTGTGAAAAATATTCTCTCTTTGTGACACATGTTGGTCACTTCGTTGATTTTTTTATGAGTTTTCTTACCATGAGAAAATCTCCTTCACAAGGGTAGATGCATCCTCACTTTCAAAATCTTTCTCACTCTTACCCTCACTTTCACCAGCAAATTCCTTCTGCCTACTATACTGATCGACACCCCACAAAAACATGGTCTTTTTGGTGGGGCATTGTGCAACCACATGTCCTCTTCCTAGGCACTTGAAACATTTAATATCACTGGTGCAGATGTGTATGGGTGCCTTGTCCTTGTTCCTTCTATCCCTACCATTTGCTAGATCTTGGGAGGGATTTTCCTTAGATTTTTCCTTAAACACATGACCCTCCCTTTTGTAATCCTTCCTAGAATTAGAGTGAGAGTGGAAACTATCTCTTTTAAAAGAAGATTTTTGCAATTTTTTGTTGTTCTACCCTTATGCACAATTGTACTAAATCATTTAAATCTTGAAAGGGTTGAAGTTCCACTTTGTCTCTAATTTCTAGATTCAGACCACCCATGAATCTAGCAATCTTACCCCTCATCATATATAACTTCATTTTCTTTCTATATTCTTCTACACTAAATTTCTTTTATTGGAGTCTTTGGAGCTTATTCATAAGCTCTCGATTATAATAAGAGGGCATATGCCTTCTTCTCAAGGCGCTCTTAAGGTAATTCCAGTATTTAACTAGAGGATCATTACGAGTGCGCCTTTCCCTTTTAAGGGAAGTCCACCAAGACATGGCATACCCTTGGAAGCTAAGGGTAACCAAAGGAACCTTCCTTTCCTCACTTATTTGGTGGCAAGCAAAAAGTTGTTCCACCTTCATCTCCAAATCAAGGTAGATCTCTATGTCATCCTTACCATGAAAATGAAGGAGGTCAACCCAAGTTTCCCTAGGTTGTGGTTCAAATTTGTGTTTTCTAGGGGGAGGTGGTTGATAATATTCATTGACTCTTAAACTCCTCTCAAAGTTGTCCCTGTGAGCCCTTGAGGACTCTCTATCTTGAGTAGAATTACTCCTACTCTTGTGGGATTTTATTTAATTTTTAACTTTTTCCTGTTTTTGTTTCAAAACTCTAAGCTCCTCCTCTATAATGGCAAGGTTTGCTTCTCTTTCAATTGTTTCTTTTTTTTTGTAAAGTTTCTTGTCTTTGCTATAGTTTTAGTAATTTAAGTTCTCTTTCTATTAGAGAAAAACTTCTGAGACAGGAACTTCAATCACTACCACTATGTAGAGAAGTGTATTTAGATATTTTTAAACAAAAATTTTGTTTTGAATTAAACTAATTGACAAAAGAATGTCTTCTTAAAAGTTTAATAGTTAGTGCACCAGGTAGTTCCCAGGAAAGAGAGGTTGGTCACAACTAGACTCTCTTAGAAACCAAATCTTTCCTAGCCAGAACAATCCTAGACATGCACCACTACTTATACTTTTAAGAGAACCTTCTAGAACAACTAGCTACTATTTTTTTTAACAAATTATATCTAGTCGTCACAAGAAATTAAGGAATTAGAAAAAAAATTTGAACGTGTATAAAAAAAAGTTAGATGTTAGGCAGACCCTAATGGTGAGGTTTACTAGTCCTTTGGAAGCTTGCAAGACACACTCACCATCTACACATATTTTTATTACAAAACTTAGTCCTCTTAGGAAATGGAAACATACCAAAGATATTTCCAAGACACCTAAGGAAAAGACCTTTTTTCAAAAAAAAAATTACAGCAATTGAAAAAAATTCAAAATAATTACAACAATTAATGATGGAAAACAAAATTTGCCCTCCCCATTGTTTGGCCGAGAGGTGTTTGCTCTTTTCTCTCCCCCAAGTGAGTTATTCCACTCCTTTTTTTGGGGAAAGCTAATATCTCTCTTGAGTGCTCCAAAAGGTTGATCTCCTCTTGCTAAGCCTACAACACCTAAGATGCTACCTTGTGAAATAGGTGCTCTTAAAGAACAAGCTCAACCACACATGCATGTCATACCCAAGAGTAGAAGAAGTAAAGAAATAAAGGTTCAATTTGAAAAGCTAAACCCAAAAGAAGTATAATATGACAATAATCCAAAGGGAGGATAAAAAAATTACAAGCAACAATTAAGGCACATAACAAAAGATAGTTCTTCAAAAGAATAACCCTAAGAATGGATCTAGAATAGGTGACAAAAACAAAAATAAACCAAACCAAAAAAACAAAAACTAAAGGTAAGACATATGCAAATATAAGATGTTTAGATTTTCGGCTTTTAGATTCTTGCCATATTAGTCACGGTTTGCTTTGTTTTTAGTTAATGTCCAAAGTCCAAATAAGGTCTCTAATGCAAAGGTATGGTGGTAAGATCCAATGTGATTGTCCAAAAGTCCTAAAAAAATTCAGTATTGATGTTGGCCGAATGTTCTTATGTCATATCTCCTTCTTTGGCTTTTTTCTTACTTGCATTATGTTTTTGTTTTAATGTAAAGGAGATTAGCCTTTTTCTGTCTTTTCTTACTCTTTTCCAAAAGCATAGGCCAAAACACAATCAACAAAAGATGAACACCACCACACACACAGTTTTTCTTTGCATATACAAGATGAAGTTCACAAACACAATATTAGTCATGACCAAATTATTAGGAGATACTTAGGAGTCCAAAAATCAAGTAACAACAATCAAGACATAAGAGAAACGTAATCTATGAATTTGCTAATGATCTAGTAGCAAATATGAACTCAAAAAAAAAGTAAGACAAAAAGAACCAAAAGCTTACAACATATGCGAATAGCAAGGAACACAAAATAGCAAAAATCAACTGGTTAAACTCAAGATTTATGACATGAAAGCACTATACATGACACTAGACAAAACATATGTTCATAAAATTGCAAATGACTCAAATAAGAAACATTTTCACCGATTAAAATTGAAAAAAGACTCAAAAAATGATAAAACTCATGCAGATCTACCAAATAGAAACCTAAAAAATTATCACACAAAAGTTTCAAGAAGATTTACAAATTTTGAACCAATTAAAATGAAAAAATAGTACATACAATCGGTAGAACAACTCAAGACAAGCAGAAAATCATGTAAACAACATGGATTAAGAGAAAAAAAGAAGAAGAACACTTATCTTGGAGGAACCGTGCTCTTGATATCACTTGATGGAGCCTGCGGTGCAGTTTGCTCCAAATCCTCCATAGAAGACAACAAGATTGGCAGAAGCATGGTTTGAATGGTGCAAATGGAGGAGAATATGATTTTGTTCGTTGGAGAAGTAGGAGCATCGTTAATGGTACAATGAGGAAGAGTGCAACTATGTTTTCAGTGGAGCTATGGTGTGTTGTGCGGTTTAGAGAGATCCTAGAAGAGTTAGGAGAAGAAGCTAATCATAAGGAAGGTGCTTTATGAGACTAAGGCTAAGGGAGAAGAACTCACTCTAGGAGACTCAAGAGTATGCGACTATGCAAATTGACAGCATAACATTTCTTATTCTTTAAAGTGTTTTTACATGAGGCATAGTAGTGTATTTATAAAGGGAGAATGAAGCTTAGGTCCGGCCATGAATTTGCATAAGGGGGCGCAACACATGCTTCTAATAAACCGTAGCCGCCCTCTTTAATCAACCCTAGCTGCCCCATGTGAGCTTCCATACGTCGAAGAGGTGTTGTTGGGCTTAGGTCTCTGAACACACCATTCTTATCTCTATATACACTTCCTTTTTGTCACTTATACTAATGGACCAAAATACAAGCCTTAACAGATTTCTAGTCACACCTCTACTTTCCTACATACACTTCTTGACTATATACACCTCTAGTTTTCTATATAGACTACCTTATTGGTCAACTAAGCTAATGGGCCAAAATACAAGTCCAAACAAAAATACTATTTACACCTCTTATTCTTCTATATGTACTTCCTCTAGGATGGCCCATGTGAATAAAAGCTTGCGCCGATGTATCTCATTGGAGGCCCAATCTTCTTTTATCTTCCTGGTCATGACCCTGGTGATTGGTCCCTTGGCTAAAGGTCTTCCGTCACTGTGACCTTGCAAGTTGTGGCTATGGACGTTTATGGTGCAAGCTTGGCATGAGAAGGATGTTTTGAGAGTGAGGCTTTTTAGTGTGATTCTCATTCACTTAGGATTGAAAGTGTGTAATTAATAGGAACTAAAAGAAAATTGATCTTCTTTTAATATTAAGGGATTAAAAAAATCAATTTTTAAAATAATTTTTATTTTAAAAAATTATCGAATATAATAGTTTATTAACAATAATAATTAAATGTTTTAAATTTTTAGTTGTATTCATTTGAAAAGAAAAATTTTAAAGTTTTTTAATATTTTTATTCTTTTCTTATTTAAAAAATAATAATTTTTTATTTAAGAAATTATTGAACATGACTTATTATTTAAGAAATTATTTTTTTATGAGACTTTAAGTAACATGCTGCTTATATCAACTAATTACTTAATAAATAGTTTATTGTTTTCCACTTTTTTTCTACTTTCTTTTTAATCAATAAAATTCATTTAATTCTTATAGAAGATGTTAGAGTGAAATTATAGAGGAAATGAAAAGATAAGTTGGTACTTACATAAAAAAATGAGGACAGAAGTTGACACTTGCAACATAGAGAGAGTTGAAGACTCCTTCGATAACACAAAAGATAATATTGACAAAGTAGTTGAAGATTCTACTGGAGTTGAAGATTCTCTTGAAGTTGAAGATTCTCTTGAAGTTAAGATGTTGAATCCTCATAAGTGTTTCATGAAAAAAAAACAAGAATATATAAAAGATTTTGATTTAAATGAGAAGGATAATTATGGATTTGATTTGAACAAGTTTCTAGAAGAAACTAGTAAAGGAGAAGTTGGTGAGTAGAGCTGGGTATATGGATGGGTCCGCCTATTCAATCCCGCATAAATCCACATTATAAAACACTCGTCTGTTTAGCCCGCATTTTAAACGGTCTTTAATTTTCATAAACCACATCTATGCCACAAAACCCGTGGGTTAAATAGATAAGCCCGCACCCGCAAAGATGTATTGATACTTTTTAGCATTCATTTGTATAACAATAATTTACTCAATCAATTAAATAATGCACAACCAATAAAAGTAAAATAAATAAATTTTGGATTGAATTGGGCTTGGTGATAACCATTAGAAGCAAAAGATATTAGATATTAGATTTCAGATTGAATTAAACTTAGTGATAACCTATAGAAGCAATGAGTATTAGATTTTTTATTAAATATGACGTAGTATTGCGGGTTATAGGTAGCCCACGGAGACCGCGAGTAACAACTACTTAACCCGTGGGTTGTGCGGGGTGGGTATAAAAACACCGACACTAAAAATTTACCAAAAAATATGAGTCTGTGTCCGTGCGAGTTACAGGTAATACGAGTAATCCACAGATTTTTGTCCAAATGCCCGGCTCTACCGATAAGGAAGAAGATATAATGATAATGAAAGAGCAGCTTTGAAGGAAAAAGAATTAGTGGTTAAAAAGATGTTTCAAATTTATCTTCCAAAATTTTATTAAGAATTTTGTTATATGAACTTTGAATTGTATGTGAACTTTGAATGTTTCATATTTTTACAATTTAGAATTCTAATTTTCATCTTTATCTCAACTTTTTTTATTGTTACTCCATCCATATTTTATTAAGGCATAAAATGTATACTAACCTACCTAGCTACAATAAATGGGTAAGATAAATTAGAAGGAAGAAGGTATCAATTAATGTATTATCCCACAAGATGTATACTAACATAACCACCATATTACATTAAATATTTAACCATTGTTTAAATAATTATAACTGTTAGAATAATAAGGCAGGTAAAACAAACCAAGAGAGGAGTGAATTGGTTCTTAATAAAAATTAAACCTTTTTCAAAATTAATCTTGTTAAAACTAAGTTTAATAAAAACCACAATATAAATTTAAGTGCTACTTGATTAAAATCAAAGTATAAAACAAATAAGCATAATGTAAATGAGAGTGAGAGTAGGGATAGAGAGAATATAACACAAATATTTATACTGGTTCGGATCAAAGCAGATCCTATGTCCAATGATTTATCATCTCAAAAGCGAGTGATTTCTACTAACTATCTTAAAATAAAAATTACAACTTACAGTGCAGTGGAATAAGTAAGATAGCAGGAAGATTAACAAAGGCACCTCCTTTGTATAGAACAAAGGATGAAACAACACCTCTCTTAAAAACACAAGATATGAACAAGCACATTCCTTAAACACCACAAGGAATAAAGACACCTCCTTTAAATAACCACAAAGGATGAACACCTCATTTTGAATAACCACAAAGGATGAACAACATCTCTTTTGAAAACCTCAAAAGATGAACACCTCCTTTGAATAACCACAAAGGATGAAGCAAGTTTGAACACTAGTAGCAGAGCAACTTTCACTTTAATCTCTCTAGGTTATTTTTGAAAGTTGAGACTGCTTATGTATTTATAGGCAAAGAGGGGCGCAAGGTTTTGTAAAATATGAAAGATTTTCGCAAAAACATTTAGAATAATTGATTATTTCTTAGGATAATCGATTATTCTAGAGAGCAAATTTTACAAAGCAACACGAGATGATTGATTATTTTTCTAGATAATCGATTATTTCACTTATGATAATCGATTATTTCACTTATTAATTGATGCTAAATGTTTTTTACGAAAAACAAAAGACAATTTTAAATTTTAAGGAAGAGTTGTGTGCATGCTATGATCTTTAACAAGATTTCTAACTACTACAATTAAACATATACATAAAATACAAGTTTAAAGCTTCCACAAGACTTTAAATCTTCAATCATGAAGATCCATCTATCATCACTAAAATAATTTTCCTTTAAATATTTCTAAAGATCATTCTTCATCTTTATATTAACAATAACTTATTGCACTAATATAGGATTGCACATCATTTCGATGTGTAATTCTCCTTCTTAATATTACTCTAATAACTATTTGATATCATTTATCAATTTTTTCATTATTTATAATTTTATAAATTTAATTAAAAAAATACTAATAAGTAGAAAAAGAATAAGAATTTTATTATTATTATATAATATTTTTAATAACAGTATAATTATTAAATTAAATATAATTTAATTCTATAATTATTATTGATTTACTTTAACAATATTTTATATTTGAAAATTATATAACATTTTTAATGAATAAAAATTATCCAATAAAAAGGAGAAAAATAGAATAAGAAAAGAAAGATGACACTAAAATTAGAACAGATTTATGTTAGATAAATATTTTTTAAAGTAAATTATAAAATTAAATAAAAATATAATTTATAAATTAGAATGAATGTATTTACAGGTACAGAAAAAATTAATATTAAATATTTCTATAAATTAATATAATAAAAAACTATGTAGAAGTTAAAAAATATTTAAAACCAAAGGATATTAAACAATCAATAAAATAATATAAATAAAATCAGAAAAAACATTTAAATATATATATATATATATATATATATATGTATTCCAATTATTAATAGTATATATATATATATTGGAATACATATATATATATATATATATAAATTTAGATTTATATTTATTTACTTATATTTAGTTTTTTATTTAAAATTTTATTATTGATAAGTTGACTGAATTTTAAGTATATTTTTTTAAATTTTTTATCTTAATTATAAAAAATTAATAATTTTTATTACAAATGGATAGATAGTTTAATAATTTTTTTAATTTTAAAAAATAATATTTTAACATAATATTAATAGTATATTAAATATTGTATAAATGATAAATATTAAATAAAATATTTATTTATAGTAAACTTTTAATTCTTAATTTATTGAAATAATTTATAAAAAGAACAAGAAAAAATAATTTAAATTTATAAATAATAAATACAAATAATTAGTATAAATTAAAAATTAAAATTTTTATATAAAATAATAATATTATAAAGAATCAATATATTATAACTAAATTTTATATTATTTGATAATAAGTTTATAAAATATAATAAAAAATAAAATGCTAAATATATTTTATATTTAACGATCGATCTATTTTCAATAGTTATTTTAAAATATATTATGTTTATAATTAAATATATTTTTCGTTTTTAGTGATTAATTTCAGTTTTGTCGTTATTTTGAAATTAAATATATTTTTAATAGAATAATTTATTTTATTTATAGTGATCGATTAATAATCGATCGTTATCTTGAAATACAAATAAAATTTAGTGACTAAATAAACGGTCGTTAATTAATTTACTTCTCAGAAATAATTGTTAGATTTTATTATAAATAATGACGGAAAATTTATTACTAATTTTGTTAATTACTATTTCAAACACTAAATAAGTTAATGAGATTAAGAGTATATTTGGTCATTATAGTTGTTAATTATAAATAAAAATATTCGATCGCTATTTTTAATTATAAACTGTGACTAATATTTTTTGTCGTTAATTTTATTGGTTAAATTGTATTTTTTTTAATTGTGTATTTTAATATTTTAATTTTTAAGAATAAAATTTACTAACAGTATTTAACATCTGAATTTGATATCACCATATCCATATTTACCAATTAACAAAAAAAATTAAAATATTATATCTATTACTTATAAGTATACATTAAAAATATCATTTAATATGTTACAAATTGTAGCTATGGGTAAATTTTTTTTTTCCATCATATTGTTTGATATCATTAAAAATATATTAATCCTATCTCTCTTAGTTCATAGCATTAATATTTATTACCTGAAATCAAATTTCTTTTTGATGCATATTATTTAATTTTGTTTTAAAAAAAATAAACATCCTCGTCTTTAATTATTGGTTTTTTAACAACTCGTTTCTTTTTTTTCTATATTTTAATTTCAAGATAATATATTTTTTTTCAATTATACCTTTAATTTAATTAATATAAAGAAAGATAAATAAGTTATAATAACAGAAAGAATACAGTAAAATAAATATAGAAACTAAAAATAGTATAATAGATAACTTATTTGAAATAACATTAAAAATATTAACTGGTTTTTTGTTTAGATGGAATTTTTTAGAATATCTTTAGTTCAAGATCTTAATGTATCTGTATTGCAGGCTCAGAGATTTTGATTTATATTTTTCACGGTTTTATTATATTATATTATTTTTAAAATATTATATTTATTTATTTTAATATTATATTTTTATAAATTTTAATATATTATTTACATTTTCAATTTAAAGGTTTTCTCACAATATCAATTTTCAATATAAAGTAATTTTTTATTTCTATAACTTAAAGTCTTATTTAATATTTTGATTCTTAAATTTATTGTTATATTAACATATTTTAATTCAGAAGTTTAAGAATTAAATTTTAATTTTGTATATGTCCCACTCAACTTTTACTTTAGCAATAGATTTCACCTCCATATGAAGTAACCTTTTATAGTCCAAATAAAAAAAAAGGATATTGTAGTGAGAAAGAATTAAAAGTGTAATTTTTTTTATTTAAGAGATTTTGAAAATTCTTATAAAATAATTTATTCTGTTAAATATGTTTTTAGTCCTTGAATTATTTGTTAAAATTGTGTTTCATTCCTGAGACAAACTTTGCACTTATTTCGTCCTTATACTTTATAAACTCGTGTAAATGATCCTTGATAATGTGTAAGAATTTCCTTTTATCTCTGTATTTTTATTCTTCTTCATAGTTTCCTATTTCACTATCAGTGTCTCTTAAACTTTTATTACTCTTTTCCCTTTCATTTTTTTTCATTTTCCCCTTCTTATATATGTTCTTATTTGTCATGAAAGATCATTTACACCTGTTTATAAAGTATAAGGACGAAATAGGTCCAAAGTTTGTCCCAGGGACGAAACACAATTTTGACAAATAGTTCAGGGACTAAAAACTAAAAACATATTTAACCCTAATTTATTTATGGTGAAAATCTCATTGTTCTTTAATATAAGAGTATCTACGATTTATTTATAGTGTGAAAATCTTATCATTCTTAATGTAAGACCATTTTCATTACAAGGGTAAAACTTAAGTTTTAAGCTTATGACATGAGTATGACTCTTGCAATGAAGATATTCTAAGAGCATTTTCATTGCAAGAGTCATAATATGAGTCTTAATTTATATTTTATGTGTCCTATTATGTTACATTATTATTAAGATCTTATATTCATTTTTCTTTAAAAGTCTTATAAAACCTCATTTAATAATATATTTTTTACATTTCAATTCATTAATTCTCTCATTTTATAATTTCATTTAATGCAAAAAATAATATTTTATTTTATAATACAGAGTCTTATTTAAGACTCAAAGTTTTATTTTTATGGTTTAATAGACATTTTGGTCCCAATATTTTATGAGAATTTGCAATGTTTTTGCACGTTTATTTTTTTTCCTCAAGTGAGTCTCAAATTTTATTTAACTTTATCAATGTGATCCTTTCTATTAGATTAATATTAACGTCTTAACTACATGAAACATGATGCATCTAAGTTAACTCGTGACATGTGAATAATGACAAAAGGACACGAATACGACACTACAATATGTGAATTTTTGACAAAAAGAATTACAATAACATATTTTAATAAAATTTGAGACTTAATTGAGAAAAAAAAAATAAACGTAAAAAAATATTGAAAATTCTCACCAAATATTAGGACCAAAATGCTTATTAAATCTATTTTTATTATCATGTCAACATATTTAAATACAATGGTCTTATAAGATTCAAGTCTTAAGCTTACAACTCAAGTATGACCCTTGCAATAGAGATGATGTAAGATCTTGTTAATGATTTACCACCTCTTAAACTATTACTCCCTATATTTATAAATTAGTGTTTTCTAAGAAATTTTTTTTTTTTTCATTTTTGGTTAGGACATGTATCAATTACTTTTTACTAATTGTACTCTTACTTTTAGAATATAAAAAATATTAAATTATTACTTTTATAAACGTGATTTAGTGTTTTTATTGACAAATTGTTTTTTTACTTTTTATCTTTCTCATTAATTAATAAATTATATTTATTTTTTATGTGTATTATTGAAATAAAAAATTATAAAAAAATATAAAAATTAATACTTTTATTAATTTATGAAACAAAAATTTTAAATGACACTTATGGAGAAAGAGGGGGTAAGAAGAAAATGCATTCTTTAATATTTTAAAATTTTGTTATCATAAAACAAAAAATTGTAATTAATGAGATAATTAAAAGTTGGACAATAATGATATACATTTTATAAAAAAGATATGATCAAATGAAGTAAAAGTAGTTAAAACATTAATTATATTTATAAACGAAATTAATATGGTTTCTTCCCGGTATTATTATCAAAGTAAATTAACTTCTTTCAAAAATTGATAACGTACATTAGCACCATCTCGTGACTTGAAAAAAACTGGCAATTTATCTATCTGAATTATAGAAAACTGTTAAAATTAGCTTAATGGAGAAAAATAAATGGCAGTAAATATTAATTAAATTGCTTCTCTTTAATAAATAAATTATCATAAATGCAATTTCAGTGCATGCAATTATGTTCTCAAGATACAATGATGATACTATTAATTGAATTAAAAAAATAACTCTTACCAGTTCAGTTATTTAAAGAAAAATGACCAATCTGACTGGAAAACAAGAAAATGTTGGTATGATTATTAGAAAGAAATAAAAAAAGAAACATGTAATACGTATATACAACTAATTTGAAATTTATAATGCAGAGCTCAATGGAAAACCAGCACCAAGTTCACACTTTTGTTGTAAAGAATGTAATTAATGAAGCACATTTTTAAATTCATATGGCAATAAAAATAAGAAAATTAATCCTTGCAGGCTGTGACAAGGTAAGAGATTAATGCTTTAATATTTGAATTTATTTAACAAAATCAATTAATGAATATATTTAATTTTTTCCCTCTTTTCATTCACTGCATGTGTATATATATTATTAAAAAAGAAAAGAAAGGCAAAGATTAAAAAAATATCAAATACATGCTTAGATTTAAATTAGAAAATAAATATATTTGAATTTAATTGAAAAAAAAATCTCATTATAACTTTTAAGTCAATTAGAGTTTGATGTTAATTTTTTAAACTAATTTTTAAAAGAATAGACATGAAATATGCTAACAAAGTTAGTTTTATCTGAAAAGAAATATAAAATATATTAATATAAAATATTAAATTGAAATTAAAGTTAATTCGAACGTTGTTTTTTACAATCAATAAGGAGAGAGGAAAAAATGAGTTAAAGATGGAGAATTTCAATAAATTTTTCATCCAATAGAATCAATGCTGGGCTACACTACCCTCATCAATCCTGTTTATAAATAAAGGTTATCTTCACCCTTCACTTCACAGAGTCATCAGAGTATACACACTTGAGTGAGCAAAGGTTACCAACCTTCACTCAGGACCCACCTGTGCTTATATCTACAGATCTACTTGGTATCCTCTTCTTGATCTTTCTGTCTTCTTTATACGTGATTTACTGTTGTAATGAGATTTCCTTTTTCCTTTTTTTCACCCTTTGATTCATGATTTCATTGATTTTTTTCTTCAAAATGGGTTTTCGATTAGTGCATGGATGTGTTGTTTCAGACCTCACTCATGCATGGTTTATTTTCATTGATGTGACTATTCCTCGTATCTTAAAGATCTGATTTTTTTATATTCTTTCTGTGCATCTATGTCCTAAGCTTGTATCGTTTGTGAAAAGTATTGTTTTAAGCAAAGTAATTTTTATTGCTCGGAGTTCAAAGGGTACTCTAATTCTTATATATTAAAATTTAATTTCAAAATTAAAATTAAGACCAGATAGTTTTTAATCTATATTTTTATTTTACTTTTCTATTTTTTTAACGTAAATTCACTTTTCCCCCTTTTAGTAAAATATCTCAGATACAGTCATTTTTCTTATAAACGAGGTGATTTTGATGTTTAATAAATAATAAAACTGAATTTCCAGATAAGGATTCTACGCGATCATCACAGGCAGAAGGAAACTGACATCTCAGCCTTAATTTTATGTTCCAGTTTTCAAAAAAGTTAATGAAATGTGAGAAGAAAATTTTTCAGCCATTGGATCATGACTAAGGTTAAATAGAGGTTTATTCCATTCACAAACAAGAGAAGCAACAATTTTTCATTACAATAGATAATAACCCTTTCATTGACAGACACACTGTTGCTTTACGTTTACAGTTACTGCAGAACAGTGAAATAGTTAAATAATCTTATTATGTTGAACAATATTTTCTTTTGGCTATCATGCAGGTTTAATCACCGAGTAGAAGCTGCATAACTTGCTCCTTAATATTCAATCTTTGGCATTCAGACGTAAATTTGGGAACAATGAATCCTCAAGGTGAGATAATCCATTCCTCTTTCGAACATTTATTTGTTTGACTATTTATCTGTCTGATGTTCTTTTTGCTAAAGGCGACTCATCTGGAACGAGCCCTCATCTATCGATTGAATTACTGGAGAAGCTGCTTCCTTCTTTCCTCCTCGCTGCTGAAAATAGGCAAAGGTTGCGTAAAGAGCTTCCTTTATTTCCCACCGCTAGTGCTTCTCTTGAAGAAACCCTTAATCTAGAATTGGGATCCAACATTTCGCTTTCAAGTTCCCATGCTGGAACTTCTCAAAATCCTTCCAGCTTTCTTGATTTGTCGTTAAAGCTAGGCCCTCCCAGTCAGGGTCCAATAAGATCTACTGCTATGAGTTCAAGTAACATTTTTGCACCAAGACATGCAGTGCGACTGCAAGGCATGCACCTACCAACAAAGAGAGGTTTCCTTGACCATGCTTTTGGAGAACTTCATGTGGGTAAAAACTCACACATGGGTCAACTAGCACTTCTGGGCAAACGACGTGCTACTGAGTCTCACATCAATGTCAACCCATCACCACCATTTTCTCAGATGCAGCAACTATTCGGTAAAACTACACCCATTCCAGGTAGGTGCTGATCCCCTTTTCATGCAAGATATTTGCTTTAAGAGCTTTCCTTGATCTTGATCTTTATGTTTGACTACACCATTCAGATTGTTGTTAGCAAAGATTTGCTTATAAAAGAATTGAAATGCATAAAATATTAAATAACTTATTTACTTACAATAAATAGAATTTAAAATAAATAAATATAGGTTCTCTATAAGTAATTATATTCATGTTGCCTTGTTCTAAACTGACAATAAAAATGTTAAAAAATATTCTTTAACACACTCTTTATTGTAAAACTTTGTGTTTGATTTCATAACTTTTTAATAAATTTTTACTGATAAAATTTATATTAAAAAAGTGTATTCTTATCTATTAATTGGGAATTAATATTTAAGATGCCAAATTTCTTACTAAAAAGAATAAAACACATGGGTAAGTAGAAATAAATTCCTCTTTTGAAAGTAAATAAAAATTAGTAATAATATAAATAACATCTTACTCAATGTAATGGTGATTCTGAATTTTAGTCGAGTTTGGTCATTATTATTTTCAATTAAGAAGATAATTTTCAGCATACACATCATAAGTGGCATGTATATGATGATTCTTTTCAATTCACACGCACATAAATGTATATAGATAACTTTAATGTACATTTAATTTTTTATTTAAATTTCATAAATTCATTTTTAATGATTATAAAATAACGAAATTATTAATGTATATTTAATGTATTTACATATGCATAGAGACAGAATTGTAACAAAAAATAGAGAGAGATTATTTATGTGTGTATATAAAAATTAAATTTTTTAATTAATACATTTGGTTTAATAGTAGTTTTTAATGAGTGTGTATTAAATTTATTGAAATTTTAAAGTATAAATTAATATATAAATAAATACATGATTATCGTATTAGAATACTGAAAAAATTTTCAAAAGTTATTCTTCAACCAAAATGCTTTTCGAAGTTCTTCGCTAATCTGAGAATAGTTTTTTTCATTCTTTATCTCTTTTATTTTATCCTTTTATCTTTACTTCTAAATTGAATTTTAATATCTTTAAAAAATCATCAGTTTTTAAAATTAACGCTGAATATATACATAAATCTCAAATATAATTATTATATGTTTAAAATATTTATTTAAACAAAAAATTGAAAAATAGAGTCAAGAGACTCGACACTACTGGTGTTATCCCAATACTGATGTTAAATGTGGACCATGGGTTCCATTACAATAACTCATTTCATATCAATTCCAAAACCCTTAATATATATATATATATATATATATATAAATAAAAGAAGTAATACTTAAGTAAAGTTTAGCAGATAAATATTATATAATATATTTTCTTAGAGCTTACAGTTGGACAAGGAGGTCTAAAAGATAAGGGGAAGGCAATTGAGTCATCATCATCAAGTCACTATCGCCAGATAGGGGTATCTGCTCAAGCATACAACCAAGAGCGTCTCCAGCATCTTCCAAGAGGTTCTTCACCATCACCTCACAACCTCACGCATGGACCACCACCTCTAGCAGCAGGCATCACCATGATGCCAAAGCTATGCCCTATTTTATCTGAGCAGAGACTTGACAATCAGAACATACAGAATGCTAAGACGGACGAGCCGGATTATGCTGAGTTGCAGACAGACATGGTTTTGAATGATACAGAAGAGGAGGAAGAGGAGGAAGAGGAGGAGATACCTCATCAGGAGGACCAAGAGGGTGATCTTCTTCTTGCTCAAGATGGACAGATGACGGAGGACCCTATTGATGATGAAGGAAAGTATATCATAGAGCCTGTTGGGAAAGGGTAAGTTAACTTATTTTCTGTATTTGCATTTGTTTAGGAAACATTTATGTTCACTTTTTTATATTGAGTTTCGATTTTCTGTAGTTGGAGTCCAGCACAGCGAGCAGTTGATGGCATTAATTATGTCATTCAATCCCAGTTCCGAGGTGTCTTCCATTCCTACGGCATGATCCCATTAGCTGAGAAACAAGAATGGTTTCGCCTATTCAAGGTAATTTAGTTTTATTGGGGACTTTACTCATTTATGGTTTACAATATTTCTTTTATTCACAGAGTGGCTACTATTTCACAATAAATGTGTAGGAAAAATGCACTTGGGAGGCTCGCCATGAGCAACATATCCGTAAGAATTTTGATTCACGTTGCACAAAGCATCTTGCGGACATCCTTACACAGGTGAGGAACACTGGGAAGAAGCCCCAGTGGATGAAAGTGGAGGATTGGATTGAGCTTCTAACCTATTGGGATACCCCAAGCTTTAAGAACATTGCCGCCAGAAACAAGGCCAATCCGACCTCCAACGGAGGTAGAACAGTCCACACTGGGGGCTGCAAGGCTTTTACTGATGTGTCCAAAGATTTGGTATGAAACTACTAACACGTGTTTTATGAAGTTTGTTTTGTTTTCCAATGTAGTAGTTTATTATATTTGTACGTTAATAATCGTTTGTTGCATTTCTGGTTTTCAACGCCAAGAAGTTTGGTCGAGATCCCTACCCTGATGAGTTTTCCTTGGCTACTCACAAGTACAAGTCCAGAGGCCAATGGGTAGATAGTTGCGCCCAAAAGACATATGTAAGTTACTTAAGCTATATCTATTATGTTCTTAAGAAAATATTTTTCTTACAACTGTACTGATTTTTCGTTTGAATAGGAGGAGTATCAGCTTCGTCTTTTACAACAACAGTCCCAGGTTGGTGAGGCCTCCTCCAGTGTAACAAAGAAGACCAGGGTTGACATATGGAGTGAGGTTGCTAAAGGCAAAAGCAGTGGACATGTTTATGGCGTTGGAGACTTAGACGTAAATGTCGATCCTAAGGCAACATCACTGACTCAAGAGTCTGGTGCTCCTCCTTCATCCAGCGAAGCTTCTGAGGAAATAGATGGAGCTTAACAATAAGCTGCAAAAGCTTTGCTGCAAGCTATGAAAGCTCAAAGAATATTGCAAGCTTGACAGGGTAATCCTACCCTACATGCTCAAATTGAGCAACTAATGGAGAGAGGACAACAATGAAGCAAATTAGGCTACAGAAGGGATTTATTAGGAGCATGCATGCAATGCCCTATTATGGGGAAATTTTAGATAAATATTTTATGTTCGTCTTTTGATCATTTTGGACTATTGAATATGTTTGGATTATAAGGACTTACTGTGATATGCCTTTTATTTATTTATATTAATGGTATTTTAAGTTATAAAAAATATTTTCAAGCTTTGTTAATTATAAATAATAAAATAGATAGTTATTTCTGGAAATTGTTATATCAGCATCCCCACAAATCCTAATCCGAGGGCTCAATATCATGGCTAAACAACCATCTTTCTCGGGTTGGCCAGCTAAATTTATTGCCAATCACTTTTTAAAAGATGTCATAGCTTCAATTTTTGTGTTGATATTTTAGACAATTTGTTGCCGGACTTAACCTTTCCTCTTGGAAAAAGTTTGATGGACCTTGACTCAACACCTAAGTCACATCCAATTTAAATTTTTATTTTTTTTAAATGAATTTAATGTGATATATGTAAGAGAGAACTTTGACGTTTTCATAGATGGAGAGAACTTTTGGTGTCCATGCCTCTTTGAGTTTTGGACATGTATGAATATATTTATCATTTATATATAATAATACGTTTTTATAAAATTAAAAGTAATAATCACATAAAGAATTATAGGTTGTAGTATAACACCATGCAAGTGGTGTTATTACTAGTTATTTATGGTGAATAAATATCAATCAATAATTTAACATATATATGGTAAGATATTGCAAATTCTTTATCAAGTTACAATTGGCCAAATTTTTTATTTTTTTAAAGATTATACGACATTTGAATTTGTATATATATTCGATTAATTAATAATATTTTCCTTGCCTAATTGTATTTATTTGGCTTAATAATACTTTTCTTTTTATAACTTTTACATGCTTGAAAATATAAGTCCATATTATTAGTGACAAAATTTAATGATTGAAAAATATAATTATTATTAGTGATTAAATTAGTGATCAATTCTTTTTTATAAAATTAATGACTAACTTAATTAGTGAGACTTTAGTAAAAAATTCAATCATACTACACTATTTAAGTTTTTATTTTATTGATTTAATTTATCAAATAAAAGTATTTTTACTTTTTTTTATTTCGCTTAAATTTTCATTAAATTATCATTTTTCTATTGGTTGTAATCTCAAATTTCCTTCCAATTTAAATATACTTTGAAATTTTAACTTCCATAGGTCCATGACTTACACTCTCACTTCATTTTTGAGACACTCACTTAGCCATAGTCAAGGCTTCTTCTATAGCATTTCATGAGATTTTTAGGATTTTTGAAAATATGTTTTTGGATATAGATGAGACATAATAGATATATTATATGAAGGAACAGTAATTATTTTTTTCATATATCTTATATATAGAGAAAAATGTAACAAAATATCAAATATAACAATATCTCAATCTTAATTCCATATACCTAAATAATAATTGAATATATTTTTATCTTTATGGAAAAGATATTCTAAAATAAAAACTAAAAGAGTCCTAGAAACTAATTTAAATAAAAAAAATATTAAACAAATATTCTCAACATTCCTCTTTACTTTAATATATGTTTATTTAAATTTGAAATCTCATATTTAATTCTCCTTCTTTTAAAGCTTGATTTCCTCTTCTTTTTTTGTTTGTAATTTTTATCTTTCTCTTTCTTGTATGAGATCACATTATTATCAAATTTGATATTCTTCACAAAATTTCTTCTTTTACCAATATCATCTTCTTTGTCTATTGTAGAATGTTCTTCATCTGTTTTCTCCTTTCGAACAACAAATTTCTTTAAGAGATACGCATCTTCTTTTGATTTTGATCCTTCTTTAATATCTTCTTCATTTGGAGTCAACTTCTCTTTCATCAAATCTAAAGCAAAACTTGTGTCTTTCATATATGAGCTTGGAAGGCTTCTAGGTTGTTTGCATCTTTAATCACATAAAGTTTGTTTTCAAAAGATAGCTTGCAACCTTTTTCTAATAGTTGACCGACACTTAACAAATTGTATTAATATCAGGAACATATAAGACATCAAAAATAAATTTGACACTTGAATGATTTTTAATTGCAATTGTTCCTATACTTTCCACATCAATTTGTGCTCCATTCCCAATTCTTACTTTAGAAACAACGAATTTGTTGAACTCTTTAAAAAGTTCTCGATCATGAGTCATGTGGTTTGTTCAACCACTATCTATAATCCAACCTTTGCATATTTGTTGGTTGTAATACATGTTGTAAGAAGTAGTTCCTCTTCTGATTCATCCTTTACAACCTTGATAACTTCCTGGGGATGATCAGATTTGCATATCTTTTCAACATGTCTCAATTGACCACATCTGTGGCATTTTGCATTTGACCTCCACCAACACTTGTTATGTTAGTGGTTATTTTTCTTGCTATAGGGACAAGATGGAAAAACATGTGTATTGTTGTTTTGGTTGTATTTGTTCCTTTTGTTGTTCTTGACTCTTTCAGCAGTATGAATAATAGTATCTCCAACAACACGATCTTCTCTCATTAATCTTTGTTTCTCTTGTGCTTGTAAGGCATGTATCACTTCTTCCAACGTAATTGTAGACAAATCTTTTGTGTTCTCCAATGAAGTAATGGAAGTTTCGTATCTCTCCGACACAATTACCAAAATTTTTTCAACTAGTCTAGAATCAGAAAATTCTTTATCTAGTAATTTTATCTTGTTAGCAATACCCAACAAATTGTTTGAGTATTCATTAATTGTCTTGGACTCTTTTATCTTTTGTAGCTCAAGCTCCCTAATCAAGTTTAGCACTTTCATGTCTCAAATCTTCTCGTTTCCTTCATATTCTCCTTTTAAATAGTCCAAAATTTCTTTGGGTGATTTTAGGGTCATGATTCTAGTGAATATCATTTGTGAAACACTAGCAAACAAACATGACTTTTCCTTTTCCTTCCTTGTTTTCTTTTCCTTTTAACTTTTGATTAGGGCCATGGTGAGATTTTCTGGAAGCAGATCAATAATGTAATCTTCTTCCACAGTTTCCCATAAGTCTAGCCCCTCTAGATATGTTTGCATTCTTTCAACCCATAGATCGTAGCTTTTGTCATCGAAAAGTGGAATAGAAACTTGTGAAAAATTTTCTTCTCCTTCCATTCTACATGTCCCCTAAGAATAATGACTCTGATGCGTTATTAGTGTTTAACTTGGTTGATATGGTGTCTTATTTTCTTATCATTTATAAATTGTACAAACAAATATTTACAACTTGTTTTTTCTTCTTTTTTTCTTTTCTAAAAATGTCTTTTTTTTCTCATCGAGGATGACTTTAGTTTTTTTATCGGCAAATAATAAATAAATTAAAGAAAACATAAAGGTGTGCTTCAATTAACTTACAAAGAAAAACAAAAAACAAAGTACAAAACTAGGCAAGACTCCCACAATCACAATTAAATACTCATGTAGAAGACAAACCCCCACCTAGCTTACAACCCCACTATCTAGCAACACCAAAAAGCAATATATATGACACCTGAAGCAAGTTTTATGAAACCCAAATCCTGTAACACTAGTGCCTCACAATCCTCAATATCCAATATCCATTTAACAAAATCCATACAACACACCGGCCCATTACACTTCTCCCAGTTTATGCCAGTGTAACCTATTGCTAAAAGCATATCCTAAAACAAAGACACATAATGAAGTTTTTTGCCTTTAAACCTCCAAGAGCTTCCTTGCATGATCAAAGATAGAAGCACTGGCTCCACATGATCATGTTCCCTTAGCATGAGTGCTTTTCCTTCTGCCCTCCATGAGCACAACTCGCATGTATCATCCGACCTTGCTAGCACCTCTTTCTATTTCTACATCCAAAACCAATACCCAGAGCAAGTCACAAGTAATATTATCCAATCATAATATTTATAAATATGAACTTCATGGCAACCGGTTATCCTGCATAATGTTGCAGTTGTAACTTGTAAACAAAGATAATTATAAGAAAAGAGATATCCTAAAAGTAATACAACAACCCCTACCATCAAGGTTAATCAAAATGGTTGGTTAGTTGTACCCCTGCACTAAAGCCTAACTGCTACTGTCTTCCTAACCATACTCTGCCTCCCACCATCATTACAATATCCCAATTGACATTAGAATATTTTATGCTATAAATAATCAAATCATTATGCTATAACAATCTTGTTATTCCACCACATGGCTACATCCTTACCCTATTTGGTTCAATACATAGTTTGTATTTGGCCTAACAACATCAACACATATTTCCAACAACTGATGGAACCCCAAAACAGAAGCACTTGTGCCTTCGCTGCCCCTAGCATTGTCCTTCTGGAGTTTGGTGCTCTTTCAACATACCAATAACACTCCAACACAACCTTATTAATCGTGTTGCATAAAGATCTATATTCCGTATTGATAGGCCTCCTTCCCACTGCCACAACATTATCAATACCTACATATAGAAAGGATTTGCAACACAAGAGTATATACGTACATGCCAATATGTCATGTACACAATAATGTTCAGAGTATGTAGCGGGTTTTCAAATAGATTTAATTGCACTCAATGGGATTCATGTATCATTTGTGTAAGAAAATAAGGTCATTAAGAATTTATTATGTACCCACACCCAAATCTTTGCTATGGTTATTGGACATACAGACTTAAAAGACATTCTGTTATTTTGTTAGAGTTAGTTTGTTAGCTTGTGGTTATCTTTTCTGTTATTTGTACTATGTATCCAAAAGATGAATAATACTTTTCATTCACATATTTTATCAGTGTAACATGGTATCAGAAGGATATTGAGATCTTTTTCTCTTCCGCACTTCTCTTTCTCTAATTTTCTTATTTTTTCTCTGTTGCTTCTTTTCTCTGCAACAATGGTAGCTCCCGTATCTGCTTCATCTTCTCTCTCACTTGACTCTTTGCAAGATTCAACACATGATTATTATATCCTTGTGAATGAAAATCCTTCTTTTGTTCTTGTCATTCTGATTCTCAAAGTTCGTAATTACCATGGCTGGGCTTGTGCGATGACAATGTCATTGCAGATGAAGAACAAGTTTAGTTTCTTGGATGGATCTCTCCCTCGACTTGCTGATGATCACTCCATGCTTCCTACTTGGAAGCGTTGCAACAATTTGGTCCTCTCTTGGATCAATCACTCTGTTTCTCATGAAATTCCCACGAGCATAGTTTGGATTGAGACTGCAACGACTACTTGGAAAGATCTTCAAGATCAATTTTCTCCAGGTGATTCAGTCTGCATCTCTCAATTACATCAAGATCTTTACTCCTTGCATCAATATGATCTTTTTGTCACTGCCTACTACACTAAGATGAAGATTCTATGGGATGAGATGTGTAACTACCATCCTATTCCATCTTGTGTACCTCATTCTTGTTGCTACAAAGTTTACAAGACTATGCTTCAATACAAGGAGAATGATTGTGTTCTTTGTTTTTTCATGGCTTGAATGACAATTTTGTTGCGGTTCAGTCACAAATTCTTCCTATGGATCCCTTGCTATATTTGTCTAAAATTTTCTCCATGATCATTCAACAAGAACGACAAGTGCAAATTGGCTTCCTTCTTACACCTATAGTCCTGACTGCTCAAACTCATCCCCCTTCTTCCCCTCATAATTAAGGTTGTGGAAAGGCTATCACTAAGACTCGATATATTGGCTCCAAAACTCACGTGCAGTGTTAATACACACATTATGGCAGAACCAATCACACTGTTAAGACTTGCTTTGTTAAGAATGGTTATCCTTCTGGCTTTCCAATTGGTTACAAGGCCAAGAAGTCCAATCTTGTTTCTTGTTAAGTGGTAAAATTTAAATAGAAATTGATATTTATTAGGAACTTAGCAACTAGAAATTCCTAAAAACAAGCAAAGATAACCTCTTCCAATGGAGAAAATTTTGTTTGTATGTGTATGCAGGAGTAGATATAAAAAATAGAAGAAAAAAGCAAAAATCAAGGGAAGAAAGAGCAAAAGTTGAAAGGAATGTGAAACATAAAAGTTATGAGCAAAATTAGACCAACAATTGGGCTAATTTCATTTAAGTGGGCCATTTTCACTAAAGTGGGTTATTTTCACTAAAGTGGGTTATTTTCACTTAAGTTGGTTATTCTCTCTTAAGCTAAAAATAACCTAATTTTCTCCTATATAAAGGACTCAAAAGCTCTTGTGTTGAGACCCCATCTTGGTGAATATCAAGATTGTTTAGAAAAGAGTGAGAAGGGGAAGGAAGATGTCTTGGATCAACTGGAAAGAAGATTCAAGATTAATTTTTCAACCCCACATCCATCCGGGTATATAAGCTGCTCATAATCATGAGTGGCTAACTTTCCTTTGTATTGAGATTGAATGTAATTTGTCAAACTCTTCTATTTTACTCTTGATTGATATATATGATGTCTTTTATTCAGTGTTAATGATTTAATTCTGTTCTTAATGCGGAGATGAATTGATCACTCATCTTTTGATTTATGATTTACGGTTATATTGGAAAATTGATCTTAAATTCTATTTGAATTAAATTATCTTATATGTTTGAATATTAGGAATAGATTTAAATATATATGTTGAATTGGTTTTGAACTTAAAGCAAGGGTTTTATTATGATAATTTGAGGAATCAATTATTATAATTTAATTCTTAGACATTTTAAATCAAGGGATTGGTTTAGAACGAAATTTGGTAACTTCAATAACACTAAATAATTGATTAAATATATTGATAATCAGAGGATTATAGAAGAGAGAGATAGATGAAATTTAATCTCAATACCTTTTTATTATCATCTTAATATTGCTTTATTGTTATTTTTTTTTTAATTTTATTATTAAAAACAATATAAAAGAAATTTTCTTTTACATATTCAAAATTGAGTTACAAAAGAGATTTTAATTCTTCTTAAATATTACACAAGTCCCTCTTGTAAATGCTACATTGCAGTACACTTGCTGAAAATATAATTTCTAAAATTGCTTAACATTTCTACAAAAGGCAACTTTTCCACTTTTGGTAATCAATTAGAATTTTCAATCTTGGATCTCTCTTAGGCTCAAATTCAAGGTCTTTTGGCTCTTCTTCCACAATCACAACCTATTGCTACATCTCACTCTTCTAACCTTGTGAACACTCATAATGTTTCATCCCCTCCTTCATTAGGTAAATCTGTTCCTTTTTGGATCCTAGACTTGGGTGCCATAGATCATATTTCTTCCTCCCTTTCCTATTTCACTTCTTATCATTTTATTACTCTCATTCTTGTCTCTCTTCCTAATGGAGGAACTACCAAGGCTGAATTCTCAGGAACTGTTTTCCTTACTCCATCATTGTTGTTGCATGATAAGTTATACATCCCAAATTTTTTAGTCAACCTAGTTTCAGTTGCCTTACTTCTTCTTCTTTATCCTGTCAAGTTATTTTTAATAATTCATGTTGTTTTTTACAGGATTAGCTCGCTATGAAGATGATTGGCAAAGCTAAAATGAGAAATAGTCTTTATGTGACAATAATCCCTCGTGTTATCTTTGAACCCTTATCCATTTTACATATTGTAAATTCTACTATGGTTTTTGAAATACAACCAAGTGTAATTGATATATGGCATTCTAGGTTAGGCCATCCCTCTTTGCCTTGCTATACTTCTATCCAAAAATTATATACAACCCTACCAAATATTACTTGTAAAAATTGTGGTACTTGTCATATATCAAAGTAAAGAAAACTTCTATTTTCATTGAGTACTACCATGTCTTCAAATATCTTTGATCTTCTTCATGTTGATATATGGGGACCCTATGGTCTTCCTTCTATCACTGGTGCAAAATTTTTCTTTATTATTGTCGATGATAAATCACGTTTTATGTGGATTAAACTCTTGAAATCTAAAGCAGAAACAAGATCTTTATTAATTGGTTTTATCAATTTTGTGCAAACACTGTTCTATACTATGGTAAAAACCATAAGATCTAATAATGGGGTGGAATTTTTTATGCATGATTTCTATCATGAAACAAGAATTCAACACCAATTGACTTGTGTAGAGACTCACCAACAAAATGGGCGGTGGAAAGACAACACCAACATATTTTGAAGATTGTTAGAGCACTCATGATTCAATCCAATTTACGAGTTGCTTTCTAGTCTTATGCAATTACTCATGTTGTGTGATGAATCATTATTTATCCATGTTTTCATACCTTTTTGTACTCATCTTCATTGTTGTTCTGTGTCTAATTATTCATTATTGGCACATTTTTATTATTTAGACTTTATTTGGCGAGTAATTCAGATTTTTATTAATTTGAAATTATTTGTCTAATTTTTGTTTGCTTTTATTTTTCAAAATAATCTTGGGGCGATTTTGGGTATGAAAAATATCTTGGACTTGAAGAAATTACTGTCATGTCAACCTCCACTTAGGATTTTAATTTTTTATTTTTTATTTTTGTAATTTAGGACAAACAATTTTTTTTATGAGACTCAGGCGTTTTGGGAGAGAGGGGCTGACCTAGGGTTGCAAAACCCTAAGGAGAGGAGGCAGATTGATTCATTCATGCCTATCTTAGCTGCTCATGTTTCCATTTTTCATTTTTCGTCTTTCAGTTTTTCTCTTTATTTTTTTTTCTTTTCTGAATTTCGTTTGGAACTACATGGTCGACTAATTTTCAGAGGTTGATTTCTTGAGTAGATTGCTATGAAATTTGAGTTTTAATTCATGTTTTCCCTTTGTTCTTCTTGATTCTTCATCTTCTAATCTCTATGCTTAAATTTTTGTTCATACTTAATGAATATTCTTTTCGTAGTTTGCTTAATTCTGTGAATGGTTAAAGATTGGATGATGTATAGGTTTGCTTAATTCGTGTAAGGAAATCTCATATTAATCTTTTCTTAGTTGATTGATTTGGGATGGAATGAGGATTAAGATGAATAGAACGCCTTTTTCTATGTAACCAAGGATAAGGGAAATTGCAATTGAATCAGGGAATTAATCCATTTTTATAATTATTTACATTTTGCAAAATCATTATGTGTTTTAATTTAATTCAAAAAATTCGTTCAACTCCCCCTTTTTTCTTTAGTGTTTATGCATGTTACATTGGAAACCTTTGCCTGAAACACGGTCCTTGGAAACGACTTAGCAATCACTTCCTAGTATTACATTTAATTGTTTATTTGACCGGATAAGACTTCGATCATTGTGCATCTTGTAAATATTTTACCTTTTAAAGTTCTCAAATTTTTGTCTCCTTTTCAACTCTTGTATAACACCAAGCCTAATATTCATTTTTTAAGAGTTTTTGAGTCTTTATGTTATATTACAACTTTAACTGCTCACTGAACTAAATTTCAACCTAGAACAAGAAAATGTGTTTTACTAGGACTTAAAGAAGGAGTAAAAGGATATTTGTTGCTTGATTTGCATATAAGAGAAATTTTTCTCTCTAGACATATGGTATTCTATGAATTTGTTTTTCCCTTTCTTGCATATAACAAGTCCTCATTTACTGATTTCATGATTCATACTCCTTTGCCTACCAATCATAGTAGTCCTCTTTACGATTCCAATGACACTTCTGCAGATATTACTTTCTCACCTACACCTCAATCCTCTTCCTCACTACCATCACCTATACTTATCCCACATACACAATCCCTTAAACTGTCAACCCGACAAAAACAGAAACCTAAATACCTTCAAGATTATCATTGCAACATGACTAAGTCTGATTTCATTGTTCCATCATCTTTAGGTATTACTTATCCTCTATCTAACTACATTTCCTATGATCATCTTTCTTCTTCATATAAATCTTTTGCTTTAACCATTTCTCTAACTATTGAGCCAAAGAATTATTCCCAGACAGTACAATTTGATTACTGGAGAAAAGCTATGGATAAGGAAATTGAAGCTATAAAGAGTTCCGAGACTTGGATTCTCACTGATTTACTAGCTGGAAAACAACCCATTAGGTACAAATGGGTCTTTAAGATCAAGAGATTAGTTTATAGAAGCATTGAAAGGTATAAGGCACGATTGGTGGCCAAGGGTTATACCTATAAAACATGGTTTGGATTACTTTGAGACTTTTTCCCCAGTTATTATACTTACTACTGTCAGATTAGTATTGGCCCTGGTTGTAGCTCACAACTAGTTTTTACATCAATTAGATGTCAATAATGCCTTCCTGCATGGTGATTTGGATGGGGAAGTGTACATGACATTGCCTCTTGGTTGCCAAGGACATTATTCTAGTCAAGTCTGCAAGCTTGTTAAGTCATTGTATGGCTTAAAACAAGCTAGTCGCCAATGGAATCACAAGCTTACTTGCTTTTTAATTTCTATGAGATATATTCAGTCCAAATCTGATTATTTCTTATTTATTAAAACATCTCAGTCTCATATCACTATCTTGTTGGTCTATGTAAATGATATAGTTCTTATTGGTGATTATTTGCAAGAAATTAACACTGTTAAATTTTTGGTAGATCAACAATTCAAGATAAAAGACTTGGGCTCGCTGAAATTTTTCCTTGGTTTAGAAGTGGCTCGATCTCAGTAGGGTATTGTTCTTTCTCAGAGGAAATATGCTTTAGAATTCCTGGATGATGTTGGACTCCTGGGATGTCAACATGCTTCAACACCCATGATTGCAGGAGCTAAGTTTATTGCACTCACAGAAACTCCCTTTTCAGATGCAAAGGCTTATAAACGATTGCTTGGGAGATTGTTGTATCTCACTAACACCAGACCAGACTTATGTTTTGCTGTTAGCACTCTTAGTCAGTTTTTGGCTAATCCAATGCAAGATCATTATAATGCTGCTATCCGAATGCTGAAGTATATCAAAGGCAATCCTGGACAAGGACTTTTTTTTTCAGCAGAATCTATATCATCATCTTCATGCCTTCAGTGATTCAGATTGGGCATCATGTATAAATTCTAGGAAATCCATTACCGCTTTCAATATTTTTTATGGTTCTTCTTTGATTAGCTAGAAATCCAAGAAGCAAAGCACTATTTATCGTTCTTCCTCAGAAGCCAAATATTGAGCATTGGAAACCGTAACTTGTGAACTTAAGCTATTTAGTATTAAAATAATTTTCCAGATTTTAATCTCAATTTCAATTTTAAGATAAAAAACAAGACTCGGATTTTCCTTAAGCTATGATAAAATACGATTGAGATAGCAATTTGTAAATATAATTCGAATGCAGAAAAATAAAGAGAGAGGGAAAGAGATAGATGAACACAGATGATTTATACTGGTTCAGATTTAGCCAATCCTATATCCAGTGCCTGATCACCACTACACGTGATGATTTATCTCACTATCTTTAAATGCAATTACAAACACCAATCTAGTAAAAATATGTAAAAAAAAATAAAGATTAGTAGAAATAACTCTTTAGACACACTAAGGATGATCCCACCTCTCTTGACTTACAAGAGATGAACAAACACCTCCTTAGACACACTAAGAATTATCACACTTCTCTTGACCCACAAGAGATGAATAAACACCTCCTTTTAGAACATATCCAAGGGGTGAATTACAAAAATCAATAACCAAGAAAGAAAAACATCTGATGTGTGATGGATATGAAAGCTTAAGCACAAAACAATCACCACTTCCAAGAACCAAGATGAACCTTAAGAGAGTAAGAAAGCAACTTTGTAAAGATTTGAGCGCAGCACAGTGTAACTTTCGTGTTTGTCTATTGTGTATGAACTTAAGACCTTGCCATTCAATTTATAATTCAAAATTAGCTTAGGGTTTACATTCTTAGGTTGATTCAACATTTAATTCGCAAAAACGTTATTTTTAATCGATTATAAAAAGACATAATCGATTATTCCAGAGAGGAGTGAAAAAACAGTTTCAACTTAAATAATCGATTATATTATGAAATAATTGATTATTTATAAACCCAGAAAATATAATCGATTATTTGGTTCGTTAAAATAGTTTACTTGGATTTTAAGTGATATAATCGATTCTATTACGATCCCTAATCGATTAAAAGCGTAGAAAGTGTTTTTTGCCAAAATATGACTTGCTCTCAAGGTTGAATAGGTCTTGGGGGGAAAGTATGACTTACTCTTTTTATCCAACACCCAAAACTAACTCTTCTAAACAGGATTCTTCAGAGGCTGGGCAAATCTTCTAGATTTCCATCCTTGATTACTTTAACTCTTCATGATTGAATATTTGATTTGCCTTTAATCTTCATGATGGAACCTTCTTTTTTTTAGATAAAATTAAGTCTTTAATGTTGCAATATTTTTTGTATCTTCATCATCAAACACCAATCTTCAAGATTCATTTTGGATTTAACTCTTCAACAAATCTTTGAAGTAAATTTGCACTCTTTCTTGAATTAAATCAACAGAACTCACTTTACCAATAACTATCTGTTGGTAATTATTGATTTTCTTGTAGTAATTTT
Source organism: Lablab purpureus (assembly GCA_030347555.1). Lineage (NCBI taxonomy): Eukaryota > Viridiplantae > Streptophyta > Magnoliopsida > Fabales > Fabaceae > Lablab > Lablab purpureus. The sequence goes on from CM059256.1 coordinate 18,298,629, forward strand.
TGGTCAGTATATGAATTTCTACTAAGGTTTTAATTTCTATTATGCACTTTGGGAAGTTTTGTATAGAAAAGACGTTGTTGATATAGGGTTTTATCTCTAGAACTTATCTAGATTTGATTGAAATTTTGGAAGTGCAAAGAAAAGCTTAAATGTACTTCAATCTAGGTAAAGAGAATTAATATTGGCTTTTGTTCAATGTTTTGGTTGTCTAAAAATGTGGATGGTGTAATGGTGGAAATGTTAGAAACATGTAAATGGAAACTATTATAGGTGTATTTGTTTACTATGATTATAACTTTGGCTATGAGTGATTTAGGAGTTGAAAATTAGGTATGTGAGATATTGTATGCATTAAAATGAAGATTAAATGGTGTTTTCAGTGTTTCTTTCTTCTTCTATGTTCTTTGAGATTGCTTTCTCTTAAGTTGAATATCACTTAAGCGACATCTCAACATTCAAACAATATATAAGCAATGTTTAATCATTGCACTCATCACTCACCTTTGTTCAAGCAACATGTGAACGTTCAAGAAACATGTGTACATTCAAGCAATGGAGTGTGTATCTCAAGTGAGAGCTTGTAGTTTGAGCGAGAGAGACCGGGACAAGTCTTTCTATTCTGGAAGCAAATCGCTCAAGCGAGGTTGAGGCAGTGTGCTAGAAACTTGGAGACTATGAATATACATGTTATGGTGCTTAAGGGAGGGCTGGTTGCTCAAGTGTCGATGAAGAGGTGGAATAAGGTTTTGAAATTTGATGAAGACTTTCAACACATGTGTGTAGTTCAAGCATGGGTAGGATACTTAAGTGATGACTAGTTGGGTATTAGAGTAAAGAGAGTACAAAATTTTACTCTTTGGAGGAATCTCGCTGAAGCGGTGGGAGACCACTCAAGTGAGGAAGCTTGTTTTAAGTTGTGGAAAGAGAAGTCACTCAAGCAAGATGAATGTGCTCAAACAACTTCTTATTGTTTATATATTTGTTTGTTGACATGTGTTAAACTAAGTATTAATGATGTATATCTAGATACATTATGAGATATGTATATATGAGGTGATATATATATATATATATATGTGTGTGTGTGTGTGTATATATATATATATGTGTGTGTGTCTGTGTGTATATGTGTATGTATGATGATATCTTTATGTAGCGTTGTTATTGGCCTTTGTCGCAAGTGGCCTACGTGATAGATTGCTAAGCGTGTAAGCTCATTAAGTAAAGGATATATTTTAATTTCATTAATAACATGATCACATAGATTAAAACATCAACAGTAAGAAGCTAAAGAAATTTATACACCAAGTTATGATAAATAGGTGTATGAACTACCCTAACCTAAAAAATGTGTCAATTCCTACTAGAAAATGCTTAATACTTATGCGTTTTTTAAAAAATACTTTATGACAAATACATTATAATTAAGATGTGACTAAGAATTTTAACACTTTATTAACAATATTTCATATGAAATTATTCCTTGAGGATATTGTTTAGATTTGATTTTAATGATAATGAAACAATGTAATATTCAAGCGTGATACGTGTTGTTATATATCATATATGAAATGTTTAAATTACATTAGTATATCTTTTGTCATTGTGACGTATGTTTCAAGTGTTGTGACCTATGTTTCAAGTGATATCACTTGAGTTACTTGAAAGCATTAGATATTTGTATATATGTACAAGTTTCAATGTATATATTCTTTTACGGGACCTAATCGTAATATGTTTAATATGTTGTATATTAATATACAATATGTACGCTTATATATAAAAGTACCAACTAATATATGTATAGGTAATATCTTCTTGAATGTTACATAATTAATGCTTTTAAGATAAAAAAGTTTGTGCATAAACACAAAGACGAGACTATTAATTAAATTAAAAATAAAATACCACTTATCAACTAATTTATCGATTTATTTATTCAAAAATTTAGTTGTCCAAATAGTGGACTCAGATGACTATTGAAAGAAATAAAGAAGAAAGCTTTTATCCACAGATATATTTGAATTTGAGTTGGAACATTAAAATTACTTACAGATAAAATTCATCTCAAACTTAATTTGACTTAAAAATTAAAAAAAAAATTGTTTTTTTTCAACTTTGGTTAAATTAAACTAAAATTAATTTATTAATTGAAATTCAAACACACATAAGATTTTCATTTGAATTTAGAATACAAACAGGTGGGTTCAATGGAGATTGAGAAAAAGTATACGCGACTCTTTTAAAAGAATAATCATTTTAATGAGTTGCAAAATTAAGCTACTCTATAAGTTTTTCTCGCCTCTCTCTGATCCTCTAAAAACAAGTTAAGACAAATTAGAAGTGTTTAAAACTGAATAGATAAAAAAAATGAAAATTGATTAAAGAAAAACTGATAACCAATAAAAATTATAAACTTTTAGATTGATCCAATTTTTTTTTCCAGAACCAAATGATTTGCTTCAACATGCAGTTTGACACTTTCCAACCAGTTCAAACTAAATCTAACATAAATCAATTATTTGAAAATATATGTATATATATATATATATATAATTTATCATTTCACTCGTATTATTGCTAAAAAAAATCTTAATGTGCTTAATTTGTTTTATTTCTCTAAATGATAAAGGAGTAACTAATATATTTTACATATAATTAAATAGATGAACTGTTGTCTTGATAATATCAACTTATTTAAATAATTTTGGAGAAGACAAAATGTTAAAGTAAAATAAAATATTATAAAAAATATAGAGAAATTGATTTTGATATTTTTAAATTTTATATAATGTATTTGTGTGTAGAGAGATTTTATTATACTTATAAGAAGTAAATTTTATGTGTGAACTAGCAGTTGTCAAAATATATATTTTTATATTTTGTTTTTTCTTTTATTGTAAACGTATAGACCCCATTTATATATTTTTTATATTTTATTTTATTTTTAGATAAGAAGAAATTGTTTAATATTATATATAATATTAAATAGAATAAATATTTAATTATAATAAAGTAAAAAATGAAATTATTTATCATGTCATGATATAACATTTAAGTTATGTGAAAGAAATGATAGGAAATACATCTATTAATAAAAATAGTTAAATATACATTAAGTCCTAGAAAAAATTTGACATATTTTATTTTTATATTTTATAAATTAATGTTTTGTTTTTCTTTTTAAAAATATTTTTATTTGTTTTTGAGAATTATTTATACTTTTTTATAAAATATAAAGATTAAATGTATTCAAATTTTATCTCGAAAACGAAACATAATTTTAATAAATAATTTATATATTAAAAATATATTTAACTGATAAAAAATTATACAATAAAATTATAAAATCAATTCAAAATAAATAAATTGTAAGAATTCACTTGGTTTAATTTAATTTTTTTTTAAACTTAGGCACTTATACTTCTACTCTTGATTTGAATATATTTTTAATAAAAAAATCGAACCAAAGACACGAATACTCTTAAAACTAAATCAAGACGAGTTGAGAGAATCAACTCATGCTCCCCTACGTCCCTAATGGTGCATTGCCACCAACCCACCATTTTTTTCTTTAATTTTATTATTTTTCATTTTTATATTATATATAATATTAAAAATACACTCGATCATGCAAATATTTTTTATGCTTTTAGCCTGTTAACTAATGTATCTAACTACATATAAATTAAAAAAAATACTACTTTTACATAATAAATTACTCAATTATAATTAACTATAAAAACTTATTTTGTAAATATTTAAAACATTCATTTTAAGGATTGTAAACAAAGTAATAAGAGATTAAAACTTAAGTTTTATAAAATTTCTTTATTATTGATATGACATAAAACTTAAAACTAAATCTTAAATAAGAATGTAAATCATAAGAATAGAAAGTTATTTTTCTTAAATCTTACAATGAAATAAAAATTAAAAATATATATATAACGTAATAAAACTTATAAAATCAATTAAGACATCATGTTATTATTAAATAAGAGAAAATAGATTAAAAAATAAAACTATTTTAATTAATGATGTATTTGTCATTAAGGTTTTGTTTTTTTCTAAGAAAAGATTTGAGAGAGAGGAAAAAAATGAATTTGAGTAGAAAGAGATTAGAAAATGGAGTTGTTTGTTTTAAAAAAATCATACTCGAAAGTAAAAAGAAAGTTTAAAAAAGTTTCTGAATAATTTGATTGATGTAATAAATTAAATTTATTTGTATATTAATATATTTTAAAAATAATTTATTTAAAAGTAATTTAATATGAAAAATGATTTTCTTAAAATATAAATTAAATTTAAAAAATTTAAATTAAAATAAAAAATTATTATAAATCTTTAATATATAAAAAATTACTTTTTAATTAAATATTAAATAATATATAAAATATTTCATTTAGTATAAATATTATTTATTATTATACAAATTTATTTACATTATTATTATTCATTTAATATTTATTATTACACAAATTTATTTTTACAATTAAACTTTTAATTTAAAATTATCTTTTAATATATTTTATACATATGTTTTATTATATATTATAATATAAAATTAATAACATTATAACATAATCAATTATTATAAAATTTTAATTATTATTATTTATAATTTTATTTTATTTTTTTAAATTTTATTTACTATTAATAAATTTATTATTTAACATATTTATTAAATTATATTAAATAATAAAATAATAAATAAATAATATAGTATAATATATAAATATAATAAAATATTGTACGTATAATCAATTATATATTAATCTATTAACATATAATATTTCATTATATTCATACATTTCTCCGTAAATCTTAACTCTTTTATATGAAAAGAATTGCTAAAATTTTGTTTCGTTTTTTATTTTTATTTTTTTTCTTAATTTTATTTTTATTTTATTTTTTGATTTTGGCATTTTCCTTTTTCTGTGTACATAACATTGCATAAACCCACCTTTCTCTTAAACAATAAAGAAAAGCATAAATTTAAAACTATTAATGATTGTTGGCAGTTACAATTAAACAGATTAAAATAATATACCTAAATTTATTTAATGGAAGAAGTAAATGAGTATATTTATTGCTTTCTTTCTATTATTCAATGACCATATTTTCCTGAAAAAAGAAACAAAGGATATGGAGGAGTTAAATCTTTTTCACAAACCACCAAATACTGAAAAGTTAACAACTAGGGGAAAGAGTGAAAAAGGTGAGAGAAAGAGGGAGAAAGGTGACAGATGCTTCATATGTTTTTATGAAAGTAAGAAGTTCATGTCCATATCAACGTAAGAAAGAGAATTTGTACAATAATCCAAATTCTATGTTTGCACGTCAACACTGATTAATTGTGTTTATAAATGAAACTGGGCTCAGCCTTCACTCTTCACTTCATGTCTGAAGATACTCACAGTTGAGAGTTTTGCTGCTCAGTGCCCTTATTTCTGCAGATCTAGAGGGTATCCTCTTGTCTCTATCCTTTTTATATGTGATTTACTGTTCTATTGGGTCTCATTTCTCCTTTTTTTTTGCCCCTTTCATTGTTTTTTTTTTTCAAAATGGGTTTTGATATGTGCATGCTTTATTTTCGTTGATCTGATCATTCATCGTGTCTTAAAGATCTGATTTTACTGATAAAAAATCATATTTTATTTTATTTTATTTTTCTATTAATCGATTTGCCCTAAGGAGTTTGGTATTTGGGGTTTTCGATTGCCAAAAATATTGTTCAAAGCAAAATAAAATTTTATGGCTTAGATTAAAGGATACTCTAATTCTTGTAGATCAAAATCGTGTTTCAAAAATAATAAAATTTAGATCCAACCACTCTTAGTAATTTTGTTTTTAAGTTATATTTTTATTTTACTTATTTATTTTTAAAGAGAAATTAACATTCTTTAACATACCTCAGAGACGATTTTTTTTATATAAATGATTTTCTGCGATAGGAGAGATCTATCAATTTTTTGTTTTGATTTTTACAAAATTAATAAAATGTTAGAATAAAGAAGGTTTAGTCATTGAATCATGAGTTCAGGGTTAGTTGAGATTGGCTTATGATCATCTTATAGACACAGCGGTGAAAATGAATTTAATCCGATTAAATCAAATTTGTCAGATAAAGTATTATAATCTAAATTAAATTGAGATGCCTTTTACTTGAATTATTTAATAAAATATGTAGGTTTTTACTTTCTGTTTTTTAAATCTGTTTATTTTAAAATTAAACAATTTTCTTCTTATTTTAATAAATAAATATTATTTTCCTCTTAAATAAATAACTATTTCAAAAGTATTTATTTTAGAAATAATTATTTTAAGTTTAAACAAACTTTATTTAAGTGGGATCTGGATTATTATCATTATATTTCAAATGAGTAACCTGTTTTTGTGCATTTAACGTAGTGTGAGGGCCAAATACTTTATTATTATATATATGTTTTATTAAAAAAATATAAAGCACAGTAGGATGAACCTATAGGTTATAGGAAATATATTACTTCTCGCAGGAACTATATTCTTCTTCATATTAACTTATTAGTTGGGTATTTTTATCTATACCCTGGACACCTAATTATTGCAAAATTAATTCAATTTATTACAGGACTGCATAATAAAAACTAATTTTATCCATAGTTATTCATGTATTTTATAGGAATTTGAAATATTTTCAATCCATTCTTTAATTATGTTCAGTGATGCATTTAACAAGCCTTTTTATTTTCAAATAGGATACATGATAATCATTTCATTTAAACACTGCTGTTTTGCAGTGCTACTTGTGACAGAATCGTGCAAATAACTCAAGTATTACGATGTTTAATAATGTTTTCTTTGAACTTTCATGCAGCAGTAGTCACATTACTGATTTTACTTTGAATCTTCGGCTTTCAAGAATGAATTCTCAAGGTGAAATCATTTCTCACTCTCGAACATTTGTTTGTGAACACTCTTTAGTAATTTGATGTCCTTTTTGTTGAAGGTGGCTCGGTTGGAGAAGCTAACGAAAACAACCAACATGAGGAAGGGATCCTTGAAGGGCTTCCTCAGCCAGAAGTGAATCTCCCTCAACAAGGTGACAACAACAATGGTACCAGCAGCACTGATGTTCCTCTTCATCAGACCTTCAATGCTGAAGCACAGGATTCTAACATTTCCTCTTCAAGCTTCCATGTTGGAAGCAGCTCGAACACCGTGAACATTCCAAGAAAAAGAAGCTTCAGTCCTTCTGGACAATTTCATCCGGGTGAAAGTTCAAATATGGGTCAACAAGAGAGAGGAGGGGCTAAAAGACATGCTACTGAGTCTGAGGTTGGAGCTAACAACAATGTGAACCCACAGAATAGAGGAACACCTATTCCACCACCCAATACGGGTGCTAACAGGAACGAGAACACTCACACTGGGAGAAGAGCTTCTCAGGCTCCACTACCAAGCCAAGCGAGTTTGTATTTCAACAGAGCTTCAACACATTCCGTTCAGTCTTCTTTCCAACGTTCACATCCTGCTCAGCCTATATCTCTTGACGGTGGTTCATTCATGTCCAGTGCTACCTCCACTGTTAACAACATCACCGTGAGGACTACTCCTCCCACCCGCTGTCCACACACAAGAGTTGATATTATAATTCCATTTTATGAACATGGTACCTCTTCAACTTCGGCTCCGCCACAGGGCTCACCAGGAATGAATCATTCTGCTGCAGCAAGTAGTTCTGGCACTCAGAACCATCCAACTCCTCAGCAAACATCAACATCTGCAATTCCACCTGATATTATTTCTGCAGAAATCAGAAGAAGGCTTCCACCTGAGGTACGCTCAATGCTTTTACCTTCTTAGCTAGCCCTAATTTTTAGGCTCACTTTACACCCTCACGTGCGTTTGTTATTGGCGTAGCGAATAGTTAATAAAACAACTTATCTATACTATATGAAAAAAAGGTTTATATCTTAAATAATTCACATGATACAATGAAGATTGATATTATCTATATATCACAAACATGTACTTGACTTACACCTCTCAAGTTTTTTTATCACATTACAAACATGCGATATTTCTCGCCGATCCTAACCTAAACAATGTATTACATAGTTTGTATGTGCTATTTTTATAGACATATTGAGTCTTTATGAAGGTTTATAGCAGAACTTCTGGATTCTCCATCAACTAGTCTTATATTTCTTTATTTATTCTGTATACCATCCCTGACAACAGAGTGTACCAAATCGAGTTTCCTTAATTCAGTCCAGAAAGACTCTTGTATAATTAAAAGGAACTAAAATTTGATGCATTAAAAGTCTTACATGTTGACTGATTATTACACATTTTGAGCGTATTTTTAAGTCCAAAATTTTATTACCTTTCCTTTTTCGCTGTTAATGCAGAACTTTTTGTTTGTTCACCATCTTAATTTAGTTGGTAACTAATTTAGCTTTTACTGTCGTAAACTATTTTCATATGTTTTTTTTCCATACAGGTCCGATCTATCCTGGACTCTCTAAGAAATGGTCGCGGTCTAATCTTTGAGGTAGATTTTCGCACAAGTGTATTTGCATGCTCTTACAATTATATCATGTGTTTTCAAAAATATACGATGGAACAAGTTTAACCTTAAGTACATCTTGTGTTTAGACCATCTTATAATGATTTAACTGAGGCACCTTTCAAAACCATTTTGAATCATAGTTGCTGGAAAACATGACTAATTATGAAAATTAATAAATAAACTTTGTACACTTTTTTTTTCATTTTTACATAATAATTTCTATCATTTTTCTTCTTTTCTCATGACATATTTATCTCATCTATCACATTCTCTTTCTACTGTTTTTTTTTTTCCTTTTACTTCTCGAATCTGCATTATTAGCATCCTCATGAGGTCATTAATATTCAATGTTTCCACGGTTCATAATTAATAATATTCAGTTTGCTTTTTCTCATCACTTTTGATAATTGCAATTAAACAATGTTTTGTGTCTATATATCTAGTAAGACTTGATGTTCCTTTACCACTTACTTTGTGTTACAGAAGTTTGATGTAGTCATTATTATATACATGCATTCATTTTCGCATCTATTTTTAGCCTTCTTTTTATCTAATTTGTCTTCTTTTTTTATTTTTTTTATAGAACATGGGTATTTTCTCTTCCTTTTCACAACATCTATTACTTTCTTTCTTTAGTTTTTTTCGTTTTCTTCCTATTACCCTTCCTATATTTCATCATAGTAGGTATTAGCATTCTACACTTGTGAGTTGGTTTAAGCTCTACTCCATAAAGTCTCCACCCCTCCATTTATTATTTTCAACCATGTAGTCTAAGAAATCCCAAAAAGTAAAGTCACGTGTCCTTTCAAAATTTATTTTAATATTTGGCTATTTTTTTCCTGCTTCTTCAATTACCTCATTTGCATAATTTGCCTAATAAATACAGTGTAGTTTTCCATTACATTTCTACTAGCTAAAGCCTTTCGTAAAATCTTATACATGCGGCCTATATGTAATTGGTTTTTGTTGCTGACAAAAAAAAAATTAGTTTCTGTTATTTAGTCTGCTTGAATTCCCCTTCTTTAGCACGAAATAAACAAAGGGGATTCACTAATTTTTTCCATAATTCCTTTTAAGATCTTTCAATTTTTTTTACAAACTTCGAAATTGATCATTAGGCATGACTTTTGGAACCTTTACAACTCCAAATTGCCTCCTCAACATATATCCTTTGACTAAAATCTATATAGCAATTAGCATTTCATTGTCCGTCTCTGAAACTTTTGTTCCGTCCAGAATTGGTCTTTTACATTTATTTTTTGGAAATAAATTTTGTAAGGTTCTTTCCTATCATTTATGTTTAGCATTTATTAATTTCTAGTTTGAGAGGAAGCAATGCATTTGCAGTTATTTTTCCTAGAGAAGAGTAGATTTAGAATAAACTGCTTGGTATGATTATTGCTGTAAAAATTATTATTTGAAGCAGATAGAGAGCCCTGAACCACCTACGGGACTAAGTCTCGAAACGATCATGGAACGCTTGGAACGTGAGATTTTCCTGGATGTTGATGGAGATGGTCCAGACCAAGATCAACAAAAATGCACTATCTGTTTAGTGAGTCATCCTACATTTCGATTCATAGTTATTTAGAGAGGTTAACTCAACAAATAAAACTCTTTAATTATAGTGTGAAAATAAATATTTCTGTATCTCATTTCTACTATACTCTAAACCAGTTAAACTATTATTTTCTTGTATTTTTATCTGCTTACATGACTGTTTCCTTAACTCTCTTTTTTGTTGTTCACATCTAGTCTTCTTTTAACCTTTCTTTTAAAAAAATTATTTCCATGTAGGAAGACTTTGACAAAGGATCGGAAATGGGGAAGCTACATTTATGTGACCACAAGTTTCACTTTGATTGCATCAAAGAGTGGCTCATGCAGAAGAACCTTTGCCCCGTGTGCAGAAGAGTTGCGTTGGACATGCATAATAACCAAAATGCGGAATATGGTCATTACTTTCTGTAATAGTGTATTTGAAACATATAAAATAAATAAGAATAGAAGAGAAGAAAGTTGAAATAGGTTAGAGAAAGAAACGGTTGTTTGGAAGGGTAGAATGTAAAATTTTTATGAATTTGATAGAAATAACGTGGATTCTATATAAAAGAATGTCACTGTGTGTTTGATGATCGGAAATAAACAAACTTTTCATTTGTTTACATATGAAACACTTCATTATCAATGTTGAAATTTTCACTTTCTGATAAATTTGATATAAATAACGTGGGCTGAGTTCAGTAGTTACTTTTTAGCTCACTGTTTTCTTTCACTCTCTTATTTGTGCTTTGTTGCTCCCTCTCCGCCGCCAAAAGTTCCTTCGTGCTATATTACTAGCTCAAATATTGAGAAAAATGCTTTTAAAGTTAATTCTATTTGCAAACTTATTTTATTTCTCTTCTATTCTTTTCTACTAAACAACAAATTATGAAAATCTTAATTTATTTCTTTTCCCTTTTTTTCATCTACTTAACTTTTTTTCTCCTCTATTTGTTTTTCCTTCTTCTAAACAGAGTGTAAGAGCAAAGAATGTTGTTTGTTATGTAGAGATAAAATCAGTGAATTATGTTTGTAGATTGGATTTTCGTTTTACACACTTATTTTTTTAGAAAAAAAATATATTAATAGAGAATACTTGAGATATTCTAATTCATTACATGAATAAAAAATCAAGGTAACCTTCCTCCCACAATTGCGAACTGCAGATACCAGTACTAGTGTTTGACTATTGCAACAATCAAAACGTATGCCTCAGCAAAAGGTAACAGACCAAAAATAGCAGTAGATTATTTTATTTAGGACATGATCACCACATATTGATAACAGCTATATAAAATTGTTATATATATATACCCCACATGCATGGATAATTCAGAAATTCAGAAAAGGAGAACAAAAGAAATAAAAAATAAATGAAAAAAATAAATCAAACCAAACATTCATCAGTGCTAAATTAAAAACACAAAAGACTAATAAAGTAATAAAATAAAAGTAAGTACTAAAAATATACATGTAGAAATTGTGTATTGTACACGACTTCTTTTTGTTTTGATTTTGACTTTTTCTAAAAATTGTTGTTGCTATTGAATAATTATAGAAGTTAAATAAAAAAATATAAAAGGTTATAAATTACTTAGAAATGTGAAAAATACAATTACTTTTTAAAAACAATTATATTTAACTTTTTAAATAACTTTTATTTTAATATAATATATATAATATATTTTAAAGGGGGGTTAGAACTACACCTCCCCTCTATATCCATCTCTCCATGCATGGTTCCAAAGTGATTATTTGTGTCTGATAAGAATTATATATGTTTAGCGAAAATAAAATATAATAATTTTAATCACTTAAATTATTTATATATATTAAAGTATTAACAATGAAAGAAATTAAATTAATATAAACACAAAATAAATTTTAGTAGAATAACTTTTGTAATCAATTTAATAATATTTCATAATTACAACCACTTGAAATGAAATATGAGTTTCTTTAGTTAACATATAAATAATGCTTAATAAGGCATGTCTTTTGTTGTATAAAAATAATTATTTTAAATGTTCTCTTTTATTTAACATGTAACGTGTTAGTAAAAAATATATAAAGTTATTTTAAATGTTCTCTTTATTTAGTTTTTATACCCTTTTAAAGAATAAGAAAATATTGAAAATAATAAATAAATGAAATTTATTAATATTAAAATACAACTATTAATATTGCATATTTTGTTTTAAATATTTAGTTAGAATACTAATTATTATATATTTCGTTATAACATTAATTATATAAAATATAGAAAAAATTTTATCAAAATTTTTTTATTTATAATAATTATATTAATTTTATATACATGACAATATTTTAAGGAGTACTTAATTATTTACTCAATCATACCAATATACTAGATTATTTAAATTTTTATTGACTTGAACATTCACTACAAGAAAAACTACAAGAAAAATTTACTATAGCATCGACGAAAAGCCCACACAAAAGGTGAAAAACCTACGCTAGTCCGCTATTAGCGTCGACGTTGCGTCGATGCAGCAAGCAACGCTAAAAGGTTCAATGAAACATGGCTAGTGTTCAATGGTTAAAGGAATGCTAATAGTGTCGATGAAGCTGACACAAACGTTAACGCTAAGGTTTAAAAAATTTAAAAATAAAAAAGAAACTAGTGTGTCTAACTGACGCTATACTTTTAAAAATATATAAATTAAATGGGATAACATGATAATGTCGATGTTATGCTTTTAAAAATAAAAAAATTTATTGGAGTAGCGTCGACGCTACAGACGTTATGCTTTTAAAAATAAAAAAAATTAAATCTTGTAATGTCGACCTAGCCCATATTATGTTTTTAAAAATAAATAAATAAATAGCGTCGGTGTGACCGACACTATAGTTTTTTAAAAATAAATAAATTAAATGGAATAGTGTTTCCCTAGCTTATACTTAAGTATTTAACTAAATTTAAATGCAATCCAATTCACATGCACATGTACACCTGCATGTATAGGCAAATTCAATTCTAATACATTTTAATTTTAATTTCAATTCCAATTCCAATTCATTTTATTTCTAGTACCAATAAGTTCCAAATTTCAATTTTAATAAATTCTAAATCAAATTGAATTCACATTCAATTTAAATCCAATTCAAATTCAGACTTGCATATCCAATACACACTATAATTATATAATTGTATACTACAATTTTAAGAAAAATATTTGAATTCAAAATTAAATAAATAAAATTATTAAATACATAAATTTCAAATTAAATTATATAATAGCACAATATGAGAAAATAAAATTTAGAAGAAATTATAATTATTCTTCAACAAGTGTTTTTCATTTGATTTGTCCCAAATTGACATTGGAAATTCAATTTAGACCTGGGTTGGTTTTGTTTTTGTCCCTAACCTTATATATGGTTTGAATTCCAAAACATATATGTACGATAATGAGTGCATAGAAGAGAACTTCATGGTCCATTTCATTCTTATCTCTTCTACCAACTTCAAAAACTTTATCTATTTTTTTTATTGACTATTATACTTAAAAGAAAAGGACTTATAATTAACTTTCAAAAAACATTTAGAAGTAAATAGACATTATCTTCACTTTCCTTTAGAATACAAGCTTCTATCCTTATTTCTATGAAACAAGATTTTGGAGTTCCTAACATCACAGTCCAGGTTACTAAAGCACAGATTCAAATTTGTAGTTATAAATATTCTTTACAAATATATGAATAAATCTTTACAACAAAGTAACATACATTATAATGTATGATTTGGTATGAACTGTTTTTTTATCAAATCTTTGGAACCCTTGATGCATCAGATTACCCATCATATTACAATTTGGTCCTATACTTATTCAGAAACTTACCCTAAACTTACCTTCTTCCCCTCCTTCATATAACCCTCCACAACTCACTCAAAAAATTTCACCACATGCTCCTTATCATCGATTCTTGCAATCAAATGATCAAACAATCAAACAATCAAGCAATCAATTGTTCCAATATGGAGATGAAGACAAAAAACAAAGGAGAAAAACTCACTTATACGCAATTAGGGTATGCTCACAAACCCTTAGCTAATGAACAAGCCCCCGTCTCTGCCTCTTCAACAATAATCCTAAATTCTCCAGACTCAGATTCAGAAATCACCTACCAAACATTAGGTTTCTTACCACCTTTTGAAATCAACAACCAAAACAACAACGATTTCAAAATTCTTACCAGGATAATGAAATTAGATGCACTGCGAGATTCAACATACTGAAACCCCAAAATTTTAAAGCCACAAATCGATTTGCAGAACAATATCGCAGCTAGGGCTCAGGTAGAGTGAGTGGAAGAGAAAGCGAGGTGTAGAGGTTTTGGATTCCCCTTTAACACATGTGCCAAAATATCTTTTATTTTTTTCTTATATCAACCGTCAGTCAAGCCGAGGCTATATTATTATATAATTTTCTTTGCGTTTGTCAGGCCGATGCTACCATAATTATTAATTTTTTTTTTCATTAAAGTTTGCGTACGCCAGGTCGATGCTACCCTAATTATTAATTTATTTTTTCGCATTAAACTCTGTGTCCGCCAAGCCAATGCTACATTACTTATATTTAATTTTAGGTTTAATATTTGTGTCAACGTGGTCGATTCTACCATATATTTATAATATAATTCTATATCTTAATATATTATTCAAGTTTATTTTATATTTTTTTATTCCTTCCTGAAAGCTCAGTGTTGGCTTAGAATCCTACGAGCCAACTCTAAATTTTTTTATTTCTTTGTATCGCTTAGCGTCCTACTGGTCGACTCTAATAGCATCGCATGCATGATCGATGCTCCTCCTTTGTGGTAGCTATTAAATATTTTTCTTGTAGTGATTAGATATTCTTTTGTGGGTGAATCTCTCCTCAATCTTCATCAATAACTTTATACCTATTGGTAGCTCTGCCCAAATCCTTAAAGGCACTACTCCTCCCACCTCAAGAGACCTTCACTTTTTTTTCCAGTTAGAATAGTTTCAATTTAAGCATGGGTTTGGTTTCTCTTGAGATGCCCTCTAGTTTCCTTCTTTAGAGCTTTTTGAGTTTTCATTTGTCATGGCAAAAAGGGTAGAATAGGACTTCTAGGTTCCTAAGAAATGCCTTCTTGAGGGTGATTCGAACTATGATAAGTCACACAAAGGTATGAAGAAAGACTCCTCTATGGCGACAGTAGTTCTAAAGTTCAAGAATCTTTTGCGCAATCATTGAATGCAACGTCGAATGTGTGGCTAAGCCAGCTCCTGACACCATATGTTAAGGGGGACATTTTAATAATCAAAATTAATGAAGAAAACTATTAGGAAGGGCTCAAGCCGAGAACCATCTACATGAAAAATAATCTTAACAAAGGGAGAGAGATTGTTAACACATCAAGAGTTGTGCAACAAATTAAAGGTTATATGGAAGGGACCAAGGGACTAGAAAAGATTAGGTGTAGGAGAACACACTTTGGAAAATAGGAAATGGGACGAAAATAAAATTTTGGGAGGATAGGTGGTTAGAAGAAGATTCATTATCCCAACTATATCCAAGAATGTGTGCAACTTGGGAAAATGGACAAACTCAGGGTGGGAATGGTGTATACAATGGAGAAAAAGGGTGGTTTGCTTGGGAGAATAATCAAGTCAAAAGTCTTTGGAAAAAATTAATTGGAACAACTCTAAATAAAGAAAATGAAGAAAAAAGGATTTGGGGATGGAAAATATCATAAATAGTAAAAGCAACATATATAAAAATCACGAAGGTTAGAGCTCTGCCAACAACCCAACACTTCACATGGAGAGTTGCTTTAAATTGTATCCCCACAAAAGACAATTTAGCTAAGGGAGGTGTAACAATACCCAGCACTATGTGGGTGCTATATGAAACTGTTGAAGAAAATGTTAATCATTTCCTTATCACACACATAGTGACGAACCATGTTTGGGATAATTGTGTGAGGTGGGTAAACTCCAATACTGCAAAAAAAACATTTATTGAGCTTCAAAGAACAAAGGATAAATAAGAAAGGGAATAAAATTTGAAAAAGGGTGTGAATGGAAATTGTGTGGTCACTATGGAAGAAAAGGAATATGGTTACTTTTTATAATAAAGTGGTGGATGCTGAAGAAGTTTGCACTATATGCCTAATTAAGAGCAGGCACCTGGATAAGGAATAAATATAGAATAAATTTCTTTTACTCAAATTGGTACTTTGATCCTTTACCGTGCATTAAATCCATTACAAGATAATTACAGGGTAGTAAAGGTGTATGGAAGCATAGCCATTTTGAGCAAGTAGTAGGTAAGGGTCTAGACTAAGGATGAAAGGCATCCTTTAACTCAACAGTATATCCTACACTAGTAAAGAGGGTACTTAGGGTGGGTTGGAAAAAGTAAAGTTTTGCTATGACATCCATAGGTGGATAAGACTTAGTACATAAAACAACAGTAATAGGCCTTGTGAACTTGTGTAGTAGGAAGGAAAAAATTAGGCTCATTAGCTTCAATCTGAGGGAAATGTCTATACTAAAATTGAACCAAATCTAAACTTGGCAACGAAAAGGTTTAAACTAGAATTTTGAACATTTTTATCTTCCTTTGTTAAAGAATGATGTTGATCAATTACATGCGAAGTTAATATAGTAATTATGTATTTGTCTGGTCTATAAAGGATCACATTGAATCTTTTCACATGTTTTAACCGTAATCATACAGTAGAGCTCTAGTTATGTATGGTATTATGCAAGTATAATCACGAAACCTTGGGGAAAGTGAACTAGCATCCAAAAGGAGTGTATGAGGATCAACACAGGTCCTAAACAAAAAGAACACAGATTTTATATGAAGGTAATAAGGACAGTGAAGAATGGTGAAGATTCATTGCAAACATTCAAAAAGCAGGAGGGTGAGGGTCATAACAATTTAAAAGACACATCCACGGAGGACTATACGGCACACACCATGACAATGCAGATGAATATCTACGGATACACACTAACAATGACAATTGAGGCTGGGATGGTGGATTGGTAATGTAAGCATTAGTTTGTTGGGTAGTGCAAGACAAGCATAACTTTATAAATGGGTACTATAAAATCCCATTTTTAAGTAGTTGAAATGGATGTATATATAAGGTAAGTATGGCAAGAGGGACAGTAGACAAGCCAAAATGTTGAACCTTTTGAGACTTTCCTTTGTGTATAAGGGTTGGAGCACCCCAAGTGCTAATATATTATTCTTTTGCTTAGGAAAGAAAAAGGGGGTGTTGGAAGGTAATTCCAATAGGAAAGGGCTTCTATGAGTTTGAGTACCAATCCTTAGAAGACTTGTGGAAAGCTTTGGCCATGGAAACTTGGAACCTATCTTTGGGGATTCTGACGGATTCGCTTGGTCAAAAAGATTTCATCCTCTCTAAGGTGAAGTTCACAAAAACACAGTGTTGGGTCAAACTCAAACTCAAAAGTAGTGTATCACTCAATAAAAAGTATGATACATGACACGTGTATTTTAAAGTTAGATATGTGGAAAGTCATTAGATGCATTATACAGTGATAGACGTAGTTGGATATGCAAGACAAATTTTCAGTAGATGAGTATACAATATGTATTTCATCAAATAGGTAGATGAGATGTCCTTCACTGGACAAGTAAATCAGAGCTCCTTACCAAACATGTAGGCATGATATTTTTCACTTTATAGGTGTATGGGATCAATTTCACCAAATGATCCTCACATAATATACAACTATATACTACTAGACAATGTTGTTCAACTACATGAATTTCAACACACTTTTTCTAAGTCAATAATTTTCACTTTGGTTTAGAAAAAATCTTGTAAGCGAGTATCACTTTAACTATCATTAAGTCAATTATAGACATAATCACCAATCAACTAGACAAAATTTCTAATATATATAGTCACATTAATTATTAGAAATAAAATTTCTAACAATAACATCCATATAAGTTTGATTCTCCATTGTCTAAGGAGACAATTGATCACTCAACTTATAATGATGAACCAAAGTGTAGAAATAGGTTTGAAGTTTGTCATGCCAAATATTTCAAGGATTTTCTTAAAGTACGTCTCCTGTAACACATATCAACACTTCAACTCATGTTGTTTAATGGTCTCAATCCCTAATTCTTAGAATCTCCAAAATTTTTCATATGAAATTCACCATTCAACTCAACTTTAGACTTATTATGGTTAATTATCAAAATGTAATCAACATACAACAACAATACTTTCAAGTGATTTTTTGCTAGAAACTTGAAGTAAATACATGTGTTGTATTTAGTCCTCTCAAAGCCAATGCTTGTATTGAAATCATCAAAATGCTTGTTTCATTGCCTAGGAGATTGTTTAGATCAAGGAGTTATTTAACTTACAAACAAAAATCCTTTTTGTCAACTACTTCAAACCCTTTTGGTTGATTCATGAACATGGTCTTATTTAAGTTTCCATACAAGAAAGTCATTTTAATGTTCATCTACTTCAACTCAAGGTTAAACTCAACAATTATGACTAGCATCATCTGAATAGATTTGTTTTTACTAATGAAAAGAATATATCATTATAAAAATTCCTTCTTTAGGATAAGGGATCTAGCACCAGTCTCACCTTGAATCACTTCTAACCAGTTCTTCGAATTCCTTCTTATGTCTATCATGAAAAATACATTACTTCTTATGTCTATAATGAAACATACTTCTTGTGGTATTTTTTTTTATAGTCATAGCATCTAATATTTGAAACATTATCTTCATGATTACTTAACTTTGACCTTTTCTTATGCATGTTCTCAATTTTGGATGGGTGCAAAGTGTCGGTTGAAAACGACCTTAGCATTTAGAAGCAATATTTCAATCATACAATGCATTAATGGAGGTAACAAGAGAGTGATAAATACGGATGAAGATACAATGTGAGAGAGTTATAGACACAATAAAATAAAAGTAAACAAAATAAAAAAAATGAAATATGAGTGCAATAACACAAAAACATAAAAAAAAAAACATAAGCATGAAAATGTATGAGTGGTAAACCTCGTAAGCAGTCAACTTACTTTGAGTCGACCTACCATTGGTCTACAAAAAGAGAGAAGGGGTAACCGTGACTAGCCAAACAACAAATCTTAACCTGTCCCACAAATTTGTAGACCAGCCTGCGAATTCTTTTCAATTTTATATATATATATTTATATTAAAAATACACTTAATTAAATTAGTATTTTATTAATTTTTAATTTATTAATTAATATTTCAAGTGAATTAAAATAGTTATTACTTTTACATATTAAACTATTTTATTATAGTGAATAATTAAAGTTTTATTTATAAGTGTTAATTTAAACAATGTTGTTATATATTTATATTTTTAAATAATATAACATTATTTTTTATTTTAATTTATGACAATGTACTTGTCTAGTGAATTAACCGTAGTAATAAATCATCATTAAATATATTTTTTTATTAGGTTGATTGTGTATTTAAAGTCAAACGTATAAAATGATTAAAAAAATTTAATTTATAAGTTTATATGTAAAAGTTGTAAATTTTAAATAAACAATTTATTATGTTTTATTGTGTATGCATATATAATTTATATGTAGTATAAAAAATTATAATTATCAGTTAGTCCATTTAAACCAATAGTACACTAACTCTACAAATCTCTCAAACGTCTTATAAAAAAATTGGCTCCCAAGTTAGAACAAACTTTTATACAAGTCAAACAAGATCCTTAACAAAAAGGACAGGAGAATGAGTTAGACTCATCTTTCCTTGATCCTATCCTAGTCAATCTATTTCCATGCTATATGTAACAATGTTCTCAAGATACAAAGATTTTTTGGTAATGTTTTCATAACAAAATGGTGACACTATCAATTAAGTTAGGGAAAAAAAAACTCTTGTAAATTAAACTACCATTTCAGTTATTAGAAGAATTTGACCAAAGAGTTGACTAAGAAATAACAAGAAAACTGTTGGTAAATGACTATCAGAAAGAAATAAAAAAGAAACAGCTTTTAAACCATATACATAACCTCTCATTTGAAATTTAAAATACTGATGTATGAATGTGTTCAACGGAGGATAAGGAAAAAAGTTGGCACCCCTTCCTGTAAAGAAATAGATTATTTTTTTTTAAGAAAAACAGTTTTAAATGAATATAAAAAGACAGAGATAAAGAAAACTATTAAATGCTTGTAGGCAGTTAAATTAAACATATTAAAAATAATATATTTAAATTTATTTTACAAAAGAAATAAATGAATAAATTTAATGCTTTCTTTCTTTTATTCATTGACTGAATTTTCTTGAAAAATTAGAAGAAAAAAACAAATTACAAAAATTTTCACAAACAAACAAATACTGAAACGTAGAGGTAGCAGAAAGAGTGAAAAATGTGGGTGTGAAGGAGGGAGAAAAGGTGACACGGGGATGGTCTTTGGAACATTTTGTCAATTATGCTGAGACAGCATTCTTCAAATGCGTTTCTGAAACGAACGCGTTCCATTTCTATATCAGTGAAATCAACGTATAAAGAGATTTTCTATAATAATCCAAACTCTACGTTGGCAAGACAAGCCTGATTAATTGTTTTATAAATGAAATTAGTCTCAGCCTTCACCATTCAGTCTTCAAATCTTAAAGACACAGAGTGAGAGAAATTACGTGACAGAGCAAGTGAACAAAGCTGTCAAGTTTCGCTGCTCAGTGCCCTTATTTCAGCAGATCTAGTGGTATATCCTCTTCATCTCTCTATCATCCACTTTTCTCTTTTTCTCCCTTTGATGGTTGATTTTCTTTTTTCAAAATGGGTTTTTGATTTGTGCGTGGATCTATTTATTTCAGACCACTTTTGCATGTTTTATTTTCGTTGATCTGAGCATTCATGGTGTCTTAAAGATCCCATTTTACTGACAAAAAAAAAGATCTGATTTTTTTTAGGAAAATAGTTGAGGAAAATACGGTACCCGTCTCCCACACCTAGGTTAATGTTTTTTTTACTGTGAGGGAAAAATAGATGTTGAACAGAGGTTAGAATTATTGAATGTTCATCTATTAATGTTATCTTTTTAATTTTTTATCAACGATCTCTCCTAGGTGGATTGGTATGTCGGTTGATGATTGCGGAATTTTTTTTTAAAAGTAAAATAAAATTTTAAGTCACAGAGTAAAGGGTTTTCTAATTCTTATAGATCAAAATTGTATTTCAAAAATAAAATATAGATCATACTACTCTTATTAATTTTGCTTTTATTTTAGTTATCTATTTTTAAAAGAAATTCAACTTTTTTCTTTAAGATAATATCTCATATGTAATTTTTTTTATTAATGGTATATCTTTTTAAAATTATAAAATTCAGAGTGAATCTAGGTTTTTAAATTAAGAATTTACACAATTTGACTCGATTTCCAAATTTTCTGCGGTCTGAGAGAGAAGGAATCTTTAATCTCTACTCTCAATTTTAAGTTTCAGTTTTTGCAAAATTAATAAAATTCAGAAGAAAAAGATTTGTTATTGAATTAAAACTACAGGGTTAAATGAGATTGTAATATGACCTTGTAAGAAAAAGTTGGTATGTTATAATAAGTGAGGTTTGGATTATTACTTTAGTCCAAACGAATAACCTGTTTTGTGTACTTAACATCGTGTGTATATATGGGTTATAGGAAATATATGTTACTTGCTTAAGAACTTTTTCTTTGTTTTGATGAGAAAAAAATAACTATATTCTTCTTCATATAAACTTATCAGTTGGGAATTTCTATTCATACCCAGTGCCACCTTCAATTATTGTATCAGTAAATGAATGATTTATAAATATATAGATGCCGATATATACGCTAAATTTAGGCATAATTGTTATTATACTAATCACATTCACTTGAAACATTGTGGGAAAATTTTACTTCATTTTTTTAGCACTAAAAGCGAAAGTTTTAACATTTTCACCAACTGACCCACAGTGTTATTTTTGTTCATGTATCAATATTTTGTTTGAAGAGATGCTTGTAACTTTCTACTTGTTCCTATTTTTCATATTAGATCGTGTCAGGGAAAAAATAAAAATTCCACACTAAAAAATAATATAATTAGAATAGAATTTATATATCAGGAAATAATTTTATTTAATACTAATTAGTTTTAATTAAAATGTAACATGTGAGAGGAGTGTAAGAAAAAAATCATATTAAAAAATAATAGGAGTAAAATATCACCTAATAACTTATATGTCCAGAACACTTTTTTCTCTCTTATCCTTTAAAGATGAGTCTTTTTTTTTAATTATCTGCAATGAATTTCTTTTATGGTTAATAGTATATTCTTTGAGACTTCAGGTGTACTGACCCAGTAGAGCCAGGAACCACATTACGTTGTCCTCATCACAGTCTTTACTTTGAGTTTTGGGTCTTCACAAATTACAATGAATTCTCAAGGTGAAAACATTCCACTCTAGAACATTTCTTTGTGAGCACTCATTAACTTTTTGATGACCATTTTGTTGAAGGTGGCTCAGCTGGACACGCTAATGCAAACAACCAAAATGGATCGAGTCATCACCATTCAATTGAAACCCTGGAGAGACTGCTTCCCTTATTTCCCCTCGTTGCTACCGAGGAAGGGTTTTCTCAGACTGAAGTGAATCTCCCTCAACAAGGTGCCAACAATACTGGTGCCAGAACTGATGTTCCATTTCAGGAAACCCCTAATGTTGTGGCACCGGAATCAAACATTTTCTCTTCCAGCTTCCTTGCTGGAAACCCTCCAAATCCTTTGGAAAATGTAGACTTGTGTCTAAACTTTGGCTTTAGCCGTCAGGGTGCAACAATTTCTTCTGCTGTTATTCCAGGTTCGAATGTTGCACGTAGCGTGCATGGAATCAACTCAAACTCAGTGAACATTCCAAGAAAAAGAGATCTCCCTGATCATTCTTCTGGAGAATTTCATCAGGGTGAAAGTTCAAACATGGGTCAAGGAGAGGTCAAAAGGCATGCTACTGAGTCTCAGTTGAGAGCTAACAACAATGTGAACCCGTCACCACCATCACTTCCTCTGGTGCAACAACAGCATCAATTCCTCCGTGGCCGCCATGTTACTCCAAACAATGGAGGAACACCTTTTCCCCCACCCAATACGGTTGATAACCGGATGACTAATACTAATCAAAGAAGAGGTTATGCTCCCATACCAAGCCAAGCGAGTTTGCATTTCAACGGAGCCTCAACACATTCCCAACTGTCTCCTCTCCAACCCTCGCATTCCGTTCGGCCTCTATCTTTTCACAGCAGTTCATTCATGTCCAGTTCTGCCTCCAGCGCTAACAGCCTAGCCCTGAGGAATGCTCCTCACTCAATATCCTCCCCGTGTCCTCCTCACGCTAGAGTCGACATTATGATTCCATTTTATGAACATAGAAATAACATGTTTGGTCCTGTTGTTACCTCCGCTAGTAATTTTCCCACTTATCGACCAAACAGGTCTTACGTTGACAGTGATGGAGATACTGCTAGAAGGGCTCTTTCGTTGGTTGCTCCCCATCAGTTAGAACCCCCGGAATCGGAACCACTGCAATTACTACCTGGAATTGTGGGCAATGGTGGCAGAGTTAGTAATGCAGGAGCGAATACGTACCACCCTCTAAGTGATCATGCTAGCCCTTCAACTTGGGTTCCTGCACAGGACTTACAAGGAATGCACCATTCTGCTGCACCAAGTAGTTCTGGCACTCAGAACCTTCATAGTCTTAGGCCAATACCACAATTTCCTTCTCTTGAAGCGCTACGAAGAGTTCCATCTGAGGTATGATCAATTCCTTTTACCTTCTTATAATTAAGTTATACAATATTACTGTTATTCTTCTTATTATTATTATTATAGTATACATGAGTATGTGTATATGTATAGAATTTTTTTTATTTAATTGTGGGATCAATATATAAAGTTTGCAGATACAATACATATAAATTTGATGGATTTCGTTGTAATTAAAAAAAGGAAGAGTTACAGCTGTTGGTCTTCATCTATACTTGGATCTGTCAATGTATTTACATCCATATTTCATAAGAAAAATTATTCACATACATTTGTGAACTCTCTATCCAACATTTCAACTTTTATTTTTTATTTTCTTTTAAAATCCTTTATTTTAAAGTGCTTTAAAGGAATGTTAGACCACCGATTTTAAAATCCGGCTGTTTGTGTACCACCTCTCATGTCACAGACATGCATTTGCCATACACTTCTTAATTCATTTTATCACTCTTTTTATCATTATATATTGCTTGTTATATCTACAGTTCTTTATTTTTCTCTTGTAAGGTGTGGATTAATATGAAGTTTCAATGCATATATGTATTATTGTTAAAATACAGTGGTGTCATATCTTTTTTGTTGGCTATGTGGGTTGATTTGGACCAGTGTCTTCTATTAGTGATGGCTTACTAATATAAGAAATAGGCATAATGAGTTTAGAAGGATTATAAGAATTATGCAACATTAAAAATAGAGGCATGTATTGGATTCTATGTTATGGGTATGGACAACAAGATATTTATATATATTGGTTGATATAAATCTTTAATCTTGTCTGGATCTTTTTATATATAGGTTTGAATACTCTTTTATACTTTTTTAATAAATTTATTCTTTGTCAATAAAAAAATGTATTATTGTTAAAATTCTATCTGAATAGTGCGAGATAATTTAGTTAAATCGTCAGTGGATTTAAGAAGGTAAGTTTTAATCTTACTATTATTGAACTTTCCTTTAAGAAGATAATTTAGTAATATACATGCATGATTCTAGCTTTATATATCAGTCTATATCTCTGACACACAGATAATTACCTTTATAAGCGTAGAAACTCATGCAATGGTTTGTAGCAATAGTGCCTCGTGGATCCTAACCAAAACAATGCATACTTAGTTCGAGTACGCCATTTTGATAGGACATGAGAGTCTTTAGAATAGGAAAGCCATAGAACATTCTCCATTAACTAGTTTCATTTCTTTCATTTTTCTATACCCTCCATGACAACAGAAGGGCACGATCGAGTTCCTTCAGTAAAGAAAAATTCTTGTATATAATTAAAGTGAACCAAACTTTGATGCATTGAAGTGGTATGCTTGTTTTATTACACAGTTTGAACTTACGTTTAAGTTGCAAATTTTATCTCTTTCGCGGTTTGATGCAGAATTTTTTTTTGTTTACCATCTTAATTTATTGGTAACTAATTAAGCTTTTACCTTGTCAACTGTTTGCATTTTTTTATGATACAGTTTCGATCTCTCATACATTCTCTTAGAGATGGTCGCGGTCTAATGATCGAGGTAAATTTTCATGCTCTTACAGTCAAATTTCTATGCATGATGCACACGTTTAACCTTAAATATGTCTTGTGTTTTGCCCCTCTTATAGTGATTTAACCGATCTGGCCTGTTTTCTGTGTTTTTTATCCTGTATATCTCCTTTACCTTTTTTATTAAAAATAAAAGATACTTGATATTTTATTAATAATATTTTTAAATATTTTAATAAAAACAGTGTTATTTAAAAATATTGAAAACACACAAATACAGGAGAAGCCAAATTTGATTTGACGTGGCCACATTCTCTTAAATCTAATTTGAATTATAGTTATAAATATAAATTATTATAAAAATAAATAAGAAAACATATACGCATTTTATCATTTCCACATCATGTTTTCTTTATTTTCTGCTTGAGATGTTTATCTCATCTATCACTTTATCTGTCTACTAATTTTCCTCTCTCTTTCTTTTTACTCCTTGGATGTGCACCACTAGTATCTCAGTAATTAATATTCATTGTTCCCACGGTTCCTTATAATATTCAGTTTGGTTTTATTTTGTCATCACTTTTAATGATTGTAATTAACAAACATATATATATATATATATATATATATATATATATATATATATATATATATATATATATATATATATATATCTTAGAAGACTTGATGTTCCTTCACTACTCACTCGTTTTACGCATATTCATGCATTCTCTTTTTTTCATCTATTTCATCCACCTCTTCCATCACATCTATTACTTGTCTCTCATTATTTTATGTTTTCTTCCTTTTCAAATATTTTCCTTGCATGCTGTGCATAACTTGGCTTTATTTATGATTACTTTTCCATCTTATCTTTATGTTTAGGTTGAAATATAATCATTCATTTTTTACATAAATTTCTTTCTGCCCTTTAAGTTTTAAAATATTGATTAGACACATGACTCTCATATTTGAATTAATATTGTTCTTTTAAAATAAATTATCCTTTTTAACTTGAAAACAATTTTTTTACTTATTTATAATGTAAAACTTATCTTATTCCAGTTCACTTAATGAAAATTATGAAAACATCACTACTTTGTTATAATTTATATAACCCATTAATATGCCTATAAATGAGGTGTAAACCTTAAAAGAGTACAAAATACTCCTCTTTTTATTTAACATAATAAAGTAACTTACTTTTACCATAACAATTTTTTTGTAAAGTGATTAAAAAAATAAACAAAAAATTAAAAATAATAGATAAAGTCACATAGGTAAACATTGTTAGAAGTGTGTAATAAAATAAATTATATGTGTATTACCATCTAATTACAAGATATGAACATAGTGATGCTCACTCTCCCTACATTTTCTTGTAGTAAGAAGTAATCTTCTAAATGTCAATGGGTTTGAGTTCCATTCCATAAAGTTTCCACTTCTGCACTTGCACACATTAGTTTGTCTATCCCTCCATTTTTCACTAGTCTATCCTTTTCATCCATGTAGTTAAAGAAATCCCAAAAATGGAATCACATGTCTTTTAGGAATCTATTTTAAAATTGTAGCATTATCTTTTTTTTTCTTTCTTTTTTCTGCTTCATCAATTACTTGATTTAGTACAACCAACCATCCTAATTTGCCTGTTTTCAATAAATAGAGTTTAATCCTCCAAAAAAGAAATACTATCTTTCCAAAGCCTTAGCTAAAATCTTATATATGTGGTCTATCATATATGCTCTTCAATCCTGCTTGAATTATCCTTCTTTAGCACCAAATAAACAATGGGGAAGTCACTCCTAACTAATTTTCTATAATTCCTTTAAAATCTTCCCAAATTTTTTAGAAACCTCGAAATTGTATTAGGCCTGCCTTCTGGGACCATCACAACTCCAAATTTCCTTCTCAGTCTCCTTTTTTCCTCAAATCTATCAAGGAATTAGCATTTCATTTTCCATCTCCGAAACTTTAATTTCTTCGAAAATGGTCTTTTCCATTTATTTTCTGAGAAATTTTTTTGAAAAGTTCCTACAACTTATGTTTAGCATAGTCTAGTCTGAAAGGAAGCAATGCACTTGTATATGTTTTCCTAGTGAAGAGTAGATTTCCATTCTAGTTTAGAATAAAGTATTTGGGTTGATTATTCTGTAAAAATGTATTACTTGCGGCAGATAGAGCACCCTCAACTATTTCAGACGTCCCAAGCATTCACGGGACTGAGTCTGGAAACGATAACGCAATACATGGAGCGTGAGATTTTCTTGGTTGTTGATGGAGGTGATTCAGAAGAAACTAGAGAAAGGTGCTCCATATGTCTGGTGAGTCCTACATTTTCATTCGTAGTTATTTTGAGATGTTAACTCAACACATCAAACTCTTTCATGATACTCTCTTTGTATGGAGTTTGTGAGCATGTTCACATCTTAGTGTTGTTTTAACTCTTCTTTTACAACATGTTTTTTCCATCTATAGGATGAATTTTGCAACGGAGAGGATATTGGGAAGCTGCATTCATGTGTGCACAAGTTTCACTTTGATTGCATTAAACAGTGGCTCATGCAGAGGAATCTTTGCCCCGTCTGCAGAAGAACTGCGTTGGAAACGCATAATGACCAACCTGTAGTATATATATTAGAATAAGAATTCAAAAGAGAGAAAAAGTATGAGCTTTCAGTACTTTTTTTAATAAATTATGTGGAACGCAAAACATCATTATAGTAAGTAAAATTCTACTTACATCGACACCTTAAATTATGTTTATCATATTCCAATATTATATATATAATGTATGAACTTTTACAACTGAGCAAATACTTTTCAAATTTTGAAAGAGTTACTTATTTTTATTAATAAAGTTTATATATTTGGTACATGGGATATATATATATATAAATTTAATTACCTAATAATTTTTTTTTTCAAAATTAATTATTTGTATTTTTATTATCATGATTAAATCCGTTGATTAACTTTTATTTTCCCAAAGCTCTTACATACTTATTTTTTTACTTAAAACTACTATTAACTGATTAATTAAATTATTTTAATTTTTATTAAAATTTATGGAGAAAAAACATTATATTTTACTTAAAATAAAAAAATGTCATATTTAATTAAGATTATGACATTTTTAAATCATTTTTTTAGTTCAGTTATACTTTTGAATGAAGTTAATTAATTAGCCTGGATCTCCAGGGTTATTTTGTGTAAACCAAAGAGGGAGAAAGAACTAGGTATCAAAGAGTTAAAATATTTTAATTATATTATCATGGCAAAATGAAAGTGGAGGCTGGGAGTGGAGAAAGATGGTAAATGGAAGGAAATACTAGAATCTAAATATGGAACTTGGAGAAATATATACTAAGTTGGATTCATGGTGGTGGAGAACTTGAAATATGTGTGCGGGGGAGTTGAAGAAAACAATTAGTTTGATGAGAGTATAAAATGGAAAGTAGGAATAGGCAATAAAATAAATTTTTGGGCAGACTCGTGGTTTGCTGAAATACCCCTCATGTATAAATATCCAAGAGTGTTTGCAAATGAAAAAGTGAAAACACCAACAATTAGTGATCTAGGTATATGGGATGCAAACTCTTGGGAATGGCGTTTTGAATGGAGGAGAATTGGTTTGAATAGGAAAAACCTCAATTTTCATACCTCAAACACGAGATAAGCACTACGCAGTTAAGGAAGAAGGTGGAGGATGAATGGATTTGGAAGGAAGACAATACTATTTTGTATACGGTTAAGTCAACTTATAGGAATCCATAATCTTAGTGTGGGTGAAGAGGCAGAGTTCTTCTTAAACTTTTGGAAGATAAAAGTTTTACCACCAGCTCTTCACTTTGCTTGGAGAGTTCTCCTAAACAGAGTTACTACCAGGGGATAACTTGAGACGTAGGGGAATAAGGATGACAAGTTATTTGTGTGTAATGTGTGATGATCTAGATGAGTTAGTCAATCATCTTTTTTGTACTTGTAAGGTAGCAGTTAGGGTATGGAATATGTGTAGTAGATGGATTGGAATATGTACTGTCAATCATTGCCAACCAAAGGAGCATTTTAAACATTTCAATTTGTTGAATCTTACTATGAAACAAAACCAATTGTTGAAATGTGTGTTGATAGTTGCTCTATGGTGCATTTTGGAACTAAAGGAATGGAGTGATCTTTAGAAATGAAATGACTGATGCTAAAGAGATTTTGGGCTTGGATTACTTACAAATATATAAAGACTAGTTTCTCGTTCTTGGATTGGTGCTTGTGCCCAAAGTTATGTTTAAAATCTGTTTGTTAGAAGATATTTTGTTTCAACATTCTGGTTTTTAAAGGTTTGCAATAAGTTGCAGGTGGAACCCTTAGATATTGGGTGCGGTTTTGAAAAAAGGTAGAGTAAGGTGTGGGATGTAGGAAGTAGTAAATGGTTGTGATTTTAGGAAGTCCGATCCAAGGAGAAGTTTTATAGGGTATCTAGTTGGTAAGTATTGCAAGAATGGAAGCTGATGGAAGCAAAAGTAGACGAAAATACATGGAATAGGAACGACATGAAAGTTACCAAAGACAACACTACATGGACGCACTTCCTAATAGAAACTTTATCATTTGAATATTTTTTAAAGTAAACTATAAGGTCAAAATTGTCATGCAATATCTTTTGTATCATAAGAAAGACTCTTGTTGGAGCCACTTCCTACCTTATTATACTTTGGTTGTGGGTATTTTTTAGGTTAGATTGTTTGAACAAGTTATATGTGTTATACATCTTTTTACCATATGCTTATAAACTAGTGTGCAGGTTATAATAGAAAAGAAGTTTTATCTTTTGTTTCTATTGTTGTATTTGGGTTGGGATCCATAATTTTATTCTTGCTAATAAAATAAATCACTCAAGCCTATTTAAAATTAGAATTATTGTAAAGCTTTGGATACTTCTTAGCTAAAGATATATCGCCATTTCACCTATCTTCCTAAAATTTAATTTTTGTTCCTGTTCCTAATTTTCAATACATATTATTCTTGAACCAATTGTTATGTATGACAAATCTCGATGCTTTTTTAGGGTTCCACTATGTCAATTCATATTTCAATATTGTTCCTTTATTTATTTCTCTCTAATCCCCGTATATTTAGATTCGAGAAACTCTTTCTACAATTCTATTTTTTTAACCATAAGTATCTTCATTTTTGTGTTGCTAAAAGTATCTTATTGAACACGTGTACATCTTTTACACATGATCCACCTACCTCTTTTGGTTTACAAATATAAACCTATTTCGCCCATGCTATCTTCCTCCCATTTGTGCTCCCATCCCCATAAAAATTACTTGGTATTCTTGTAATTTCATTTAATACCAACTTTGGTGTCTTGAAGAAGGATAGAAAAATAAAGGTAGAAAAGTAATTATAACTTTGATAAGACACATTTTCTATGCAAAAAATATATGTTTTCCTTTCCATTTTGTTAACCGCTTTTTATATTTCATAATTGGTTTTCCTATAACTTCATATCTCTAAGATTTCTCTATGTTGGAATCCTTAAATATATAAGGGGTATCAACATTTTTGAACAGTTTAAGATAACAACAAACCTTTAAGAGGTATCTTCCATTCTTACACTCCCAAATTACTCTTATAAAAATTCACTTTTAATTTAGTTGCTAATTCAAAACATCTTAAAATACACTTCAAAGTTACAATGTATTGATTTGGTTGTTGTTCTCAAAAACAAATTGGAAAGTACAATAAATTTATTTCAATTTCTTCCCTACCGATGTTAGCCCTTTTCATCAACTTAAAATGAACACCTTGCCCAACTAACCCTCTTAACCCATCAGGAATAAAAAAAAATACAAGTAGATCACCTTTTCTATGTCCTTTAAATGAATATAAAGCAAGAATGTTGATGGATTTAGCTCTTAAAGCACATATTCTTTCCTCACCTACACAAGATACAGTATAATCCCAACAAGATACATATGAGAAGTCATCCGATGATTCAGGACCACTTAACTAGAAGTTAAATCATCAAAGGAGTAATCTGTGCTTTTCAAGATGGCAGAACGCTAGTGCTGACTAAAACCAAAGCAGAAGAACATTGGGTCACTTGCTTATAATGAAAATGGCATATGCCGACTCAGGACCACTCAATAAAAAGCCAAAACTTTAAAGGAGTAAATTGTGCACCTCAAGATGGCAAAAGTGTCGCTAAGCAATGCAGTTAGTTTTATTTGTATAGTCCAGTCTAAGTTTTGTTCTCTACAAGAAATTGTTTATTTACCTACTTATTTAAATTCGTATGAAAAATATTTCAGATTTTTACTTATCTAAAACCAATTTTATTACTTAAGAATTAATTATGCATTAATTGCTCACTTTCATGCTTGCAAAATTCAAGTTAACATTTTTACCAAAACTATATATTGTCATAGTTACAAACTATTCTTTGATTTTATTGATATTTTTTTTTAGTATTCTAATTATTCATCTTTAATAAAACATTTTCAATCATGTATTTTTATTCATAAGACTATATTGGGAAACTTTATTTAAAATATCTAAATTCAGTTCCATCACCATTAAACCTTTTCAAAGCCACTTCCAAATGCAATTAAAAAACTCGTCAAACCAAATATAAAACTGTTTAACAAAAGGAAGAGAATCCAAAGTATCTATATATTAAAATAAAAAGTCTCTCCATTTTTTTAAAGAAACAAAACTTAATTCAATAATATTACACTAAAAAAATTATTTTTACCAACCATATTAATAACTTGTAAAATAATAAAATTATTACTAATTAAATTAAAAATTAATATAAAATCTAATTTAGTAAGTAGTTAAAATTTTGATAATTAATATTAGAAATAAATTTAAATTCTAATTTAGAAACCAATTTAATCACTATTAAACTAATTTTATAATTTTTTAAAATCAATAACAAAAAAAATTTAGTTTATATTATAATAAAAATTATTTTAAATACAAAGAACTTTTAATTTATAAATAATTTCTAATTTAATCACTATAATATTTAATTATTTTTTAATTTTAAATTAATTTATATTTAATAAATTTATTGTAGTCTTAGTTACACAAAAATATATAATTAAAAAAAGAAGTTACATTTTTTAAATGTTTGCAGTTACTTAGGATTTAAATAATTTATTTTATTTTAATTTCATAGATATATATATATATATATATATATAAAAGAAGTATAAAAAATAAAATATTTATAAAATAGAAGTATAAAATAAGTATAAAAAATTTCGTTTATATATTATTATAAATATATAAAAGAAATATGGTTGAAAAATTTATGGTTGCGTCTAAAATAAATAAATATGCGGATGGTATTTTACTAAAATGTCTTGATTATATTTAAATAAATATTTAATATTAATTTAAAAATTAACTTTAATATGCTTTTCATAAACAACTTTAATAAAAGTTTAAAATAAGTCAAATTCAGACTTTACTTTTCTAATAAAAATTATACTTAATCATGTCTATTTTCACCTTTACCTACAGCAATGTTTAGAGAAATACATATAGGCAAAATGATTAATTAAACTATATATAAAGAATCTTATCATAATCTACCAATTCAGTTTCTCAAAAGAAAAATTGATTAAATATTGTTTATTGATAAATAAGGAAAATATTTGTTCATAATTATTAGACAGATAAATTTGTTTCCTATTCAAGTTCACTAAAATAATTTTATTAGAGTGAATGTGTTCAAGATAAGATGGAACAGAAGAAGTTGATCTCCACCTAAATATTTAGGACATTACGAAAACATAATAAATTAAAAAAATATTTTTTTATTTTTTATTTAAGTATACTTTTATTTTATTTTTAGTATTTTTATTAAATATCTTATACAAAGAAACTTTGGTAAGATTTAAATCTATAACCTTAAAGATAAAAGTTAATCTCCACCTAAATATAAGACATTACGAAAACATAATAAATTAAAAAAATATTTTTTTTTATTTTTTATTTAAGTATACTTTTATTTTATTTTTAGTATTTTTATTAAATATCTTACACAAAAAAACTTTGGCAGGATTTAAATCGATAACCTTAAAGTTAAAAAATCGATAACCTTAAAGTTAAAAGTTGATACTTCAACCACTAAGTTAAAATGATTTTCATTTAAAACATTACATATATATATATATATATATATATGTATATATATAAATACATATGTATATATATATAAATACATATGCATACATTTATATATATATATACATATATATATATATATAAATATATAAATATTTGAATTATCGAAGGATTTATCGACGAAACTAGTCCGTCGGTAATAATTAAAAATTACCGACAAAAAATTTTCTGTCAATAATTTAAAATTTTTTTGTAGTGCGATGTTATATAAGATTACTCAATATTAACATATTAATAAAAAAATTATTTTTTTATTGTCTTTCTCTTTTCAACATTCAAGATCTAATATAATTATTTAATTTAAACTATTTAATAATAAATTTAAATTAAATATTAAATTTGATGACGTACCTTTGTGAGATTCACAAAAAGTGAAGATCAAATTTTTTGATCTGTCTTTATAAATGATGTTAATGTTCAACTTCAAAACTTAATTTTTATGGGTTCCTATATTATATTATATTTAAGATTTTACATATGTTTTGCTTTAAATGCAAGGATATTCCAAAACTTCATTTATGAATATGATATTCACACATCTACCTAAGATATTTCTAACAAAAAAGTTACATTTAATATAAAATAATATTTTTTTTATTTTATGACCTAAGATCTTATTTTTATTTTTATGTTAATACACTTCAATGTGAGAATTTTAGAAGTCTTAAGTCTTAAACTGATCATGACTTTCTGTATGACCCTTACAATGCTCTAAGATAATATCATTAAAATCAATCATGTGCACTTTAGAGCATCTCTATTGCATAGGTCAAACACAAGGTCATAAGATTAAGACGGATCTTATAAAAATGTTTTATTAAAATATGTTGACATGACATAAAATTTATGACATGAGATCTTAAATAACTTTGAGTCATAAGAATAAAAAAATAAATTCTGTCTTAAAAAAAAGTATGAGTTTTAAAAGATCCTTACATTAAATAAAATTGCAAGAAAATAATCTTGAAAATGATATGTCACAGGAAAACTCGTAAAAAATAAGTAAGATCTCATGTTATGATACATACAATGGATATGTCCTTACAATCTCATGTCTATGTATATTTGTCTTTGAAAAACATGTAAGTATATAATATAAAATTGTGTATATTAATTATCTTTGCTCTCAACTTTTAAACTTAAATAAATTTTAATTTTTATAAACTGCACTCGTTTTGTAAAACTTACAAGTTAAACAAGTCAATTCGTACACATAAAAATAGATTGAGATTTTCTTAACATTAATTTATGTAATAAGGGTTAAAAATGTTTTTAGTCCTTGAATTATTTGTTAAAATTGGGTTTCGTTCTTGAGGTAAACTTTGAACTTATTTTGTCTTTATGCTTTATAAACTCGTGTAAATAATCCTTGATGATGTGTCAGAATTTCTTTTTATTTCTTTATTTTCCTTCTTCATAGTTTCCTACTTCACTGTCATCCGTCTCTTAAGCTTTTTTCACTTTTTTTTTTCTTCCATTTCCTTTCATTTTCCTCTCCTTAAAGATGTTTTTATTTATCATCGAGGATCATTTTACCTGTGTATAAAGTATAAGGATGAAATAGGTCCAAAGTTTGCTCCAGGAACGAAACACAATTTTGACAAATAGTTCAAAAACTAAAAACATATTTAATCCATGTAATAATAATTTACTCAATTTACTAAACAATTCACAACCAATATAAATAAACAAAAAGTAAATTTTTAAGTTAAATTAAACTTATTAACAATTAATATTTTTTGTTAAATTAGACTTAATGAAAACTAATTAAAATAAAAAATACTAAATTTTAAGTAAAATTAAGTTAGGTGATGCAGATTGTTAATAGTCTACAAAATCTGCAAATAAAACTTGTTTAATCCATAAATCATACACACAAATATAAGAAAACCTGTTTTTTTATAAACCCCATATGTATAAAAATCTATATTAAAAACTTATAAAAAAAAATACAAACATACCACCATGCATGATATGAGTTATATAATGGTCCACCAATTTTATCTAAATATCTAACTATATCTTACTTTTGGGTAATTCATGGATGAGTTAACCGGATATAAAGAAAAAAGCTGGCATCGTTAAAGAAATAATAAAATTAAAAATGGAAAACAGTTTTTAATGAATTAAAAAAGCAGAAATAAAGAAATTATTTAATGCTTAGGCAGTTATAATTAAACAGACTAATTATAATACAACATTGCTTATTAATGATGCATTAATAAATGTAATAAATGTTTTTAACTTTAATAATTTTTTATTTTATTTCTATTTTTACATCAATTAAAGATTAAATAAAAGATAAAATTATAAATAAAAATAATAATTCTTAAAATTTAAAAATAACATTAAAATTGAAAATAGGACATTTTTAAAAGAGAAGTGGAAAGTAAAGTATATTCAAATTTATTCAACAAAATAAATAAATGAGTATATTTAATGTTTTTTTTAGAAGAAAACAAAAAGATTTAATGTGTTCCATATTTTATTTATTGACTGCATATTTTATCGAAAAAAAAAACTGAAAATTTTGAGAAAAATGTTCAAAAACCAGCCAAGCTTGAAAAGTTGAGAACTGGGGGAGGAGAGAATGGAAAAGGTGAGTGAAAGAGGGAGAAACACGAGGATGGCCTCTGGAATATTTTGTCGCTACTCCCTATGCCAGCATACTTCATATGCGTTTCTCAAATTAACGAGTTCCATTTCTACACATATGTAAAATCAACGTAAGAAAGAGAAATTCTATAATAACCCAAACCTATGCGTTTGTAAGACAAACCTCACTTCATGTTTATAAATGACAATAGCCTCACCTTTCACTGTTCACTTCTAGTTTTCTAGATATACACAATTGAGAAACAGAGTGAAACAAATTTCTTCTCAGACTATAAGTGAACAAAGTTGTCAACTTTTTCTGCTCAGGGCACTTATTTCTACAGATATAATGCCCATTGGTATCCTCTTCATTTCTCTAGCATCTTTATATACATGTCACTTACTGTTCTAATGGGATCTCTTTTTTCCCCTTTGATTGTTGATTTTTCTTTAAAAAATAGGTTTTTTATATGTGCTTCCATGTGTTATTTGAGAGACCACTTATGCATGCTTTATTTTCGTTGATCTGACCGTTCATCGTGTCTTAAAAGACTCATTTTTTTCTATTAACCGATTTGCCTAATTGATTGCTATTTAGGGTTTTTCCTTTACCCAAAATGTTTTTTTGAAGCAGGAAAAAAAATTATGGCTTAGATTTTTTTTTTTGGTCAGCAAATGGGTTAGATTGAAAAGGGTTCTCTAATTCCTATAGATGAAAATAGTATTTCCAAAAAAATATTAACATCAAAGTATTTGTATTAATTTTGTTTTTAAGTTTTTATTTTTCGTCTATTTTTTTAAGAGAAATTCACATTTTTCCTTTTTCAGATATTTTTTTATAAATGGTATTATTTTTCATGTTTAAATATTAAAATCAAAGGAAAAGTGTGTCTAGGATGGTTTAGGTATTGACGCAATTTGATTCGTTCTCTGTAGAAGGATTTTCTGCTGCCGAACAGAGAAGAAAACTTTAATCTCAATTCTCAAGTTATATATAGTAACTTAGAAGTCCAACCAAAAAAGGTACATACTTTTATTATGAGTTTTAGTTTTAAATCTTTAAAGTAGAGCCTTTTTAATTATCTGCTATGCAATTTTTATTATGATCATGTTTGAGTACTAATTCCCCCTTGCATGATTTTAACTAATAGTTAAGTCTTCTTCTTTATACTTAGAAGTAACATAACTATGCCTGTTGATTTTTTTATAGCAAATTATGTCTAGTCATTATATATCCTTGTCATTTTTACACTGCATTTGAGATTATAATTGGGGCCTTATATTATCATTTCTATCTTATAGTTTTTCACTCATCTATAAATATATTTGTAACATTTATAATGTGTTATATATAACATATTGCAAGTATTGAGATATAAGATATGAGGTGGGCAACTGATAGAAATTACTTGTCCCTGTTCTTGTGTTTATTACAGGAGGGCAACTAGAGGTAATTCAATTTATTACAGGCTGCAAATTTATAAAATTCAATCATTTATGATAAGCTATAAAACTAGAAAATGGATTCATAGCCATTGTTATTTTTGTATAATCCTAGAAAAATCCTCTTTTGATTTTGTAGTTTGATATTGATAACAATTAAACATTGACTTCCATTTTCAGCGATTAAATACCAAATTTATCCATAGTTATTTAAACATATTCTATATATCATTTTCATATATTATTATTCTCAATTATGTATTAACATGCCTTTTCATTTTCTATAGGATAAATGATATCATTTCATTGACACTGCTGCTTACATTGTCACTCATGGACGAATTGTGCAAATAACTAAATGTGTTCTGAAAGAACATTACGATGTTTGATAATATATTTTTTGAACTCTCACGCAGGTTCAGTGACTCACTAGGGCTACATTACCTAGTCTTCTTCATTGTCTTTCCTTTGAATCTTCAGTTCAGAAGTGAATTTAGCAAGATGAATCCTTATGGTGAGATCATTCCTCTCTCGAACATTTATTTGTGAACACTCTTTGACCATTTGATGTGCTTTTTATCTAAAGGTGGCTCAGGTGGACGAGCTAATGCAAACAATCAAAATTATTGGAGCCCTCACCTTCCAAGTCAAACACAGGAGAGGCTGCTTCCACTATTTCCAGTCATTGCTACCGAGGAAGGGTTCCTTGGGTTTCCTCAACAAGGAGTCAACAACAATGGTCCAAATGTTCTTCGTGAAACTCCTAATGTTGTAGCATCGGGATCAAACATTTTCTCTTCAAGTTCCCTTTCTGGAACTCCTCCAAATCGTTCGGCAAATTTAGATTTGTCTCTGGAAATGGGCTTAAGCGGTCAGGGTGCAACTACATCTCATGCTGTGATTCAAAGTAGCAGTGCTGCACCTAGCGTGCATGGAAGCAACTCGAACACCGTCAACTCATCAAGAAAAAGAAGTCTCCCTGGAAATGCTCCTGGAAATGCTTCTGGAAATGCTTCTGGACATACCGAAGAGCCGAAAAGACCTGATACTGAGCCTGAGGCGAGAGCTACCCACAATGTGATTCCACAGAACGCAGGGAGAAGTATTCCACCAACCAACACGAGAGGTGACTGGATGGATAATACTAATCAAACAAGAGGTTCTCTTGCCCAACCTTTTATTCCAACACATCCCCATCACTCTCCTCTCCAACCCTCACCTTCCGTTCAGCCTCTAGCTTTTCACAGTGGCCCATTCATGCCTACTCCTGCCTCCACTGCAAACACCATAACCGCGAGGAATGCTCCTTACTCAATTTTCTCCCCCTTTCCACCCGCTGGAGTTGATATTATGATTCCATTTTATGAACATGGGAACATGTTTGGTCCTGTCATCACATCTATGGGTAATTTTCCCACTTATCGACCAAACAGGTCTTACCTTCATCCTGATGGAGATACTGCTAGAAGGGCTCTTTCTTTTGTTCTCCCCCATCATTTCGAACCCCCGGAACCAATGCAATTACTACCTGGAATTGTGGGCAATGGTGGCATTGTTAGTAATGCTCCAGGGAATATGTACCACCCTCTGAGAGATTATCCTAGCTCTTCAACTTGGTGGTTTCCTCCACAGGGCCCACAAGTAATGCACCATTCTGCTGCAGCAAGTAGTTCTGGCTCTCCGAACCACCATAGTCTTATGCGGGTATCACCATCTGCAACTCCACCCAATGGTATTCATGAACCCGCGTTTCCGCTACCACAATTTCCTTCTGAGGAAACGAGAAGAAGGCTTCCAAATGATGTATGCTTTTACCTCCTTATAATTACAAAAATCTGCCATTTTTCTTGATAGCCCTAATTTTTAGACTCACTTACACCTTGACTTGCATTTGTTATTAGATAACTATATATATATATATATATATATATATATATATATATATATATATATATATATATATATATATATATATATATATATATATATATATATATATATTTATATATATATTGACATGCATATATCCCAATATCCCAAACATGCACTTCTTAATTCTTTTTATCACACATTACCAGAATTATTTATTTCTAGAATTATTTATTTTTTATATTTTATAAAAAAATTCTATAAATTTATAAAAAAAAGTTAACAAAAGTTATTTTCTCTACAATTTTTATAATAATTTATAAAAAATTCTCATAAAATATAAAAAATTCTAATAGTAATATTATATTATTTCATCTATAATTCTTTATTCTCTCTTTTTAAGGTATTAAATTGTGTGAAATGTGAAAGCATGTTTTCTACTGTTATTATTATTAAAACTCATTTGGTATGAGTTGGATATCCAAGTACTTCTCTCTATAGAGGGAGAGCATCACAATAATATATATTTCTCTATTTGATATATATCTATTAAATATTTAGATTTTTTTTATATTTTTTTTCTCTTACTTGGTATACATAAATATTACATGAATCATTTTTCATAGTATACATTTTATTAAGCTGATCAGTTTTATTATTGGACTTTCATATAAGTACTTAAAATTGTGTATGAGTTTTTATGATGGACCGGTAATTTTTTTAAAAGTAAATTATATATATTGCACCAATTATAAGCTATATTGATGCATGATTCTAGCTTTTATGGCTTCCACAGTTCCATTACCTTTCTAAAGGGTATAATTCATGTAAAGGTTTATAGATGGAAAAATATATCTTGACTATCTATGGAATTGTATACTAACTTTTTAATAGGATGATTTATTTTTAAAAAAAATATTATACTAGGTATATGTATAATTATGAAAAGAAAAAAATTATTAAAATAATAGGATTGAGAGTTGTTAAGTGAGTGGGGATAAATTATGGATGTGAATATATCAGCACTCTTATAGCATTAGTGAATTCTAACCAAAACACTGTATTACATAGTTCCAGTGTGCCATTTTGACAAGACATGTGTAAGAGTCTTTGGGAAGACTTGTTGCAGAATTTTTAAAGAGGAAAGCCATGGAACATTCACCATTAACTAGTGTTATAACCTCTTTGAGAACAGAAGGGCAAGTCGGAGTTTCCTTAATCCCCAAAAAATTCATAAAATTCTTATGAATAGATAATCAATTTAATTATATTATTACTTAATAATCATCACTTATTTATCATAATATTGTTGGTAGAATAAGATAAATATTATTATTATATATTATATTATTATAAAAGAATTATCCATTCATAATATAGGAAAAAGAAATTTTTAAAACATCATTTTCCTTTTTATATAATTCAAGTGAACCAAAGTTTGATGCATTGATGTTTTGAGAGATCATTTTTAAGCTGCATACTATTACAGATTATTTACCATCTTACTTTATTTGGTACTAATTTAGCTTTCACCTAGTAAACTTTTTCATATATGTTTTTTTTTTCATGCAGGTTCGATCTATCCTTGATTCTTTACGCAATGGTCACGCTCTGAGGTTCGAGGTAGATTTTTGTATAATTGTATTTTTATGCTCTTACAATCAAATTCTATATACGATGGTACAACTTAAACATTCAGTGTGTATATATTGTGTTTAGACCATCTATAATGATTTAACCCAGACGTCCTTTCAAATCTAATTTGAATTATGATAGTTATAAACACAACTTACTGTAAAAATAAATAGATAAACAAACTTTATATACTTTTTTTTCA
Source organism: Lablab purpureus (assembly GCA_030347555.1). Classification (NCBI taxonomy): domain Eukaryota; kingdom Viridiplantae; phylum Streptophyta; class Magnoliopsida; order Fabales; family Fabaceae; genus Lablab; species Lablab purpureus. Next base: position 18,340,005 of record CM059256.1, read on the forward strand.
ATTCTACATTATGTTTTCTATCCTTTTTCTTAGTTTTTAATGGCATATTTTTCTCGTCAACCACTTTCTCTTTTTACTAATTTTTTTTCTTTTTTTTTCTGAGTGTATATTAGCATCCTTATGAGGTAATTCTACTTTTCATTTCCCATCACTTTTAATCATTTTGATTAAACATGTCTTATGTCTCTATCTTACAGGACTTGATGATCCTTGACTACTCGCTTGTGTTACGTGCGTTTGAGGTATGAAATACAGTCATTATACATTCATGCAGTCATTTTCACCTTTTCTTTTATCTAAGTCTCTTCATTTTTCATCATATCTTCTACTTTCTCTCTTCATTTATTTTTTCTTTCTTCTTCCATAATTCCTTTAAAATCTTCCAAAACTTGATAAACTTATATGAATTGAATTAGGCCTTGACTTTAGGAACCTACAGCTCCAAATTGCCTCCTCAAATCTATCAAGCAAACAGCATTTCATTGTCCATCTCTGAAAGTTATATTCCTTCTAGAATTGGTCTTTTCCATTTACTTCCCGAGAATAAATTCTGAAAAGTTCCAACAACTTATGTTTAGCGTTTTTTTTTTTAAATTCTAGTCTGAAAGGAAGCTATGCGTTTGCACTTATTTTCCTAGTTAAGAGTAGATTCAATCTAGTTTAGAATAAAGTGTTTTGCTTGATTGTTGTTCTAAAAAGTATTCTTGAGGCAGATAGAGCACCCTGAACTATTTGAGACATCGCGATCCTCGGGACTGAGTCTGGAAACGATAACGCAATACATGGAGTGTGAGACTTTCTTGGTTATTGATGGAGGTGATTCAGAAGAAACTAGAGAAAGATGCCCCATATGCTTGGTGAGTCCTACATTTTCATTCATACTTCTTTTGAGACGTTGACTCAACACATCAAAGTCTTTAATGCTGTGAAAATAAATATTCTGTATCTCATTTCCAATATTATATTAGTTACCAGTTAGGCTATTATTTTCTCGGATATAAATAGTACTTTGTCTCCTTCTTAACGTCATATTGTTTCCATAAATCTCTTTCTATGGAAATTGTGTGCATGTTCACGTCTACAGAGTTGTACTAACTTTTCTTTCACAAAATTTGTTTCCATCTATAGGAGGAATTTGACAACGGAGAAGAAATTGGGAAGCTGAATTTATGTGTGCACAAGTTTCACCTTGATTGCATAAAAAATTGGCTCAACCGGAAGAACCTTTGCCCCGTCTGCAGAAGAACTGCGTTGGAAACGCATGATGACCAAAATGTAGGAGGTAGAGCTGCAGCTGGAGCTGTACTTCACATTGAAGATGGCAGTGAATAGTTCCTGCCTGTAACTTCTAAAGACCGTGATTGCAACTTTCATTTTCCCTCCATGAAACAAACTTATGGATGCAATAAGCGTGTGGTTGATTCTTGATGACAAATGAACTTAAACTCACGCAAGACTTTCTTTTCTTTTCTTTTAATAAGTTTTTATGGTATTTGGACTTGGGATGATATAGGACAAACTCATTCCAAGTTCCAATGGTACTTATTTGGTTCTTGCTCATAAGATGTTTTGAAGTTTGTAATAATTTGTTCTGCTCTAAAACCACCGACTAGTTTTTTTCCCTGTGGATGCGTATAACTTTGATAATATTCTAGACAAGAGTCATAGAAACTTGCTTTGGTTGATTCTGGTAATAACTATAAACTGTTTTCAACTAGATCGTTAGGCACATGTACCTCTTTTTTCTCACAAGAGTTTACACTGTATTTTTACTTTGTGTGGGATACGGCTCGTTTGATCATTTTCACTTTTTGTTTTAAAAACTGTTTACTGAAATCATTTTACTAATTTTATGGATTCAATAAGGTTCACTCTTTGGTCTTGTTAAACTTTTTTGTTGGCAAAAATCTTTTTATCTTTTTCTGATTGATGTAGGTTGTCTCTCCAACTCATCATTATTGATCTGGTGTGAATAATGGTGGCTGATTGTATTTTGTATCTTGTGTAGATAACTTTTTCTGAGACTTAATCTAAACATAAGTTTCAACGGCTATAAAAATGAATAAATTACTTGTTGATTAAAGCAATGGGTAAGTGTTAGAATTTTAGTAGAAGTAGACAAGTTTAGTGGGATAAATAGCAATGTAGTAGAAGGTGGATTGGAGATAGTTCATAGTGTGAAAGAGTTTTGAATAAAGTAGTAGTTAATTTGATGAAAAATAACTTTGTTGAGTTTACTTGAGAATGGATACATTGTGAAATGCCATCACACACATATATATATATAGGCATGAGACACTTTTTTGCATTGATATAGTATTTTCTAGAGTTTAACTATTCTAGGTGCATAAAGATTGTTCTATACATATATAATGCATATTTATGCTTCCTATTCTAGATTGTTTTCATAATTGTAGGAATTGTTACTTCTAGTAATTTCTAAAACTATCTAGAACTTTTGGGGATTTTTAAGAATTTTCTGGGATTTTCTAGAACTTTCTAGAATATTTTTTGGAATTGTATAGAAATCTGCATCATAATTTAACACTTTTCCTTGATGAAAATTTGAATAACTCTAAGCATAGATCATAATTGTTCAACTTTGACTCTTGGTAGTGCCTTTGTAAATATATTTGCAACTTGACCTTCTGTCGAGCAGTACTTCAATTGAATTTGTTTAGTTGTTTTAGTCTCTGATGAAGTGATATTTAATAGCTATGTGCTTTGTTCTCTGATGATGGACTAAATTCTCTATCATGGATATAGCTAAATTGTTATCGCAGTAGATGATAGTAGAGTCATCTTGTTGTTCTCCCATTTCTTCAAGTATTCGTCAAAGCCGTATTGCTTGACTTGGAGTTTCTGCAAGTGCCACATACTTTGCTTCAGCTATTGATTGTGCAACTGTTGCTTGTTTCTTTGATGCCCATGAAAAAAATTATAATCCAAGTGAGAAGGTATAACCTGATGTACTCTTCATGTCATCTATCGATTCTGCCCAATCACTATCAGTGTAGTCAACCAATCTTGAGTTAGGCATGGTTTTGTACCATATACCAAACTCTCTTATGCCCGGTAAATATCTTAAATTTTTTTTTGCTACTCCAAGGTGAATATGACTTGGTCTTTGCATGAATCTTGATAGAAGACTTGTAGCATACATAATATCTAGTTGTGTGTGACTGTAAGATATAGTAAACTTCCAATCAATCTCCTGTAGTGTGACGCATCGACTTCTGGTGCTCCATCATCCTTTTGTAGTTTTTCATTTTTCATACTATAGTTGAACCATTTGGAAGTTCTTTTATACATAAAAATAATTTTTAAATTGCATAATTTAGAAGTTTTTTGTGCAAAAAATAAATTTTAAATTATACAATCCAATAACCTTTTTTAATGCAAAGTGTCTTTCAAATTATGTAATTCGAAAGTCATTTTTTACATTATAAAAACTTCCACATTATGTAATTTAGAAGGTACTTTCAAATTGCTTAATTTAAAATTTTTTTTTTTTTATAAAATAAACTTTTAGATTTTGTAATTTGAAAAATACTTCACGATTACATAATCCATAAATTTTTTTGCATTAAAAAAATTTTAGATTTCATAATTTGGAACACATTTATAAAGTAGAACCTTTAGAAGTGTATCGTTCCTGTATTTTGATCTAGAAGTGGCAGCGACAATGAGGCAGTGACAACAAGGAAGCGGTGGTGGTAGCAAAGAGGCAGCGGTAGTAAGCAATGACGATAACAAAAGATGACAACAAAGGGGTAGGACTCTCCATTGGTATAAAACGAAATTCCCCACCTGACTTCCTTGTTTTATTTTGGATCAGCCCATTAAGGCTTTCATTGTGGGTTACATAGTTTGTAGAGCCAGGTTTTTCTTTCTCCACCTCCATGCTTTCAACCTACACTCCCATAATATTAAAAAAATTCAAAACTATCTTTATGCTTTTAATGTTTTCTAGTGGTACAAGTACACTCCAGATTGTACAATTTGGTGACATTATGAATGGCACAATCTAAAAATTAAAACATATTTAAAATTTTGAGTTTTGAATTGTATAATTTGAAAGTTACTTTTAGTTTTCAAATTTTAAAATTAGAAAGAAAAAAATTGATTACTGGATTATGTAATTTAAAAGTAAAAATGCATTTAAAATTTTGACTTTCGAATTTGTACAATCTAAAAAGCCATTTTAACTTCTAGATGGCACAAATCCAGTTTGGTCACTGGATTTTACAATCTGAAAGCCGAAAATAACTTCTAGATAATACAATCTAAAAGTAAAAAATAACATTTGAATTATACAATCCAAAAATAAAAAATAACTTCTAAATTGCTCAATTTGAAAACTAAAGTTAAATGCACAAATTGTCTCAATTGATTAAGGAATAATTTCCATATTAGAGGTAAAGAGAATGACTTCCAATGACAAAAATAAAAAGCAAATAGTCATTGAGGATATAACAAGTTTAAGTTGATTTCAATCTTTGGGGTGCAACTTGAAGTTATGGAGGTGGAGGTGGAGAAAAAATAACATCAAGCAAGACCTATTTTTGAGAGTTATATTTCAATCTATTAAATGCATGGGCATGGGCTCCACTATGGCACTCTCCTTCATTGCTATTCAAACCCTCGGGATGTTGGTACTATTTATCTTAACCAAAATGACCCAATGAAAACGTGTCTAATGGTGTCTAAATGAAAGAAGGAAAACAAGTTTTCATAATGTATATAATACACAACAAAGTATTTCTTATATAAGAGGAGGAGAGAATTATAGACAACGGAAACTTTTTCAATTGTGTCCTAGTTTTATTACCCGTCCACCATTATGCAAAATGAAAATAAGTTATTTATTTGCAATAGGATACCACCACAAGAACCAACATCTAGAACAAACACCTTCCTGCACTTACACATTATGTGCATGCAATAACAAAGAACTACTTCTAATTCATTTTATATACTTGGGGAATTTTTTAGTATAGAATGAATCTTGTGTATGAGGAAGGGAAGTAATGGAGTTTGTATAATCGGTGTTATGGCGCGTGGCACTGTGGCACTGTGGCACTGTGGCACTGTGTCAGCGAACCATACTTTCAATCCAAACCAGTTCACAATTCCCCATGTCATACGTCACATAAACCTTCGGTTCTTTTCCTTTCCATCGGTTTCTCAAACTGGCTACCTGCATTTCCTTTACCCGCTTTACATTAACAAACACAAACATAAACACTTGTCTCTGCAACCCCCTCCCAATCCCCAACAATCGAAAAAGAAAAGTCCTAACGCTCCGTTGATCTTTCCTCTACTACCTTAAACCAAACCAAACAATATTGTACAAAACAACAAGGGATAATATCATCTCTTCTTCCTCCTCTTCCACCCAGGACCAAATCTCCCTTGCCCTTCCTCACAACCCACAAGGTAGCCACGCTCGCTATCCCATCTCCATGTCCATGCTTGAGTTCTGCACCTCCAAAACTCCACAACAAAATGCACTACGAGATGGGATCTCCGCCTACAATGGTTCTTCTGCATCCAACGCCTCTTCTTCCTCGGTGGCAGTGAATACGGAGAATGAAACCGATGACTACGACTGCGAGAGTGAGGTGTTGTTTCCAGTTTGTGATATTACTCGTTGTTGGATATTATTATTATTATAACTTTTGTGGTGTTCTGTGTGTGGTTGCTATATATTATTATATGAATATTCTTAATATAGGATGGTGAACAGTTGGTAGAAGAGATTCCAATTCCACCGAAGTGCTTTCGTTCTGGGAGTTCATCCAAAAGAAGCAGAGCTGCGGAAGTTCATAACTTGTCCGAAAAGGTTTGGATTTTCTTCTTTCAATGCAAGCGCGTGTAAAGTGGGGCATCTGCACTACACCTGCATTGCACCATAAGAAACCTCTTCACATATTTTATTAAAGCCAGTGTGAAATAAAACTTAGAGGAAGTTTATAATTTGTATCCCTAGGTGGCAACCTGTGTTGATCTAATGCCCAACCAAGAGTTTGTGAATATATATTTCATTTAGTCTCCGAATCTTTCAAGATTACAACAGTTTAGTCCTGTCAATTTGGTACCCAAGTTAGTTCCCAAATTTTGTCAATGTCACAAAGAAGGAAAGTTCTAATTTGTCATGAATTTTGCTTGATTCGGGTAAATTCAACTGCAGCTCCAATTAAATCTTCTGGTTCTGCCCCAGTATGTGTATGTGTTTGGGTTTGGTTTTTTATCTCTTCATTGTTGAGTAATTTTCATTTCCGGCTTTTATGTCTGGTGCCGGGTTTGTTGAGCAGAGGAGGAGGAGTAGGATCAATGAGAAATTGAAGGCTTTGCAAAATCTAATTCCAAATTCTAACAAGGTACACTGGTTTCTTCTGCATTGTTTGATTAGCGACGAGCTACACGATTCATTGTTCTTTGACTGTGGAGGATTGTTGTGTGGCAGACTGATAAGGCTTCAATGCTTGATGAAGCTATTGAATACCTTAAACAGCTTCAGCTCCAAGTACAGGTCTGCTTCTCTTTCTGTGTTTCATTATTATTCCAATTCTTTGTGGTGGCCTAATTTATTCTTGAACATCCTTTGTTAGATTTCAATTTACATGAAGTTACAAATAATAAGTAATAGTGTCTTAGTTATTTGTTTTTATAAGAAATTTCGGATACTTGTGTGATCATGTATTGTTACTACATATAATTGCAAGGTTTAGTATCCACTGTATTTTAAACATTTGAATTTTGAGGTATGTCTGCAGTAACAGTCTGGCTAGAGCACAGCACTAGTACGTTCTTTGTCACTGCTACTCTGCCATACATATAAGAACTTTTGGAAAGGACTTTTTATGCAATTTTGATGAATATACCTTTAATAGCAACCTTAAAAGAACTGAAGAAAGTGGGATGACTTTAATTACTGGGACACATACTAAAATTTCCTCTTCACTATATATTAGTTTGACAATAACTAATATTCACTTAAAATAAACCTATAGTTTTTAATCTCTACAAAACCCCTCAAATTTTTAAAAATTATATATTTTATATGGCAATTAGTATGATCCCTTATTAAGAGGATTTAACTGATATGTTAAGTTAGTTACTAAGCTTGGTGCCCAATAGCGGAGATCCAATAATACAAACTTTAAGGGACAAATGTAGTTTATATGTGGAGGTAATAGAAACCAAAAAAATAATCAGGACTTCTAAAATGCAAATCTCACTGAAGTAAAACTCTCTCAATTCTGAATGCTTTGCTAGAAATCCTAAAAATTATATATATATATATATATATATATATATATATATATATATCCCAATGTTTTTTAAAATATTAATAAATAATCTAAATGTATTTATTTTTGGAATTTTAGCATTCACTATATTTTGTTTTCAAGCTCATAGGCAAAAACATGGTTTCTGGTTTGGGTGGGGAAATATTCCATGGGTTTTGGTGATGAACAATATTTGTTGGCTTGATTTCAAGCAAGCTTGACTAATAACCTAAGAAGTTTGGTTCAAGATCTCTCTTAACCAAACATTTATAATTAGGATGATCAAATTTACACACAAAAAAATGACAAAAGAATTTGAATTTTTGTCTATATTACAATTAATCAATCTTGACTACTATATCAATAAAAATTCTATGACAGAACTCAACAAGTAATGGCTCTATACAATAGTTTATAATTTAGAAGTATTACTAAATTTCTATGTAATGCTAATTGTATCTTTCTTCACTCTCCTTTGTTATTATCATATGGAAAAAGCATAGTTCACGATGAAAAGAGAGCTCTATCAATTTAAGAAGTTCAACACCGTTATTATGTGAACATATTTTCAGTTATGTTCTTCAACCTTGACTCTTTTTTTATACAATAATACCTTTAATCTTTTCAGAGAAAAGTGAATGGTTTTGGATACTATTTGTAAGTATTCAAATCATATCCTAAAAAAATTAAAAGAAAAAAGATTGGAAACTTTTGAACCCCTTTAAGTACCCAAGACGCATTTGCAAGAAAATTAAAAATAAAAATTATTGAATACTTTTCAGATATGTATTTGGAAGAAGTCGAGTATATGGTACAGGGTTTACAAAAGAGATACTTTTCCATTTTTGAAGTATCCGAGCTTCATAAATAAAAAACTACAGTATTATACAATGTGATGATCATAGTTATGCTTGTTATGTTTTGTTCTGCAACATTGCTATAACATGCTCTGCAGAGCAATCCGAGTATTGAACAATCATAAAATATATTTTATTTAGTGCATGCTATGCTTTGTTTATTGAACTAAATATCAATTTGTGAATAATATTATATTATGTTACATTTAATACATCACGCATCAGGAAATACTTCAATTTTATTCCTGATATGAATCTCCTTTTACCAAAACATACTGTTATGTGCTGACTCTTAAATTTTGAGCATGTTAAAGGGAAAGGAAAAGGAGAATTGCTCAGCTTGTTTCTAATATGGTTCTATGCTAATACCAGATGCTGTCAATGAGAAATGGGTTGAGTTTGCATCCTATGTTCTTTCCAGAAGGGTTGCAACCACCGCAATTGTCTCAGATGAAAATGGATTCAAGTGAAGAAAACAGGTCTATCCCTTCTAACATTACTGCTACTCTACCTTTGCAACAAGAAAACCCCATGCCCTATTCATCCAATCTGCCTAACAAACACATTGTGGCAGATCAGCCATCCATGTCCACTCCATCATATATATTCAACTCAGAAACTTCTTTTAGACTGGAATCTCATATTCCTGGAAATATAAGATCTTTTCAACTCAGAAGTTTTTCTGAGGTTAGTTCACTTTTTAATTGCATAAGCCTAGTTAAAAGTATAACAATATTCACTTTTACATTTATTTCGCTTTTAAATTATGAAACAGATATGCAGAGAAGGCATATTGCAGCACCAACATTTAAATGCAAACCGTTCAGATACCAATCCATTAGGTTGTTCTCAAGGTGATCATTTTTCTTTCCAAAGAAATTATTGTAGTTCTTCCACTGGGAAATAACAAACTCATACTAGTTGAACTTTTCCCCCTTAAAATTGAATCAGGCACATTGACTACGGAATCACTTTCCTTTGATATGCAAAAATCTGCAGTTAAAGACAACAGCTCTTTGGAAAACTTCATCCCTGGAAGTGATCAATCTGGAGTGGTGTTGACAAATAGTGAGCCCAACGTTATTCTGACCCACCGATTAAGTGGGTAATTTGAATGTCATGAGCTACAAAAACATGTTTGATGCATATCTCAAATGTCTTTTAATTGTTTTACTGGTATGAGATTTTGTAAGACGGTATATGGGGACAAACCGTGGCAATGATAATTGGTAACAAGACAGGAAAATCAGATTTTAGTTTGAAGTTGGTCAGATTTTCATTGAAATTTTAATAGATTCCCAGAATCCCAGAGTACAGTACTAATAACGATGTAATAATTTATTATATAAATATAGAATAAGCGTGGTGAGAAAATAGTAAAGTAGATGAAGTTATTGGACTTTACTTTCTTAACAACAAAGTACAAGAACTGTAATTGACAACTAGTATAATTTTCTTAAAGCGTAACTCATTCATGCTAAATCATAGATGCGAAACTTTTAATTCTACATTGAAACTTATATCTCAGATTCTTATTTGATTGCTTATCAAGTTATGACATCACGTGATGTAGCTTTCTCAGTCAACCAACTACACCTACTGAAACCAAAAGCACCTTTTCTTGTCCATTCTCATTAGGAATCTAACTAGTGGAGGCTGAAGAGCTGCAATAATTAGCCTATATGTTAAAAGTGAAACTAAACAGATAAGCCTTTCCTGTCACTATAGTTACCGGTGGCTAACCGGGCTGGCGCGTTCGGCTTTGGCATGCTCCAAATTTAGCCTGCCAAAAGTGAGCTGGGACATATCGGTCCGCTTAATGAATGTGAATTAAAATATTTGATTTGTCTTAAGTGTGGATAGCAGATCGACTTGCATAAAATTTTAAAAAATTTAAAAAATATTAAAATATTTTTTATAATTTTTAATCTCAAATTTAAATATAATACAAAATCAAACATAAAAATTAATTATTTATTATTTATTATAAATAATTAAGGAAATATATTATAAAAAAATATATTAAATTAAATTATAAAATAAAATTTAAATATGTACTTTTAAATATATTTATTAAATAATAAATTAAAATATTTAATCATATTTAATACATACAATAATAAAAAATAAAAAAATACTGTGTGAATTGTCGAGATAAGATGGATCAACTTAATTTTTAACTCGAGTGGACTATAAATTATGCATAATAAACCTGTGCGGATTGATAGACTAAAATGTCTAACTCATTCCGTATGGAGAACCACGGATGGACCCGCCCGTACATTATCACTCCCAAGTGTAGTCTTGAATCAACTAGCTTCTGAATTCCCATACTTTTTATGCAAGCAAATTCAAACACATAGGTATTGAGAGGATAAATAGATCACAAAATAGTTTCAGTTTTGATCCTATTCGCTCGAAAAGGAATTAAACAATGGGGAATTTCAGACGCTCACGGCATATATGAATACTTGGTACCACTGATTTACCTCTTATTAAATGACCCAATTTTTTAAACTTAGAATTGGGCTACATTTAACACTCTGCTGTTGAATTTTCTTTTGTAGGAATTTAAGAATATGTATGAATCTTAACATATAAAAAAAACTTTCACAGATTTGTTATTTTAAGATTTTTCTTTTAGAAATATTGTCATGTTTCTTCATATTAATTGACTCATCGTGAAATGTTACCCACTTCTTTAATTAAAGACAGAAAAGGTTAAAATTAAAAATTTTAACCACTAAAATACATAAATGATAAAATTAGAGAAAATAACTATTGAAATTCATAAAGGTAACGTCTACATATAGGTTTGCAATTAATTTACCCATTTAATTAAAGTTTTACACGAGCTTATTAAATCCTAAGTTGGTTCATATTAATTGAAGTTTATGATTTTATTTTTCATACCATTTTAAGTAATAGTATTTAACCCTCTTACATTAGGTGGATTCTAACAATTTAACATGAAAGGGGCATGAGCTTATTTAAATGCAAGACTAAACAAGGAAATAAAGAATTGGATTCACGTAAAGTTAAACGGAAGGAAAAAACAAATATGCACATCAAATCCTTCTTGGCTTCTGATTGAAAGAAAAAAAAGAGTGATGGAATTTAGATGCGTATATGCTGTTTAATTTCTTGCTTCTTGTAGATTGCAGACTCTGAAATCTGGAATTTGTAGAAGGATATCCCAAATCAAAATCTTTGATGTTAATAACGAGAAACAAGCTATTTTTGGTAGAAGGATTGTCGATGTAACTTTATCTATTAATATTTTTGTCATGATTTAAGATTTTTGTGCTTAATTTATATATGGTGTGGTCCTGTCCAATCCAACACTATTCTGAGATATATGATATGATACTGCATGGGTATAGAATCATCTAGGAAATAGCGTAATTTTTTTATTTTTTTATTTATAACAAAATTTGTGCATATAATAAGTGGGTCTCATAATTAAATGATTGAGGATTTAAACTCCGGAAATTTATTTTAGATATAAAATAAACTGAATTCAAAGAAAAAAGGCATTTTGTATGTACTTAAAAATTCTTCAATTATATTAATTATTACTTTTGATGATTTTCAGTCAGGCAATTGCATAAATGAAAAGCTCTTTATATCTGACAAATTTACTATTAACTTTTCGTAGTTGAGTTTCTTATTATATTCTCTCTCTTTTTTCATAATTGTGCACATTAATAACTGTAACTCAGTTATTTTTATTTGTGTTTTAAACACTCGTTACTTCGTAATATTCAAATGAATTCAAATGAACTCTGCTTCCCCGCATTGCACTTTTCAATTGAATTCATCGAATTTAAGACTTTTATAAGAACTAATGGAAGGAAAAACTGTACTATTTATGAATAACATCCCTCTATTTCTTAATAAAAGTATGTTTTAGAAAAATAATTTTATTTTTTTATGTTGGTAGATTTTAAGAATATATTAACTATTTTTCATCAATTATACACTTATTTTTTTTAAATATTAATAATAGTTAAATTATTCTTTTTATAAAATTTTAAGTGATTTATTACTTATATCAATCAATTATATAATTTATTATTTTTATTTTTCATTTGAAATGTATTTAATTTTTAAAGAAAGAAGACTTTAGAGTGAAATTAAAAAAAAATATTCTTAAAGTTGAAGAGTGATTCATTATATAAATTGAAAGAGTGATATCAAATTTTTTTTATAAAAACAAAAATATTTTTCAAATTTTTAAAATCAAAATTTTTGATAATAAAAATTTTAAAATTAAAAACTATAGAAAAAAACTTATTTTTAAGAAAATAAAAAAAAAATGTTCCAGGTTAAGATACCTTAATATTAAGAATTGAAATTTTTTTTAAGTAAAAAAAGAATAAATTGAATACTCTTTATTACAGAAAAAAAATACATTTTAATAAAAGTATTGTTAAAAAAAATTAAAAATTTATTACAATTAATCATTTTATTAGTTTGTGTATAAAAGTTTAAACGAGTTTTATTTAAAAATAGAAAGAATATTAATCTTGCAAATATATATATATATATATATATATATATATATATATATATATTATTTCTTATAATTCTGAATAATTTCCTTTTGTCACATCTTTCTTTTCATAATATTTTTCATAAATTTAAAACACTTGGGTTATGAGACTTAAAAAACATGTTTAAGTATTTTTAACAAGTGTACCACCATCGAGTTTTTTTTTCATTTATTATTTGTTCAGATTTGCTTTTGGTTTTATTCCTGAAAAATTGAAATTTTATTTTTTATTCTTATTATTACGTAACATTATTTGTTACTTATTTATATGTTTGGTAAAATGTCGATCGGTTATGGCACAACAACATGTGATGTTTAAAAAAATAAAATAGATCAGAAAACCAAAGTGAAAACAAGTAAATTATTGTTCATCAACTTCCAAAACATTAGATGCTTCCTCGGAACACTCCCCAGATCTTCAACGTTTCCATCATCATATTCATCTACGCGTCACTACATCACAAAATCAAAATAATTAAATATACAAAAGCACATGGCACGCATAGACCAACCATTAAATTTAAATTAAAAATCACCTTCATTAATAGTAAAACTAAGCAGCCAATTGCGAATACAAATAAAAGCATCTCCATTCTTGGACGAGAGATTACTTACTCCTATACTTGTTGAGAACCATAGAGCCAATGCTAAAAGCCTTAAGAAGCACCAATGGTAATTGTGATATTCAACAACTCACAAGACATTAATCACATATTTGGATATTTATTCTTGTCGTAACACATCCAAGCTTTCATAGAAATTGAAATCCAAATTTAGCTTTTTCGGCAAGGGGATTATATTTTTCAAAATCTAATCTAAATCCATTAATATTTAATAGATTTAATTCTCATAATTCTCATAACAATTTTATTTTTAATTAAATATTTTCTCGTATTAATTATTAATATACTCTATTCTATGAATAAAAGATACCAACTAATATAAAAAAGATTGAATAGAAAAGAAGGTTTTCTAAAAACTCATGTCATGAGCTTGGCTAAATAGAAAAAGAAAAGCAAAAAGATTTGAGAAAAGCATCCACCACTCCATCATGTCTCCCCTTCCAACTATATTCTACCATTTTCTCTCAATGCTCCTTTGCAATTTTCATGTTTTGCAAATTTCACGTATGCTACTCCTTAACTTGTCAAAATTCTGTTATTTCATCCTTAGGATAATATGCCGTGTGTCCCTTCTCAGCATCATAATCTCTCACGCTTCCCAAATCTAAAATCTAGATTCATTTAACTAAATCATATTGATTTGGATTTCTCCAAACTAATTTAAATTAAACTAAATTCACTTTATTAATTAGATTACAATTATATTAATTTTTAAAATTAAATTTATATTTATATTTATATTTATATTTAAATTAGTGTGACTTGAATTCAACTTGACAAAATCATTATAATATAGACTTGGTCTCGTCAAATCCAGTTTTATATGGACTTAACCTAGTTGGACCTAACTTGAGATGAACTTAGTATGATTAAACATGACCTAAGTTGACTTGGTTTTACTCATCCTAACCTAATTAGACCTAACCTAACTTAACATGCACTCGATCTGGCCTAATTCATACTGACCTGAGCTCAAGCCAATTTAGCCCAACTCATGACCTGGATTAATCTAACCTAGTTCAACCTCACATAAGTCCGACCCAACCACAACTTTGTAGGTTCACTAAACCCTTCTTGATTTAAGCTCGATTCGATATTGAATGATTGGACCTAACCCTACCCAATCTTTCTTGACTTGGACTCAACCTGAAATAAGTTTAACGAACTTCGCCTAACCGTGGCCCAACCTATGTTAGCCTGGGTTAGACTTAACTTAGCCTAGCTCGTCTAGGCCCCTATTTGGATCCTACTTAACTCAACTTGATCTGAGCTTGACCTAACTCAACTTGTCTTAAGTCCAACTTGACCTAGACTTGACCCGAACGAATCGATGTGGTGTTGGCCCAACTCAACTGAACATGGGTTTGACCCACTGTGGGTCTGATTGTGTCAACCCAACATGAGTCTGACTCGACTTGGTCTGACCTGTATATATTTTATCACATTATCAAAATGTAACACAAATATTTTCTAAAAGATAAAAATAGTGAAATATGTTTTAAATATAAAGATTTGTGTTTTAATGTTGCAAATCTTCTATGGAAAGTATGTATTTACAATATTCATATATGAAATTCAATAAGGAAAGAATATAATTCAAGATATATTCTTAAATACAATTCAATCTTAAATGTTATTTGCTTTTTAATTGTTTCCTTTTATAGAGAAGACAGAAGATTATATTGTTTTTTTGTCTTAGTTTTAGGAGAAGATTAATACATGGTAACCAAGAGTGATTTGCATACTTGTTATAACTAGAAGTGATTTGTACTTGTATAATAATTTTTTTAATTAGTAGAATCTCTTAAGAAGTTTTCTTAAAGAAGAACTAAATGTAGCCCGTAAGTTTGGATGAACTAGTATAAATTTGTGTTATGTTATTTGAATAGCTTGTTTGCTAAACAATTTGATCTAGTCTTCTATGAAAAGAGTCTAAGGACCTATTCAATATTTCTAAACTAAACAAATGTAAAGGGAAAATCATGTTAAATTATTGCTTAAGCACACATATTACACAACATCATTTAATTTATCTTAATATTTTGTAAATTTTCTTGCATGTCTAGATATAATCATTTTACCAACATAGTCAAACTAATTTTTCTCACACTTTGTAATATGACATTTCAAAGAAGAAGTCCCATGAGCTTACCACCACATTTGTACACTTTATTACAAACATTACAATTTTTCCTTTCAATTCTATCATCCTCGTCCATGTCCTAATAGAAAATCTCTAACAATGATAATGTCTTTTTTTTTCTATTTGCACATGTAAAACAAAATCAACCTTCTCAATTTGTGTAATCATCTCCATCAACATTTATTAAAAAAATCCATTTCTAATTTATAAATTCACCAAAACTTACAAAATTTAGAAAATCACAAGTTTCTACTCAAGGTATTACTACATTTAAAATTATTACAAATTTACTCAAAAATCCATTTTTACAACCTAAAGTATTACTTCTTATAATTTTAATAAAAAACGAGGGTCATAAATATTAGACTACAACTTCATTCACAAAAGTATCAATCTAAATAATATATAAAATGTTATTAGTTTAAAGGATCAGTGGAAAAGAGAGAGAAAGAGATATTGTTCATCTTGTAGGAAATGGTTTATTGTAATATATGACACATCTATAATAATGGTAAGATTGAAACTAAGACATGGAAAAAGATTAAGACTAAGGTAATTTTTGTCAATATAGGTTAAATTTATTTCTCAATTAACGTTAGTCAATATTTTCTCAACCAACACTTGTAACTTTATTTTTGGCCAATGTGACTAATTTTCAACTACACAGGTCAAGGTTATTTAGTTAACATTGATAAGAATAATTTTTTTATTAACATAGTCAGAGTTATTTTCCTCAAATACAAGTTAAGGTCATTTTTTTATCAACATTAATCAAAATTTTCTTAGTTAATGTTCTTGAGACTATTTTTAATAGACGTTAATTGCAATTTTCAATTGAGATCATTGTGGTTATTTTTTTGTCAATGTCTATAAGAAATAATTTTTTGTATGGATGAAAATGTAGGTTGACTCACCCCACTTATATTTGGTCTATCAAAAACATATTAGGATTAATTAGTTGCCATAAAATTTATGAACTAAATTTATGGTTTCTCTACTCCTCCCTACATACAGATAATTATGAGCTTAGGGTCAAACTATAAAAATTAAAAAAAATAGATAAAAAAAATTAACAATTTTTTTTATAATTTTTAATTCAAAATTTAAGTATTTTATAAAATAAATATTTACAACAAGTATAAAATTTTAAGAAAAAATCTTAAATATTAATAATTTACTACAAGTAAATAAGAAAACACGTTATGAAAAATATCAAAGTAAATTTTAAAATAAAATTTAAATTTGTACTTATAAATATATAATAATAATAAAATAATTAATAAAAATATTTAATTGTATTTAATCTAAATGATTCTATTAAAAAAATTAAAAAATAATAATGCAGATTATAGAGTGAAGCATGTCAACTCACGTTTCAGCATGTAGAACTTCAAGTTATCAAGAGTAGAGTTGTATAGGCTAACAAACATAAATGTATTTTTACATTAGACTACACAAGACTTACCTAGATTATTATTCCTAATTTTTTATTTGTCTTAGTAATATTATTTTCTATTTAAAATTATTGTTGAATGGTGAAACTTTGAATCAGTCTTTAACTAAGATTGTATTTCTTTTTAAATTGTGAAATTCACTTTTACTTTAAGCTTGGTGATATATATATATATATAATTTTGACTAGAAGTAACTAAATGTATTTTTTTAGTCTAAAGCATGACAAACTCATCTGTTGAAAGGTACAGTGAAGAATTTTTACCTGGTGTATCCGTCCTTCACATTCTCTATTGAGGAACTGGGAATCAATGCAGGGCGCATGTTGTATGCGATGGAAGCACCTAGCATCACTGACAGTAACCCAAAATTCCCAATTCAAAAAGGAACAACAAAAATACAAAAGGAGGATACAGTGAACGCATTAGACAGACTATCATAATTAAGAAAGAAACAGCAACAAAAATTTAAAAGATTGACTCTATCTTCTAGTCTCTTGCGATGCAAATCTTTTTCGAGTCTAGTATTAATTGTTTGTCTTTATCTTCTAATCACTATGAAGTTGCAAAAAGAAAAACCTACTGATCAACTTTTCTTTTTTCCGTCTATTCAATTGTCTTCTTGTTAGGACGTTCCAATCCCTAACAAATTGCTCATGGTCAATTCAATGCAACTTTTTTCCCTTTCTTGAATGTGGAAAAAACTCTTTTACCATATTTAGTGGAAAACATGTTGAAGTATAGAATGGGGTTCAAAGTCATAGAATGGGGTTCAAAGTTTTTACGGCTAATTTACGTGCACGACGGGTAGCAAAGAATCAACTCTCAAGGGTTGAAAATGGCTTCACCCAAAAATTACTTATTTCAAGTTTAAATTTAATTTTGAGATAAATAAT
Source organism: Lablab purpureus (assembly GCA_030347555.1). NCBI lineage: Eukaryota > Viridiplantae > Streptophyta > Magnoliopsida > Fabales > Fabaceae > Lablab > Lablab purpureus. The sequence goes on from CM059256.1 coordinate 18,357,825, forward strand.
TAGGTAGAATAGATTTTTTTCTAAATATTTTTTAAAAAATTTGCAATGTGATCTTATATATTTTTTTAATTAAATTTTTATTTTTATTGAAAATAATTAATATTTCTCTTTCGTTAATTTGGTATTAGTTATATTAAGAAAGTGAAAAGATGATAAATGGACAGAAACACTTAACAGATACACGATAATTTTAGAATATTCGAATAAAAAATTTATTATACCTAAATAATTATATACAAATTTAAATTTATTCTTTTTAACTTAATTTAAGTATGATTTTGTTAAATATGTTTATTATCAATTATTTGGTGACGGTAGAAATCATGTTAAAAATAGAATAACCATGACAATACTTTCTAATTTTAATTTTTCATAAACAAGTGACTGCAAATCTATAATTACTTAATGGAAAGCATGTAAAATTGAAATAAATTATCATATAAATAAAATATTTAACAATTATTAAAAGTGGACTAAAATAAATAACTTCAACTATATGGATTAAAAAAATAATTTTAAATTTAAAACCACAAAAATTATCTTAAATAAATTTAAAAATATTAATCATAATTAATATTTTTAAAGAATAATATATTTTTATTCTCTCACAAATAAACTCAACCATAATTATCACTTATGCACATTTAAATATATCAACGTGAGACTTTACAATGAAAGGAGATAAAAAATAAAAAAAATTACTTGAATCGATTTTTTTTATTACAAAATGGGATAAGTCGTGTTTACACACCAGGACTTCTATTTAATTTTTTTTTATCTTTTAATAAAATTGTGTTTAGATAACATAATTTCTATTATTTTTTTCATCTTTTAGTGAAGTTATGTTTGGATATCACGATTTCTATATAAATTTTGTTTGTCTTTTAATAAAGTCATATTATGATAAAACAACTTTTTATACTTTTAAAAAAATCAACCCACATTCATAATTTTAAAATTTTTTTAACTCTCGGAAGTAAAAAACCTACATGACTATACTTATTAAACAATTTGATATTTAATGATAAGGATTGACCTCTTTGGAACTTGGAGTAACTCTAACCAAATTCATTTTATTATAAATTTAAGTTAAATTATACTTTAATTTCTCCGTTTATTTATAAAGTATGTATTGGTTTTCATTTTGAAATATCAATTTAGTTTTGATTTTAACTTTTACTTTAGTATTGCCAGATTGTCAATGACGGATTTTTTACGTAAATAATATTTTTTTAAACAATACCATGGATCATTGTCCAACATTATTTATCAAATTTGATTCCTTTACAAAATTCGGTATTTAGGGAGTTAAATTTTACCTTACTTTTTTTTAGTTTCTTTCAATAAAAAAATAATATTAAAATTTGGTTTTTCGAAAACTAAATTTTAATCTTTATATAATAAAACTATTTAATTCGGTAAACAATGTTAAAAATAATATTTTTTTAAGAAAATATTATTTGTGTAAAAAAATCGCAATAAATGTTAAATAAAACAGACATGCATCATTTTCATATACTGACTTTTAATTTGTAAATTTAAAATTATTATAATAATTTAAAAATATAATAAAACTATAATAATCTAATAGTTTTTTTACTTATATGAAAGTAAAATAGACTTTTTTTCATCCCAATTTTTTGAGTGTTTGTATTTTTATTATTATTTTTTAATATAATTATAATTTTTTGTTAAAATTAATTAATGTAGTTTTTTTTATTAAATTGGTGTAAAATATTCTTTTTTCTTTCTCTTTCTTTTTCCTCTCTTTTTCTAACATATTTCCTGAGCATCTGACATGTGTCACACTGTCACTCTTTTAGTGTTGTCCATAATTTAATAGAAAAAATCACATTAATTGATTTTAACTAAAATTGAGATTATATTGAAAAAAAAAAATTGTGATAAGAGTCAAACATATTCATTGTTAAAATGATTGTCAAATTTATGATTGGACATGTTAAGGGAGACTTTCAAGAAAAAAAAATTATTGTTATAAAGGTATTGTCACATTAAGAAAAATCTTCGGCATAATTTCAATAAGTTCAACATTTCTCTAAAGAACAATAATGATAAAGGTGACTTCCTATCTAAGTTGTCGAACACCAAAAAGTTAGGACAATATCAAACACTCATTCAATAAATCCTAACTTCTTCTAGTTGGTACACTGATGACATGTTCTACATCAATTCCACAAAATCAACATGGATAAAGCTAATTATCCAATATCTTTCTCAAGATATTTTTTTTCCAATAATGCAGAGTAAAGAAACTATAAAGGATGTCACCATTATTCATCCTCCCCAATTTGAAAAAGGATTTTCACCCGATTTCTCAAATGTCTTGATGAAAATTAAACTAAATGTGATTCAAAACCCTTTTAAAAAATACAAAAAATGTCAACAATTTAATCTTATGTACAGATTACCTTTAAATGAGTTGTATACATAACAACATCTTAGCCTTTCACCATTTGGAGAATGGACATCCTTGAAACATTTTCTATAGTTAAAGATCTAGTCAAGTATTTCACTAAATGAATTTCACTTAAACACTAAACCACAATCACTACATAACAAGTTTAGAAATTCTTTTGGAAAAATGTAATCAACAAGGATTGCCACATGTGGTCATAATTGATAATGGTAGATAATTCATCAATAAAGGATTTGAGTAATTCCTCCAAGAACTTGGAATCAAATTAAGCTTATTTCATTGAATACCTTGAAACCAATGGACATGTAGAACGCATAAACAAAGTTATACACTTGACAAGTTAAAAAAATTATGATAAGCCAAATGTATATAAGCCAAGGAGACATTGGGGATATCGTTGCATATCGCAATCCTTCACGAAGGAAACAACTATTTGACTTACATACATAACTGATGTCATGGTCCTATTAGAATTGGGTGAAGCCTCTTAGAGGCCACAACAATTTGGCAACGCACATATCAATAAAAGTTTAAAATCAAACTAAATTAGATTAATTAGGTTTGAGAAATAGCTTGAATTTCTAAATAAATTACTAAAAGAATAACAAGTTTGAAACATGATACTCACATTAGAGAACGTAACTTTAAAATAGGTGATCCTTCAAAAAAACATGACAATGTTTTTCCAAGACCAAACAAATGATAAAATGACAGCAAATTAGGACAAACCATACAAAATTATTGACTCCTTATATAAAATAATGCATATAAACTTGAAGAGTTATGTGAGAATTGATATTGAAGACTTGGAATTTAACTCATCTCACAATATACTATAGTTAACAAGTCAAAATTAAAATGTTAGGTATTATACTCTTTTTCCTACTTCGGTTTCTTGTCCCAAAACATGAGAAAAATAATGGATGTATGCTAAAAAGGTTTCATTGAGGCACACTTGATCCTTTGTTGTAAGTGATTATTTTCCAACATTATATTCAAAATTTTGTACTTATATTTACTTATTTATTCATTCTTTATGCTATATATAAGTTAGGCATAATCTTTTATAAGGTATAATCATTAAGTTTCACTATAACTTTAACATTGAACTATAACATCGAGCTATGTTAAAAAGTATAAGTAATAAACTATTTTAAACATTGTGCAATAACCTTAAACTATATTAAAAAACATGACCAACTTATTATGTTATGCATCCTAAAATAACACTAAAGTGATAAGAATGGAGCCTTTTGGTTGGTCAAAGCCTTGAAGATTGGATGAAGTCAAACTCATTGTAGCCTATGAAGACCTTATGTGATTGTACTTTTGTGTTTCTAGGTTGCCTTGTAAGCATATCTCACTTAGTCATTCATATGATCATTTGATAGTCTTGAATGTGTTGATAAAAACTATCTTAGAAATTATCTTGATCATCTGTATTATGTTTTAATAGATTAAAAGATCGCGTTAATATGTTAAAATGCTTCTGAAGTATTAAAATTAACTTCAGCTGTAATTTTAATTGATTAAAGTATCAATTTAATGTGTTAAAAATGTTTAAGATCTTGAATATTTTTAAGACAAATTTATTAATCTGTTAAGATTATTTTTCAATAGATTAATTGTCTTTGGCTCGGGTGTTTTACACTTTGGATAACTTTTATTATTAAAAATTTGAACTAGTTAATTAATTTTACTTTTAATTAAGTCGAGTTTTTAATATGTTAAAACTATCAGTTTTTACGAAAATCTCTCTTTATATAAATAGTTTGAATTTCAAAATTAAAACAGACTTTTTTACAAATCTTTCTGAAGCATGATTTGAAAGAGAATATTTCTGAGCAAGAATAACTATGTGGGCAATCCAAGATTTTGATATTGATCCTGGAATTTGGTTCTCGAGAAGTATGCACAAGAGATCATTATTCATTTTTCTGAATTGATCTTTGTCTATAAACCAGATGATTTCGTTTCTTGTTATTGTTTCTTGCAAGCGTTTCTGGATTGGAATTGTCCAGTGGAACTGCAGTAGGGTTCTGCAGTGGTTGGGTGCAAGTTTTGTAGGGTTCAAGACTTCAAGACTTGTGTTCTTGGTTGTTCTTAGGCTTACTAGGGTTGTAAGTGTTTGTAAAAACAAATTTTCTTTTTAGTGAAATTTTATTTGTAGTTGGGTAACTGAATGTAGCTCTTGTGAAAGAGTGAACCAATATAAATCATCTTTGCACTTCTTTTATTTTCTGTTATGCACTTTATTGATTTCTGGATTTTGCAATCTGCATCTTAGTTCTTTTAACTAAATTTGGAAATGATAAATCAACAAGTTAATTCGCGTTTTTAACAAATTAATTTTTTGAAAGATCTATTCACCCTCCCTTTCTAGATCTTGTTTCTGCATTTTATCATAAAGTATATTAAAAGGTATATGCACCTAAAAATAGTAGCACAATCAAACCATGAGATGAAGTTTAGTTTACAAATCAAACTAATATAATAAGAACAAACATTTCTTAAACTTGTTTTTTTAATATTTTTTCTCATTATTAAATATAATTTTTTAATAAGTTCTCTTATGTTAAATATTTAATCTTAGAAGTCAAGCTTTATTATGAAATCTATTATTAGGCTTGGTTTTCTAAACAAGTTCTCATATTATAACTCATATGCATATAAAAGTTGCATTTGGATTGAAACTAAGCACAAGAAATAAAAAGAAGGACATACTTGTAAAAATTTGCATTTTTTCATTCATAATTTGTTAATCATTACACTAAAAAAGGAAGATACACATTTTATTAGTCTACAAGTGGCCTATCAATCACATCTATTTTGGGATTGAAAGACTTCTAGTTTATCCATGACATTAGGAAGACTAGTTTGAAGGACAATATTTTTTAAGCTTTTTAACAAATCATGCCTCTAAAATTTGATCCTTTAATAATTTTGAGAGCTTGAAAATTTTCTAATTTTCTAATTTCCTTCTAATACATTTTTTTATTTCTTTTCATTGAGTCTTCTTAGTCATCTTTAAAAACTCCATAACTTTAACATTATTATTTACTATGTTGATAGTTCAATTTCATTATTTCTTAAAAAATATGCTTTTGTGACTGTGTCGATTTTCGGGCACTTCATTTAAATAACATGTTTTTTAAATTCTTGAAAGAGGAAGTATATATAAAGAAGAGATAACCATACTAAGCATTATTAAGAGACAACCATTTGATTTTGAGAACTTGTTTTAGTTGAAAAAAATACAAAAACTTAGAGGTGTTGGAAGTAATATATAGTTAATGATGCAAAATTTGGCAAACCTTTAAGAAGATTAAACTATTTTGCTGAAGCTAACTTATAGTAACATTTAAAATTATCAACGATTGACACTCAAATTCAATAAAAGTAAAAAGACATCTACATATTTAAATAAAAATACTCGTAAACAAATGTGAAATCATCACTATTAATGAGTGATCTTTTGCATGTCTTATCACTAACTGATCACTCATTGTCGACAACCATATAAATTCTCAAGGACTCATAAGAACCAAAATATCAACAAAAGTCTTAAACAACCAAAGCTAATATGAACTTAAAAGCATAATGATTTACTTCATCGAGTGGCCATGTGCACTTAACAAAGGTAATTATATGAAACTTATTTTAATGTTTCTCCTTGATTGTACTCAACCTTACTTGCTTCTTGGTGTTTGCTCTATTTAAATGTTTTCCATTTACAAAGTTTTTCTTTTCTTAATAGGAACCTCTTACAACTACGATGATAGTGGTGGAAGAGTTTATCTTTATCACGTCTTGGATATCAGAAGCAACATTCATAGTGGTAACAACAATATAGTACTATCACTTTCTTAAAAAAAGATAATCACTCTACCTCTTCTCACTAGAGGATTCATCCCTAATGTTAAAGACTTCATTGTCAACCAAGAAACACTGCCACGAGGGAGCCAATTAGACTACTGGTAGGAAAATGATGCTTTAGACATCATTTGAAAAAAAAAGAAGCTAAAGATAAGAAAGAGGTGAACAACATACTTAAGGTGTTTTTTAGAAGGATGATAACATTTTAATAGAAGTCTCACAATCAAAATGTTGAAACTCAATGATTTTCTTGTTTTGAAATCATGAAAATCTTTAATTAAGAGCATTTAATGTTGCATTACAAATAATTATTCCTAAATAATAACATATTTCATCATTACTTTATGAACTTTAATAAAATTTAATTACAAAATGGCTCAACATCCGAAAAAAGAAATTTACATTTTGCTAAGTTACTTTAAACTCTAACATCATGAATTATATCCTCAATTAATTAAAATATCTTTAAAACACTTTTATCCTCAATAAAAAAATCATCAAATAAATTTTTCGTGTGCATAAAATAAAAACTTCTCATATTTTTTATCTACTTATAATGTAACTAAGATATCTTGGGAATAAATTATCATTGATAAATCAATTAATAATTACTTAGAAACAAAGTAATTTAATTATATTTTATCTACAATGATATGTGTTACCACTTAAAAAAAATGACCTTTTAACGACGATTCTACATAACTTATGATGTCAATTATTAAACCATCATTAATTGAGTCATCGTTTAAAGAGATTATTTTTAAATGATGGTTCAAACCGTTGTTGTATAAGCAAGTTACAACGACTATACTTTGAACCCTTGTAACTTTTTAAAAACTCCTCATAATAGTTATTGATTTTGTTGGCCTAACTGGGATGGGAGGCGGCAGCGAAAAGTGCATGATCTCAAGAACCAACGAAGAGCAATTAATAACAATGATACTAGGTACAAGTGATGTTAATCAATATGCACCACAAAAGATGACACTGAAAGACGCAAACAGTTGGTTATATGACAAAAGAGACAAGTGACAACAACATTTTAAAATGAGTTGTGACTAGTAACAAGTGAAAAGATGCTATAATAAAATAAGAAGACTTATATTAACCACAAATAAAGAAGGAGAATTTTTTTTCTTTGTTTTTACTCAACAAGAAAAAAAACTTATAATAAAACTCGTGTAAGAAAAGGTAATAATGACGATGCAAAATGATAAAATATGTAAATGAAGATACAATAATTTATATGAAAACATCATTGTATAATTTACAACAATTATAAAATTATTGTCTTCATGATAAAAAAAACCAAAAAACATCAACACTTTAAAATATGACTAGTAATAAGTAAAAGGACACAATGACAAAATAAAAAAACTTATAACAATGAGAGACAAAGAAAGATAAATCTATTTTTTTTTAATTTTGCTAAAAAAAGAAATTTATAATAAAACTTATTGAAAATAATAATGATACAAAATGATAAAATATTTAAAACAAGTACAATCATTTATATAAAAACATCATGGTATAATTTATAATTATTATAAGATTATTCTCACACGCTCATTAGGAACAATTGTTTCAAAAATCAATGTAATTTCAAGTCGTTAAAACTCTATTTTACTGTATATTATTATAATCATATATAAGAAACCCATAAAAAAGGAAAGTGTAATATGGAAAACATTTAAGAGTTCACTTCGTTAATAAATTGACTAAAATTTATATACATTAATAATACAAATATTCCTTTACATTTTTATTCAATCACAAGATTGGAGTAATCCAAAGATTTTTCTATGATAATTACCTCAAATATAATATTGAAAGCATTATTTAATTTGTTGATAATGTAAATTAATTGACACTGATGGTAACAGAACACATTTTTTCTAGACTCGTGAATAAATTTACTATTTTGTGGAAAGTTATAAAACGAGATTCCCAATATTTTAACCTCTTTAGGCTTTGGCCAGTGCAACGAATACGCACTTGACTTCGAGAATACACAACAACTAACCAACCTGCTTCTGTCTGTCTTATTCAATATCTCTCTCTCACTGTTCTTGGTTCGTTCATCGTAGTTCAAAGTTCAAACACTCTCGGCTTAGGACTAAGGACTTGGTTAGGAGTGTTGTTTGTATGCCACTTTCTCTCTCCTCTTTTCGCCGCAGGTCCCCTTTTCGTGCGTGACGCTCACGCTTTCATCAGAACCAACTATATAAATAGAGCGCGCGCGAGGTGATAAATTAAAACAACGCAACTCCAACTCCAAACCGCAAACAGTAAAAACTGAGACTATACAAGGACTACCACTCGCAGCAGAGAGTGCGCGCTCGAGAGAACCCTAATGGAGGCGAAGGAGAACGGAGCGAGCAAGAAGCCTTCCAGTGGCGCCATAGACGGACCTACGAACCCCATGGTTACGCCTCTGCTCACGGATCTCTATCAATTCACCATGGCTTACGCCTACTGGAAAGCCGGCAAGCATCAAGAACGCGCTGTGTCAGTATTCATCGTTTTTGTTTTCTTTTTGTTTCGTTGCCAACGAAGTGCAAGTGAAACTGCGAATAATAGTTCTCGTTTTGTGCTTTTGCTGTATTGAGCGCTTTCATTGTCTTCTGTTAGGATTATTGTTTAATTTATCTGTGGCAGCAAACTGGTTATTCTTTTCGGTGTTTTAATCACTGTTTTAATGTTGGAACGCATGTTTATGTGTGTTTTTGAGAAGATTGGATCGTGTTTGCTTTCAGGTTCGATTTGTATTTTCGGAAGAACCCGTTCGGTGGGGAGTATACTGTCTTCGCTGGTTTGGAAGAGTGCATAAGGTTCATAGCTAATTTCAAGCTCACTGAGGAGGAGATTGATTTTGTCAGGCAAAGTTTATCCTCCTCTTGTGAGGTAAAGTAAATTGTGATACTTGTTATAGCTGTAACTTGTTTTGTTATGGTGGTTCGTAGGATGATTTAAGTGTAAATATTTAAAGTTTCCGTCTACCGTGAATTTAGGTGTAAATTTTCAATAATAGGAAAAGCAGAAATTTTATCGTTAATGTCAACTGTGTCAGAACTTTCAACTATGGAAACTAACTTTAGGATATCTAAAGGATAGAAAGAGTTGAGGGTTTTTGTTTCATTTTTAATAAACAGAATTGGGCCATGAAAATCTGAAATAATATGGCCGGTAGTTGGGTGTGCTTTGATTCTGTGAAATGTTTAATGCTGCTGGCAATTTTATTTAGATTCTCACTTCGAAATATTCTGACTTTTTAATAATAATCAATTAAATCTAGGATGGATTCTTTGACTATCTTAGAGGAGTTGACTGTTCTGATGTTGAGGTGTATGCTATTCCCGAAGGAACGGTTGTTTTTCCCAAGGTTCCCCTGATGAGAGTTGAAGGCCCAATTGCTGTGAGTACTTGCCCACCACTAACCACCCTATTTTAATACGGATCTGCTTGCAAAAGATGCCCAATTCTTAATTAAATTAACTGTCATATTGTTCAGGTTGTTCAATTGCTGGAAACACCTTTTGTGAATCTAATTAATTATGCATCATTAGTTTCTACTAATGCTGCAAGGCATCGTCATGTTGCTGGAAAATCCAAAACTCTTCTGGAATTTGGATTGCGAAGGGCTCAGGTTACGTAGTTTTTGAATTAGTAAATTTTAGGATTACTTACCTTCTTTAATATTCATTAAAAGAGATTCTTATTTTTACTTTAGGGGCCTGATGGTGGAGTAGGAGCATCAAAGTACTGCTATATTGGTGGATTTGATGCAACAAGGTATTATCAGTTAAACAATTTAGTTCTATCATGATGGGTACTGTAAAACAGATGTCATGCTTGAGGTTTCACAGACTAAAATCTTCACAATGGCAATTTTATAATTTATCACTGCAAAGATACTTTGTTTGCTGTTGATTTTGGTGGAAGGGCATGATTTTGGTGACATGGTCTGTTATTTTGTACATTATAGTTGGATCTAAACTAAATGTTTCTCATGTGCTAGACTTTTTTTAGCGTGGTTCAAATGACTCTGGTAAATTCATGATCACGGACCATAAGTTTGGGGTTCAATACAGCCAAATTGTTCGAGTGGCCCCATTTTCTGTCACATAAATAACACCATCAGGTGCAAGCAAGGAATAACTTATAAGTGATTTTGAAAATTAATGAGTACAAGAGAAATTGTATGCTAGGATGCAAGGAAAGGATTAAAATTATAAATTATTTATAGATGTTCTTATATCAGTATTTCTTTGTTGTAGTATTGGGATGAAATTCTTTGGTTTGGATGGCATAAAACCTTGAACTGACCGTAGCTCCATTTGATAGTGCACTACAGAACTTGAAATTATTTATTAATTTATATTTTTCTCACTGTTTTATGTTTGATTCAGCATACAAAGTTTTGTAGAAAGTTTTTGGAAAGAACCCATAGTTTGCTATTCCTTTTCAGTGTTATTAGCATTTCTGTTTTTTTATCTTTTTTCATTGTAATCACACTTGGAATATTGAAGTACTTATAATTAAATACAAGTGGATGGAGTAGGCAAACAAAAAATTCATATTACTGAGAGATGGCCTACACAAGTTAGCTTGTACCCATTCCTTATCTATGATAAGTGAAGTTATTTACCTGCTATTTAATTTGATCAAGTCAGACTTTATTTGCACAAAATGGTAAGATACTGTATTTTAATCACTTGAAAGTCACCGAGGTTTCATATTATATTCCTATATCTATAGATTTTGGGGTAGTGTGCTCAAATTGAATGATCACGGTACAACGGCTTTTTTAGGGAAGGGGGATGTTGGCTGTTTTATTTTGATCTGGTGAATTTTTTGTTTCTGAGTTTTGCTATGCATGGTTCTTTCATAACCTGCTTCTTTCATGTGTGTCAACAGCAATGTTGCAGCAGGAAAGTTATTTGGGATACCCCTTCGTGGTACTCATTCCCATGCCTTCGTTAGTTCTTACATGGTGTGTAACCAATTTACTGAATTTTGTTGCATATTTGGTTAATTTTCGTGTACAGAATTTCCAATAAGTAAACTTGTCATTTGTAAAGTATAATAAATATTCCCTATATAGATGAAAGAATAGAGTTCCTATTTAAATCTTTCCTCTCAACATATCTAAAGGAACTGAATTGTATTTGATTGTTTGTTATAACAAAGATAGTAGGGAATTTGTCCTGGAAGAATACAATGATTAGTGAAGAAGCACTGCTTTGTAGTTCAGTGGAAATATGGTTTTAAGTCATAACAATTAAAATCATTGTAATTTGTTCATATGCATTCATGAACCTCATTGGAGATTACGAAAATCTGGGTCTAGGAAGATAAAATATTTACACCATGGATCAAGATTGGAATGTGACAATTCAGAGGGATCATATGAAATTTTTGTCCTATTCATTTTTCAAAATAATATGCAGTCAGATCAGACCCCACAGATTCAAAGTTTGAGTTTTTTTATGAAACTATGAAACAATTAGTTAGGTCCCCTAAAAAAACAATTGCAAATGCACAAAAGACTCCTTGCCAGGGGATCTAGGGAGAGTAGTTATTGCAGCTTTACCTTTTAGTTGTTTCCTGAACCTGTGATTCCTATATCCCTTTCTTTATAAAATTGGAGCTTCAGTCCAAAAGCTGGCTTGTAATTTCTAGCCGCCTTTATATGTGATTTATACTGTTTGTTTTATTGTAATTTATATGGCTTAAAGCAAATGAGGCACTTTCTATTATATTTCCTTTGCTTACTTTTTTTGTGTACATTTGTATAGAACCTTGACGAAATTACAGACAAGTCACTTCGCAGAAAAGATGGTTCAAGTACATGTGATGATTTTGTTAGTGTGGTTCAAACATGGCTGAGTAAAATTCAGGTGCCATAATACAAACATTTACATCCTTAATGTTGTTTTTCTATAATAGTTGTGAACTTCCTCCTGTATCTATTTTTTGGTGTGTTTATGTCTGTGGGGGAGTATGGTGTGTTCAGTCTCAACACAAGGTTTTGGGTGGATTCATGTTTTATTCAAGCTTTAAGTCTAAAAGGTTTTTACCATTAGTTTGTGTGTCACACATGCTAATAGAAAGCATTCCCAGAATCATGTCATCCTAACAAGTTAAGCTCTGTGCTACATGTGATATTGTTTTATGCAATTGACATTGAATTATGAAGTGTTTTGATCCTTCAATGGATATTCTACGCAGGAAAAAATATTTTCCACTTTTAAATTTTCATATGAACTTGGAATATCATATAGCCTGGATAACCAGAAAAATAAGACAATAGAACTTTATTGAATAGGTATAATTAAAATAAGGCATGCTTAATATGATATAGGCATTTTAGATTGTAGTTTAATGTGTGCTAATTTTTTCCTCACTTTCTGAAAAAAATAATTGAGTAAACATTTCATGCCTATGCTGTTAGCCATCATCACTCTGTTGTATGTTTATCATTTTCACTCTTACAAAACAAAGATGGATTTACCAGTGAATATACTTACGTGTTCCCTCTCTCCAGTTATCCAATGGTGTTTTCGGCGAGACCAATCACAGTGAGTTGGCAGCATTCACATCATATGCATTGGCATTTCCTGATAATTTTCTTGCCCTTGTAGATACATACGACGTAAGTATACTAACTTTTGTATTTCTTAAAAAACCATCATTATATATAATCTTTGCATCATTTTACCCTGAAATGTCCAATGGGTAAATCTTGTTTATCCGTCATTTATGTCATATGAACTAGTTCTGGTTTTTTGATGAAGATGCCGTGATTAACAATAAAAATGGAAACTGATACAAACTAAAAGTGAATCAGTTATGGCATCTTTTACCAATTTGAATTTGAGACACAAGTGATAGGTGCTTTACATAACTGGGAAGATGAGTGAATTGTCGTGTGCTTATAAATCTGTATCTAGGTATTGGAGGAACCCCTTATTTGCCCTTGCTCCTGGGATGTGCATAAACAAAACTTGCAAATTAATCAAAGACAGATGCATTAGTACATATATATTAAGATTTAGATTAGTTATGTGCTTAACAAATGAGCGGATAGGTGGGTAGTGCTGCTCAACACTCAGATGCTGATCACTGGTCAGTGTGCCTTCAGTTTTCAAATAAGGTAGTATAACTCTACTGAATGGATTGTTCTTATGCAACAGAGATAGAAAATCCTGGCTGGGTGACTAGTGTTGTAAATCATACTTAAGGTGCATAAGTGATATGAAACCTATTTTACTCTTGAATATTGCGACACTCATTGCCCTTCAACTTCCGCCTGCCAAGCGTTCTATTGTATATGCTAACATTGAAAGTGTCTTAATTTTTGCAAATGTGCGGACTGCTATATCAGTTATTATGCCATGTGTCATTATATGAAATGCTGAGGTTGCTTTTTTATGGGTTCATTCTGTTGTTTTTTACATGAGTTCAGCTATCTCTTCATGTAATTGCTTTTGCATTCGTTGGCAGGTGATGAGAAGTGGAATCCCTAACTTCTGTGCAGTTGCATTAGCTCTCAGTGATTTAGGGTATGTCAGGAAGAATTTCATGTTATTATTATATCCAGGTGTATCCCTAAGATTTACACAAGTATGAATTTCTTTTGTAGTTATTGTTCCCTCGTCCCTGTATTTTCTTAGTTGGTAGGGTTACAAAGTTTAGTTTTATTTTTCAAATGAATGAAAAATGATAATATGTGGTAGTATCTGCATAGATGTTCTGGGAGGAATTAATAGATGTGGCAAAATGGGCCAGTTCAGCCTGCCGGTGACTCTCCACCACCATGCGGGTTGGATTCTCTGGCCCGACATGTCAAAGAGCGGGTTGGCGGATCAGCTCGTCACTTTTTTTATTTTATAATTTTAATTCTTTTTTTTAAAATGGTTTTTATTTTAATATATATAATTTTAAACTATACTTAACCATATAAATATTTTCTAAGACTTCTAATTGATGAATTAATTTTTCTAACTGGATAAATTAAGATAATTATTACCTTTAGGAGATAAATTACTCTATTATAATTGATAATTAAAACTTAATTTGTAAGTGTTAATGATTTAAGTTATAATATTATTGTATATTTGTATTCCACAAATAATATAATACAAAAAATTAATCTTTTAAATTATTTTTTATTTTATTTTTAAATTTGAAAAAAAAGCACTACTCAGCCTCATCTTGCCTTTGACCTGCCAAAATGAAGGGCTAGGTAGGATAGACCAAAGTGGTCTGGCGAGTTGAAAATTCCATGTTGACCCGTCAATTGGATGTACTGGATGCAATATCTAAACTCGTAGTTGCAATTGGTTGGAGTTTTTTTAGCATTACTGCAAACTTTTCCTGAAAATGTTATTAAACGGGCTTGCTCATGTATAATGTTTCCTCAGCTATTAGAAAAATGCCCTGTTTTTGCTGTTACATAATTTCTTTATGCATGGTGTATATTATTGCAAATATCTTGTTCGTTGAGAAACCTTTTTCCATGTATTTTTTCTTGTATTAACTTTTTTTTGTTTCCTTTTGGTAAATAATGTTATGCATGCTATAATGTTTTTCAATTTAAATATTACACCCGCCTGTTGTTAGTTTACTGTAGTATCTCTTCTTACTCGCATCCTGTTTTATAACCAATAAATTATACTCCCTTTGTTCTGTTTTATCTGTCTCAATTCTGAAAAAGAGTTGTTCATTTTTATCTATCTTTTAAGAATTTGACTAGAATTTATTTATATTTCCTATTATATCCTTTAACCCTCACAATAGTTTTTAAATAATTTACACATGCATTTATTGTGTTAGATTGAGAAAGAAATGAGTAAAATAGAAAACTGTACAACTATTTTATTAGAATCAAGAAAATTTATTATATGTCTTGGTTCCTACAAAATAACCTTAAAAGACATAGAAGGGAACTAAGGGAAGTCATACTTTTAGCTTGAACTAGTCTCTCAATACCTTTCTGTTCATCCCCTTAAAAAAAGCTATCATTTCCAAAGAATCACATAATCGCCATTCATTGCTGAGCCTTCATGATGTACCGTGCAGATACAAAGCAGTTGGTATTAGATTGGACTCTGGTGATCTTGCATATTTGTCTTGTGAGGTCAGAAAGTTCTTTCGCTCTATTGAGAAGGAATTTGGAGTGCCTGAATTTGGGAAGCTGGCAATCACTGCTAGTAATGACCTCAATGAGGAAACACTAGATGCTTTAAATAAACAGGTAATTAGTCTATGCAAACTGGACCTTGTTATTTCTTAACTATTGATTCGGAATCAGTCTATCAATTGAGCAGTGTCTGTGTTTGCTGCTGGGCGAAGGTGTGTTCACATTAAGTAATTTCCGTGTTACATTAAATTCTTTTATAGCTATTGCAAATGATTTGTTGGTTTTATACTTTATCCAAATTTTCATTGTGAATTTGTCACGTTTATTTACATGTATATATCAAAAGGCTTGGCTTAGGTGGTGTTTATAGTTTCTCCTGCTATATAAAATTGGATCTTCAAATCTAATTTACTAACATGGTTGGATAGTTATTATAATATTCCCCCTTCTCTAATTAAAACCAAATATAGTTGATTGAAAAATGGGTAGTTTAGTTATGTAATTTAGTAATTTATAAAATTTTTGAGGAATATGGAACTTTGTTTTAGTTCACTGATATGGGTGCCCCTGAAAAATCTGTTGTAATTTTGGAAAGTTTTTCTTTCAAAATTGCAGTTTTGTGGGATACATATGTACCTTTCCATACCATGATTGGGATAACATTAATTATTGAGTAATCAAGAACAAAAGTACTTATATAACTTTACTGACTGAAGTCACAATCTTAATCCCCAGAAATATTTTATATTACCAAAAAAATCTATAAACTATGGTTAATTTAAACCAACTGAAGTTACTTAACCATAGTACCATGCAGCTGTGTATTTAAGGGGTAGCCATAACTGAGACGGAGGATTTATAATCAAAGTTTTATAAAAACTTAATAAATAAAAGAAGTTTAAACTGGCAAAGCGTATGAATACTTTCAATTATCTTAGCTGCCTCCTTCATTGTGGTAAAGTGGCTACCAAGCCAGTCTTTGAAAGGACAGTCAGCATGGAGCTTTAGCCCCAGCTCAATTTCAAAAGTCATAATCGTTTACGTAGGGGATCTTAATGTCATAAAATATAACAGTGACCAATGCAAATATCGTACTGCTAATTTATTGAATAGAAATTAGGTAAAATAGTTTTTTTTTTTCAATTTTTTGTGGGTTTTTGCAATATTCCTATTATTATTTTTTTTCAATGTAGTTTCAATTTTGGTTAAAATCAATCAATGTGGTGTCTTCTCTTAAATTGGTATGGACGGTGTTAAAAGAGTAATGAGGTGACCTCTGACAAAACATGTGTCAGATGTATGTGAAGTGTACAGGACATACGTCAGAATATTCTTTCTTCTTTCTTTTCTCTCTCTCTGACACGAGTTCTATCATGTGTCACATTATCACTCTTTTAACGTCATCTACACTAATTTAACAGAAATGGCAACATTGATTGATTTTAACCAAAACTAAGAGTATATTAAGAAAAAAATAATAGTGGAAACACATTATAAAAAGCCACAAAAAATTAGAACAAAAAAATCTATTTTGCCTAGAAATTATTAATAGATTTTTCTTCTGGTTGTGATAGAACATATTCATATCATGTTGGAATCCCTCAATATGAATTTTATAGATATTAATCTTTTGTGTGGCTGTGTTGAGGTTTAAAATGAAAACTCCAAGACTTTATTTGGTCTTTGACAAAAATGTAAATTTACACAAAGGATATGTATTTTCTTGTCAAATACTTTATTGTATGGCATTTTATCTACAGGGTCATGAGGTTGATGCCTTTGGAATTGGTACCTATCTGGTTACGTGTTACGCTCAAGCTGCCTTAGGTGTTGTTTTCAAGCTAGTTGAAATAAATAATCAACCTCGTATCAAACTTTCTGAAGATGTGTCAAAGGTTTGATCATTCTAAACTGGACATGTTACTGTAATCGTCTGATAGATATTTATTTTTTACGTCTTTATCTGTATTTAGGTCTCTATACCTTGTAAGAAGCGATGCTTTAGGTTGTATGGGAAAGAAGGTTATCCCCTGGTTGACATAATGACCGGAGAAAATGAGCCCCCTCCAAAGGTATTATTTCAATGTTTTGCACCCCTCCCCCAGTCGTGGTTGTTAATGTTACTTGTCAGCAACTGCTATTATGTATGTTTTCACCAGCATGCCAAGTTGGGTTTCTAGTCAATGAGATTTCTTTTTTAGGACTGTCGCCTCGGAGTAGTAGTCTCAAATCTAGAAAAACTGTCGTGCTTTGGTTTAAGCATGTAATTATTTATTTGTATTAACTATGCATTGAAGTGATTGTTCTCAGGCACACTGATGAAGTGCCTAAAACAGTCATATGGGTTTCGTTGCGGGTGGATTAGATGAAAAATTGAATGCGCACTTAGTAATGTAGAGGCAACTTTTGATAGAACCTCCAATATTGCTGTTCTAAAAATTTAGGTCATATTCAATTGCTATTCTTAATCTTTTCATAATATAAATCCAAATAATGGACCGAATGTTTGGCACCATTCTCTCAGTGCTCAGAATGTAAAGTTCCAGCATCTTGGCTCGCAAGTCTTGCTTCCAAGCGAGTTGGTTCTGCTAATATAAAAATAAGGCCCAACAGTTATTTTATCATCTTTTATTTGTAGGTGGGAGAAAGAATCCTGTGCCGTCATCCCTTCCAAGAATCCAAGAGAGCATACGTGGTGCCACAGCAAGTTGAGGAGCTTCTAAGGTGTTACTGGCCTGGTACTTCAGGTGAGAAGACAACTAATTATTAACAATCATGGAGATCAGTAACAGCTTATTGATAGTATTGTAAGAGTCAGTTTGAGTAAATTTCTACACAAGCACTTACAGGAGAAAAAAAAGAAGAAAGAAAAGTAAAACTAAGGTTTTATGAGCTAAGTTAAGTTTATGCATAAAAGAGCTTCTACAGTTTAATTTATTTTATTTATAAATCAATTTTAGCTTATAGAAAAATATTTTCTTTCGTATTTCTGTTCTACAAGTATTTATGGAAAAATTGATCCATATATACACTATATATATCTTCTCTGTATTAGATTACATCGTTTCTAAGGACAATCCCATGATTCGTTATTAACCTAGTCATTACCCATTTAAAATAAGAAAAGGAAGATATCGTTCCATCCGTAAATCTTATGGTTGCAAAATGTATTATTTTGAGTTCCTGAAGGGTTCTTTGTCATCTGAAAGCTAGGTCGCAGCAGTCTGGAATATATAAAGTGCATATCATTATTTATCTACAATTCATGTATTCAGTGCATGCAGCTGATGACCGTCAGTTTTTTCTTTTCTAAGTAATTTGCTAATTCTTTTTTTGAAGATAAAAAGAAAGAAAGTTTACCATCTCTTAGAGCCATTAGAGAGGGGTGCATCAAGCAACTCGAGCTAATGCGACCTGACCACATGAGGAGACTTAACCCAACTCCATATAAGGTCAAAAAGTTATTTCTTACTCGCACAATTTTGCTGTTGTTTTCATCTTGATTGATTTCTATTTTTTTTTTATCACAATAGGTCAGTGTTAGTGCAAAATTATACGACTTCATTCATTTCCTGTGGCTCAATGAGGCACCAGTTGGGGAGCTACAGTAATATGGCAAATAAAATGGCGTGCCTTGAGAAACCCTATGGGTATGGCAAAAGAAAAAAAAATGGAGGAAATTTCTTCTATGGTAATGTATTCGATGTGTTTTGACTGTATCCAAAATAAGTTATTCTGTATATTTATGTTGGTAGAACCATTATTCTTTCCAGGTCTTGCTAATAATAAACCATCCTTATCTTTTATTACATTGCTATGCAATTTGTGATTATCTAGTTGAACTTGGTAAGTGCATTCATCAAATCTATCAATGTAAATGTTTTCTTCGAGGCATTTTGTGTACTGAATTTAAGCACGTATGGCAAGTTGTGAATTGTGTACAAGTCAAGCATGAAAAGAAATCTTAAATCATATTTCATAATCTGAAAAAACTCAGTCTATATTACAACACAACTTCCTACCGCTCCGTTACAATAAATTAGTAAGCTGATATTTTGGTATAGACTTGTATGAGATAGCCTAAATTATCATAGAATTTGTTCGCTCAGAAGTTAGGGATTAGAAACAATTACGTGGAAAATGTCTAGGGCACCATGGTCGTATGTCGTGGCGACGCTAAAGAGATTGAAAATTGAGAAAGTGAAAATTGAAAAAGGATAGAAGTAGTTTACGAAAAAATGATGGAAAATAAAGAAAAAATAAATGAAAAGTTTGTAATTAATTTAATTGTTGTTAATAATTTTTTCTGTAAGTAGTTATATTTAGAAAATGATTGAACAGTTAATTTTAAAAAAGAGGTATAGGTAAGTATTAAGACATGTTTAAATATAATATTTATTATATTTAAAAAACATATATTTCAAAAAGGTTTTTTTTATAAAATAAATATTTTTAAAATTGATTATAATAATTTTTTATATTTTAAATATTTAATTAAATATATATTTCAATATTTTTAAAAGTATTTTTAATATTTATTATATATTAAAAAGATACATTTAAAATTTTTTAAAATATTTATCAAACTTGTTTATATTTTTTCCGTTTCCTTTTCTCTTTTTGGTGGTTTCTCTTCATATTATAATAAATACTCTCTCGCTGTATATATATAGATAAAGTATCATTGCAATCTTGTATTAAATTCAATCATTTATCCAAAATATTTTTATCAAATTCTTTGTACCTTGTACGCTGAGGTAAGGTTTAATTTTTTTTATTTTGAAAAACTCCATTCTGTTTCTACTATAGTTTCAAAAATATTTTATAACTTGTTTTTTTGAATACGTTCGAAAATGATTTTTATATATTTTAAATACACAATTTATCCCTACTTTAAATTTTTTATAATTAAAATTATTTTTTTAACACCTTAATTTTTAATATTTTTAATGAAAATAATGTATAAAAAATATTTTACACAAATAAATAAAATATATATATATATATATATAAAACTTTTATATATATAAAATAAAATTAGAAATGACAAGAAGTTGAGTCTCCATGAGTCTATGCGCTATCCATCCTAACTAAAAAATTTTATCCTATTATGTTGGATATCAGCAAAAAAAAATATTTTTGTATTGTTTTATATTATTGTAAATATTTTTTATTTTAAAATAATATTATTTAAATTTAAATAAAAAAATTTAAAATTTAATTTAAATAAAATTTTATAATAAAATATTTATGTAAATAAATTTGATTATTATAAAAAATTTAAATAAGTTGGATCATTTTTAGAAAATTAATTTCTTTTAAAATAATTTTAATTTTATAGATATAAATAAAATATATATAAATAAAATTAAATTCAAAATAATCCTTAAAATACTTACTAATAATTTTATTTTGATTACTTTATTTTTTTTTTAAATATTTAAATAAAATTTATTAATAATAATTAATAGTAACATGTACTAGAAGATTCATATTATAATATTCATATTCATTTGATAATTAAAATATCTGTATATGTTATTTAAGAATATCTATTTACTATCTGTTATAGATTTTATCTATTATATAGTTAATTAAAATTAAAATTAAAATAATTAAAAAGTTACATTTTTATATTATATTATTTAAAAGATTATATTACAATTTAACTCTTTAATACTTATTAATTAAATTTTAATTATTAGTTATATTGAGTAATTTTATGTGTAATAATAATAATAATTTTATTTATTCAACTAAAAATATTAATAAATTAATTATGTTTTAAAATATTTATGATTAATTACTTTTTAATATATATATATATATACATATATTGAAATGAAAAAAAAATAAGATTATAAAAAACTAATTAAAAGCAATAAATATTTTTGAAAAACAGACCTAACTAACAAGACATTTTAAAATTTCAATTCCGCTTAACTTTTACTATCAGTCTAATCCATTTTTGGCTTTCTTGTCACGCTAGGTAACGTCAAACGTGTCATTAGACTCACCTAACAATAATTAATGGTCAACTAATGTTAAAATAAATTTGCGAAATTTACAAATTAAGAAACAAAAAGTATAATTAAACTAATATTTTTACTTGTTATTTTTAAGTTTAATATATTTTAAAATGATGTTCTATTATTTAATAATTTTTTATTTTGTAATAATATAATCCTTTTATATAATTTAGAATTTTAATTAATATTGTTTACTTTCTTTTGGTTTTATTTCCTCTTACGACAACAACAAAAAATCTAAACTCAAAATTTTGCTGAAAAGAATTTGAATGGTTTAAATAGTATAAATTATTTAATTTGCAATATTTCAGTGTTTTGCAATAAACCTTCACATAAAATTAAAATGTTGAGGTTTTGTAGAATAACCCTAAATAATAACGAGTGTTAGTAACGTGAAGAAAACTTCGCAAAAGATTAAGTGAGAGTTAAACTTTGCTAATATAAAATATGGGAGATATGTTTTCGTATTCTTTCATTACATAGAGATGATTGGGTTGAAAAAATGTAATTATATTATGATTTAAAGCTTCTTCAACCCCTTAATTTTCATGCAAATTAACTTTTAAGCCTCCTCATTAAGAGGAGAAAAAAATAATGTTTTTACAATAATTGAGACAAATTTACCCATGAATTAGAAACAATTTTAAATAATATAGTTAACAACCTTAGTTACCGTATATAAAAAATATCTCTCTCATTTCTTCGTGTGTAAATTAGATTAAAATAGAAAGCATAGATTTGGGTTTTCCTTCAATTACTCACTTTCTAAACCCTAAATAATTGATTTAATTTGTGTGTTATACAGATGACATTATTGTTCATCTTTTGGTTTGAAACTCACTGCTACAAGAATACGAATTAACGTCGCAGTTTTACGTCGGTTAAAATACAAACGACGTAGAAGGGATTTTAAAGGGGTTTTAACGTCGGGTATGGGAATAACCGACGTCGAAAGTGTGGAAGACACACTTTCAACGTCGGTTCATTAAGAACCGACGTGGAATGTATGACATTCAACGTCGGTTCTTCATGAACCGACGTTGAATGTGTGGGAGACACACTTTCAACGTCGGTTCATGAAGAACCGACGTTGAAAGTCATACATTCCACGTCGGTTCTTAATGAACCGACGTTGAAAGTGTGTCTCCCACACTTTCGACGTCGGTTATTCCCATAACCGACGTTAAAACCCCTTTATATACACAACCCGCGCCCTCTTTTTCCTCACTTTTCGTTCTTCGTTTTCGAGTTTCGCTGCCGCCGCACTGGTTTTTCTGGTTTTCCCTGCCGCCGCGAACGCCCTTCCTTCCAGAGACGCCGCCGCTCTGCCAGCTGCGCCGCCGCTTGCCGCTGCTGCGCGCCGCTAAGCTCCTCAGTACTCGAATCCGGCATTGCGAATCGCGCCGCTACCTTGGCCGCGTGGTTTCCTTCGCGCATGCCGCCGCCGCCGTGCCGCTGCGCTTCGCCTCGCCATCTGCCGCGCGCCATCTGCGTGCCCTCGCCGCGCGAACCGCGCCTGCGGGTTTCATTTTGTGGGTCCGCCGCCAGGTTAGTGGGTTTTTATTATTTTTTGTTTTGTAGATAGTGTTTGTATGATTAGGTTATTGAAATGTAGATGAATGTTCTGATTATCTGGCTGTGCCCATGGGGCTTTATTTGATGTTGTTTATGTATTTGATGTTGTGTAAAAATTTGGATTTAGTCAAATAACAGAGGAAACTCGCTGAAATTTCGTTAGAATGAGTTTGTCTCTCTTATAGAGCAAAGTCTACTAAATGATAATTTTTATTATAGTAATCAATGATATTAAATTCATTGATGACCAATAAGGTTTTTATTAACTCTTAATTGTAGTGTAAAATCCGAAAATGAATCGAAGTTGGATGAATGCAAGTCGTATATCGGAAGAGTATGAGAATGGAGTTGAACAATTTTTGAGTTTTTGTCGAACGAAATGGTCTAAAGATGAATGGAAAATTTTATTGTCCCTGTGTTAAGTGTGTTAATGGAAGAGTTCAAACAGTAGATATAATACGAGAACATCTAATCTGTGAGGGTATCATGAAAAATTATACTACATGGATATGGCACGGTGAACTTATTGATATTCCAATAGTATCACAACCTCGTGGAGGAGGAGGATGTGTGTATGGAAGATCGAATAGAGGATATGCTTCGTGATGTGGGTCGGAGAGCTTTCTTCAAGCACATGCACTGTATATGATAAATTGAAGACCGATTCGAGACGGCTTTGTATCCCGGGTGTACAACTTTCACTCGATTGTCTTCCGTATTAAGATTGGTGAATTTGAAGGCAAAGTTTGGTTGGAGTGATAAAAGTTTCAATGAATTGTTAGAACTTTTGAAAGAGATGCTTCCGGATGAAAACACATTGCCTAACCGTATGTATGAAGCAAAGAAGATACTTTGTCCAATGGGTTTAGAATATAAAAAGATACACGCTTGTCCTAATGACTGTATTTTATACAGAGAAGAGTTTGAATGTCTTGACAAGTGTCCAAAATGTGGTGTATCACGTTACAAAGTCAAGGATGGTGATGGTGATGGTGAAGATAGTCATAAAAAGGGTTCTCCCGCAAAGGTTATATGGTATCTTCCAATAATTCCAAGGTTTAAGCGATTGTTTGCTAATGAAGAAGATTCAAAAAATCTCACATGGCATTCGGTTGCAAAGAAACGAGATGGACAACTTCGACATCCAGCTGATTCTCCACAAGTGGAAGAAAATTGACCGTCTATTTCCAAGTTTTGGTAGTGATGCAAGAAACCTTAGACTTGGACTAGCTACAGATGGAATGAATCCTTTTGGTAACTTAAGCACTAACCACGGCTCATGGCCGCTTTATTGGTGATCTACAATCTTCCACATTGGTTGTGCATGAAGCGGAAATATGTTATGCTATCTATGATGATTGCAGGTCCAAGACAGCCAGGAAATGACATAGATGTTTATTTAAGTCCTTTGATAGATGACTTAAGATTGTTGTGGGAGGAAGGAGTAGAGGTGTTTGATGCAAATCGACAGGAGAATTTCAAGTTACATGCAATGATATTTTGTACCATAAATGACTTTCCAGCATATGGTAACTTGAGTGGATACAGTGTCAAGGGTCATCATGCGTGTCCTATTTGTCAAGAAGATACAAGTTATCTGCAATTGAAACATGGGAAGAAGACAATTTATAATAAACACAGAAAATTCCTTCCAGTTAACCACCCATACCGAAGATTGAAGAAAGCTTTTAACGGTTGCCAGGAGGATGAAATTGCTAAGTCACCGTTAACAGGTGAGGAAGTTTATGATTGCGTGAAAAACATAAATGTTGAATTTGGAAAGACCCAAAAGAAATCTACTGACAGAAGCAAGTGGAAGAAGAGATCAATTTTTTTTGAACTTCCATATTGGTGTCATTTAGATGTACGTCACTGTATTGATGTGATGCAACGTCGGTTATTTATTGAACCGACGTAGAAAGTGTATTTTCAACGTCGGTTCTAAATGAACCGACGTTGAAAATATTACTTTTAACGTCTCCTCTTTCAACGTCGGTTTTGTTACCGTCGTGAAATCATCCCCAGAACCGACGTGGATGTAGGTTCGTGTAGCAGTGACTTCATAAAAAATAACTCATAAATCAACATTTAAATGTTACTAATAATTTATTGTCTCGTCTGTCTATTTCCAAATTTAAATAATCAACAACATAAGATCACAGAATAAGTGTTTTAACTTAAGAGAAAAACACACACTTAATTTTGTAGGATAATGGAAAACATATAAGAAAACACGAGACCAATATGATGGTTTTTTAAATTGTTTTCAAGCATTACGTCTTTCCCTATCAATTCCATCTTCACTTAATCCTATCTTTGTAAAATGTCTAATTAAAAAGTGAAAGAATTTTTATATGTATGGAGTTTAAAAAAAAGAAAAATGATGTGCAAATTTTCATGAGTCTCGTATGACATCTTATTTTTTGTTTTTAATTTTTTGGTTTAATATGTTTTTTGTTGAGGTTGATGAAAATAATATATCTTGGAAGTCTCACACACCCTAGTCAAAAGCACTTCAAGCTTGTATTTGACTTTTCTTATATTCTTGTAATAGAGTGTTGTGAGGTTTGATTTAAGGGCATGAGAGATTAGTCTATGTATTATAAAATTTTTCTCATAGTGTTATTCTTCGGTTGTCTTTATACAATTGTTGTGACTATTTTTATTGTATTTATTTTATTTCTCTTTTAGAAAGATTGTTTTCTAAGGGTAAAGATGTTACTGTTTTACTCAACATTTTTTGTCCCAATTTTTGGTGGATTTTTTCAATGTGTTTCCATTATTATTTTCAATGTAGTATCAATTTTAATTAAAATCAATTAATGTGATCCCTTACATTAAATTGATGTAAACGACATTAAAAGAGTGATGATGTGACACTTTCTTTACCACATATCTTGTGTATCTGACACGTGTCAATATATTTGTCAATATAACGCTGCCCACCACAATTTGACATAAGAGATAAAATTGATTGATTTTAACAAAAATTGGAACTACTTCAAAAAAAAATAATAAGAAGAAGAAGAATGAAATTGTAATTTCTTCTTAAAACAAAAGTTCCAATCTATTATTGTTATTAAAAAAAATAAGTTGACTTTATAGAGCCACCTTAAGATGTTTCTTCACAAATGTTGTAGGTCAAAATAGGTTGGTGCTTAAAGACTTTAACCTAATTTATTAAAATAATGGTTGAATAGGTTGCATTAAAATCTAACTTGTTTTAATACTTTTTATATGATCAAAACATATCAACAGGTTTGACAGTTGTATAAATTGTAAAATCACGCAACAAATTAAAGATATATCTTGTTTAATTTTTACTTAATAGAAATGATGCATAAGCTTAAGAGGTTTACATAAAATGATGGAGAACTATGTTCAATCAGAAGCTGGTTAGAATTCAGACATATAAATAGTCTAGAAACCTGACAAACGAAAATAACCAGAATTATGAAAAGGAGGAATGGACTAGTTACACAATTTGTATAAAAAAAATCCTCAAATGTTCCATGAACTATAATCCTCCTCTAATATATTTTGAAGATGCCCTTTCAATCTTGGTTATGAGAAGACAAACTTAGCAACCATTTCTGAAAAATTAAGGAGTGTTAGTCATGTGGTTCATTATAGTTTTAGCCAAATCAAGAAAGTGGTCATCTTACCCATAAAAATTTCAGCAACTTGAGAGGGGTGTCTACATGAAGTTGTTCCGCCACCGGAGGCTCTGCTTCTTTGACAATGGCGACTGGGGGAGCAGCCGCAGGTGGTGGTGGAGAAATTGGAGGCACGTCACATGTTCCATAGGGGGCATTATCCTGCATATATTTATAACTTTTCCTTATAACAATGTATTCAATTTTGGCTGAACTTTTGCACAACTTCTGGCTTATTTTACTTAATTTTATCAATATTTCGAAATTTAGAATATTTTATACTTATTTTTCAATTTTAAAACCACTGCTAAATATTTGTTCTTATAGAAAATTTCCAAACAAAAATTTATTTTGGTGTGAAATTAAATAAAAACTTTTTAACTATTGTAAGTTTGTAATGTGTGTGCACTTATTATATTCAAAAGTTATAACTGTAAATTGTTGATATATTATATTTTTCCAGTAATAGTATTTTCTTTCTAAAAGTATATGAATCTATATTAGACATATGTTAATACCAAATGCCTTTTTATTCTTTGCAAGGAATATATTAACAAAGTTAATTATAATAACTTTGATTTTGCTTTTTTTAATGGTTGTGTGAGATAGAGAGACAAGTTTGTAACCTTGCAATACGCAATGTTGTCACATCCGCAAGTTAAATGACCATTAGCTGTGTCAACTGCTTCAGGGGCTCCTCCTCCATCACTCCTCTTTTAACAAAAACCAGAATGATTAGCAACTAGAAACAAATTGTTACCTTCTCTTTCTAGATTTGGATTCTCTTTTTCGATATATATATATAATATAGCATTGTCATTGCCTAGGTGCACACTTAAGAATTATTGTGAATTGTAATTAATATGTTCCTTTCTCCTAAGATTAGATATCTAAACTTCTAAATACCACTGAAAATCCAAATTCACATTTTATCAATGCAAGTGTTTCCAGAAAACAATCAAATTAATGAAATGCAAGAAAGTAATTTAATACCAGATAAAAATCAATGGCAATGAAATTTGGCCACCGATTATCAGCAGCATCATGACAAGTTTTCAGCATGTTAACTAATGGCGCCGAATTGTGAGCACAAGCCGAAGTTGCATTAGCAGTAGTGAGAAAATAGTTCATCATAACCAATGACTTTGATTTGGTGTTCATGGCCGGAGATTCTCCACGATTTGGACAAGAACCATCTTTCATTCCGTCGTCTCCATCTGAAAGTTAATTAAATTTCATACATAATCATATATGAATTATGATGCTATGCAATTTTCATTATGAAAGAATACTAAACTTACATTGGTTTTCTACAACGTATGTCCACTGATGAGCAATGCCCTCAGAAGCTTCTTTAGATGATTTAGAGGTGAAAACAACTAAGCGTTGATTCTGTTGAACCATGTCATCAACGGTTGGCCAATCTTCACCATTTTTTGGCATTTTAGAAAGTGGAAACCAGAACTTGTTCAACCCAGCATCATTAAACACCTTTGAAATCCCCTGGGGAGATTCCACATAGTCTTCAATGAAGATGGTCACAATTTCTGATGGATTTGCTTCCAGAAATCCTTGAACGTCTCTAAGCACGTTTATAGCAGGTTTCTGGCATGATTTATATGCAGGTGTGAAAAAATAAATTAGAGCTTCTACACTTGACAGCAAATTAATTAATGTAAGGTAACTCCTGCACTTACAAACGAAGTGCCTTCGTAACATTTGCCTCCGAAGGAGTGACACAACCATATGTCATTTTCAAATTCATACATATCTAACATAAGCCCACGAACTCCATTCTGTGCATAAATTTATAACGCAATGAAAATCATAAAGGAATAAAAAAAATATACACATATATAATTGCAAATGATTTACACCATGATTTGTCACACTATTATGTCAATTAAACACTTACTGTTAATGTGGATAAAATACTACCAAAGTTAATAAATTAGTTTTTCACTCATTTAAACTTACATAGGAGGCGCTTGTTTTAAGGTATATTATAATTTTTTGAAAATGTGGACTCAATGTCACATTCTCATGTTGTTCCAAGTTTTGTAAAATTATCTTTAGGAATGGTTGATTTGCAGAAACTTATTTTCTTCATAAATTACTTATATCTCTTCTACATACTTTCACATTTCTTATTTCAGATTTATTTGTTTAATTTTTAATTAAATAAATGTTATTCTTAAATTACTAATGACAATTAATAGGAAATAAAATATTTGTTGCAGTTTAATTTAGACACATATAACACATTGTTTATTTTCAGTTCTTCTTCAAGTATTGTTGTTCCCTCTTTAGTTCCAACAACTTTTTGTCCATATAGAAGTCTCACGGGACATTCTTGTATATTTTTCAATTTTTGAAGTGATTTCAAGTTTCCTCTCATGTGGTTGGAAGTCCCTCTATCAATGATCCAAGTTTCTTTACCTGTTATTCTTTCATTGGCATTTCCCTTTTGATTGTTCAGAATTTTTACCAATGTTTGTCATTGTTCTGTGCTCAACCCCATCAGGCCTCCCTTGTTTAGTTTTTTCGCTGGTTTAGGTGCTCTTCCAATAGCTACTTGAGTAGCATTTGCTCGCACACCTCTACCACGTCCAAAATTTGTACCACATCCTTGTTGTTGCCCTTTCATGCAACCAACTCCTTTTCCTTCATGATGTGGCCTATCACCCCACCAATCTGGATACCCAACAAGTTGGATACCCAACAAGTTGGAAACAATTCATGGCATCATGACTTGTCTGATTACAGTTCGAACAAACTATTCTTTTGTCTTTTGTGTCTCCACCTCTCATCCCTCCACCAGTCTATACAGTCAGACCAACAACCTCTGTTCATTCTTCCTTGGTTCTAACAATAGCCTTCACGCATTCTTCTTGCATCAAAATGGAGTATACTCTATTCAATGATGGTAATGGATCAGTTACAAGAATATTTGAGCGAACTGTTCCATACAACACGTTGTCTAATCCCATCAAGAATTGGTGTACCTTTTGTTCTTCCCTTTGTCTCTCTAATTTTGTCTTAATGTCACATTTGCACCCTTTATATGTCTAGGTTGGTATCTGCTTGTAATTTCCCAGCCCATCCCACAATGTCTTGAGCTTTCCATTGTAGTTCACCATGATCATCCCTTTTTGTTTATGTTCAGCCAATTTTGATTTCAGATGTTGAATTCTTGGTCCATTCACAATAAAAAATCGTTCTTTAATGTCGTCCCACAATCCCTCTGCATTCTCCATATAAGAAATAGTATAATCCAAAGAAGCTTCGATGGTGTTTAAGATCCAAGACACCACCATAGATTGCACGGTCCACCAATCCTCAATTTCTGGTGAGTCTTCATTCAATTGTTTTACAGTGCCATCCAAAAATCCCCATTTGTATCGTGCACATAACGAGGTTCTCACACCTTTTGCCCATTCTTCATAATTTTCACCTCGAAGTTGAACTTGGGTGATTATGATCCCTGGATTGTCATTTGAATTCAAGTCATATGGAGATGGCTTCTTCTTCGCCACCCCAGGTATTTCCACAGATTTCTCTTTCTCAGAACCTGGTTGCTCTGATGCCATAATGAATTGTGAAAGAATTGTGTCTTATTCACATACAAGGAGCCTCCATATATACACGATACCATATTATATTTTGGTACCAGGTTTCCTAAGCATATGCCTATAAATCCCTAAGATTGTGCCTATAATATCTCCCTGGACAACTTGATTATAGGTACAATAAATCACCACTAATATAGCTAATAATAAGGGATGTGTATAATACAAAAGATTTCTACAACATATATTTCACCGCAACAGATATTTTATTTCCTATTAAGAATCAAACATGAGATACATGACAAAAGGTGTGAGTCTAAAGGCCCCTTCATAGTTTTCTATTGATGCTTGGTCAAGTGAAAATATATATATTCAAACTTTTCAAAAAAAATTATAATGATAATTGATATTTATAAATTACTTTGGAACCTCAAAATTCTACCTTCTGCCCAAATATTTGTATGGAAAATGATACAAAATAGAATGACAATGGTTGATAATCTTTTCCATAAACAAGTGATAGTAGGAAACAAAGCATGTAGATTTTGTGGAATAACTGAAGAATCTATACATCATTCATTCTTTAGTTGAACCAATAAACCATCCTCTAAATTTTAGCTCACATTTTTTAATAAAAGAAACATATATTGGAAAACAGTGTGGGTAGCAATGATTTGGGGTATGCTAAGTAACAGAAATAATATTAGCTTCAGAAATGTCACAATGGACGTACAAGAGATTTTCATGTTAGCCCAGATCAAGTCATGGACCTGGTTGACCAACAAAATTCCATATACTTCTTTTTCATATTTAGATTGGTCCCTATGTCCTATTGAATGTTTGAAATCTATGATATAAGGCTGAAATTATTTTATTGTATTGGTAACTATATCAAACTTCTAGAAGTCTAGTTTGCTTGAGAATTGTAGGTACCTTGTAAAAATAAAAAACCAAGGTGGGTCATAGAAAGTGTGTGCAGAGTTTGAAGCTATTAACTTTTGAAGACAACTATTTGAACCAATCTATGACCAACTCGTGAGAGTTTTTTTGAAGGATATTTAATTGAAAAGTTTGAGCAAATATTATGGGAAAGAACTCTGAAATTAACTAGTAAACTATATATTGGTATATAGAATTGTTTTGGGTGCTTCTAAAAAGGCTTGTGTTATCTTTACGAAGAGTGTCGTGCACATCATCACAATAATACCAACGATATTTTTTATACTTGTAAAGTGAACAGTAGGGATTTGGGATATCACCTTTTATGCATATTTTGTAATTTCTTATGATTGGGGGTATTTTTTTGGCTTAGTTTATTCTTTAGCCTCCTTTGTTGTTTCTGTGTACAAGGGTTTAAGTACCCCCGTGTGTTCCACTAATTATATTTGTTATTGATGATAAAAAAATCACAATAATTAAATATATTAATCTAGCAAATTTTTTAAAATTGTATTGAGTTAGATTGATCACATAATTCCAATCAATTTGCAAATGCAAGAAGTAAATTTTATATAAAGAATATAAGAATGTTTAGTCTAGTTCTTCTTACCAAATGAAAGTGGCAGTTGGGAATGCAAGACTTGGGATTATAAAAATAAATAATTAAATCTAGTATGAGTCGGGGAGAAATATGAAAAAACTAATGCTAAAAAAGTATCTTGGTGGTAGAAGATTTAAAACATGTATGTGGAAGGAGTCAGAAAGGGAAGAGACTTGGTGGTTTGATGAAAATGTTTAATAGAGTTGGGTCAAGCCAAAAAAATTTGTTTTGGAAAGATAGGTGGATTGGAAGTACATCATTATTAGAACATGGATTCTTTAGAATATATACAAATGGAAATATCAATAATATGACAATAGCACATATAGGAAGGTAGACTAACATTGGTTGAGAATGACAATTTTTTTTTACACCCTATATTATTTTGAATTTTGAGTTAAAATAAAAAAATATTGAATTTCATTCATTGCAATCTTAAGTTTGAAAATAAGAAAATTATTTGAGTATGATATTTCTTTAATTTAATTTAAACATTAATGAAAAAAAAAGGAAGCAATGTTAAACATATAAAATGTAATATAAAGAATGTTGAAGGTCTAATTTAAGGAATAACATTTGTTGTTTTGATCATGTCAAATCTTGTGTTGTAAAATTGAAATGTAAGTACGGTAAGCAAAGAATGGAAAAAGAGTTGAGAAAATGAAAATTAGGATAAGAAAAAAGAGAAGCAAAGTCTCACATTTAGTTGTTGGGCAACTGTGTCTTCCTGTGTTGTGGTGGTTATAATTATTGATCCTGTATCCGATCTAATGCCAGATTGAGCAAATGAGTTATGAGTTGTTAACCATGAATATTTGTTGAACGCCAACCCTTTCACCTAATAACCCCATAACAACATACCACACTTAAATTTAATCAAGCTCATTAAAAAATTTATATCTATTTAACATAATTAATCCTTTTAACTACCATTAACAACACATAAAAAGAAAAGTTCTTGCTGATAATAAAAAACATAAAAAGAAAAAACTCTTCCATGCAAAAAACTTAGATAACAAAACTTGCACAATTACACCACTAAAGGATTAACAAAACAATTTAACCTAAAAAATTACATTAAAAATCAAAACAAACTATCAAAATTAAACTTTTACTTAATTGAAAATACACATAAGTTTTGTTTAATAAAAAATGATTTCTACCTTGGAAGTAGGGATTATAGGTTGGGTTCTGATGCATCTAGAGCGGGTATTCCCATTTTCAGGACATGTTGCACAATTAAGACCATTGTCGCATTTGTTTTCAGAACCACAAGTTTCTCCCAACTGTTATTCACCAAGAAACTAATGAGAATTATTGTTAATTTTGTTCAATAATATCGCAAATGTAGGTGATACTATACTACATGGTTTTAATTAATGATAAGAGAAATAATTAGGTATAGGACCTTGAGGCAGGAGAAACCATTAACGAGGGAAAGTGCCAAAAGAACTACCATTGTCACTTGGCTTTGATTCTGAATTAAACAAAAAGAGTTACATGTATATGAATTTCCATTCCACATAATTAAGAAAGTAGCTAGAAATTAATAAGATATTGATCATTAAATGTAATTGTAAAATGGGATGAAACATGCCTTCATGGTGACGTAGGGTTTCCACATTTTTCTTTATCCTTGAGGGTTGAGAGACAACGAACATTGAGGATGTTATGTCCCCGGTCCCTCTAAATTCCCTCCTTCAACGATCCTTTTCAAAAGTTGAGAGATTTTATGGTTTCATCAATTTATATATTCTGACATTAGCGAAAAATGGATTTGTTGAGGGGAGCAAAAGTAGGGAAGGAGATATTGGATAGCCTACATGTCTTTAGGTCCAAAATTTTTGTTTAGATAGTTAAACTTTAAAAAAAAAAAACTATAATTTATTTACTTCTGTGTTTTAGTCTTTTAAACAAAACTTTACATTCATTTTTTTTATTTATATAAATATGGTTTAAATATATAGGTTGTAATAATCATATTGTGACTTTCATGGCGCATTAATTATTAACAGTTAACATTGAAATTACACCTTTGCCAAGTAAAGAGGATACCAATACAATAATAAATAATAAAAAGAAAAAACATAAATAATTGAACCAAATTGTTGTTCACAAGATAAACGTTTCAAAATTCAAGAACAAAATTACTTAGCACTCCCAAACATCCTCTGACGTAGCAATTTTTCCCTTACGTTCTAGTTTCCTTTTTTCAATGGTTAACTTTCTTGACAGAATTATTTTCTACCAAGCACTCACATTAACATTCTAAATTCGATCTTATGATAGATTGAGTATATGTTGTTAATAAGAGGAGGAACTTAGACAATGTTGAAGAAGTTAACTTGTACAAATAGAATGACATGTTGTATAAAGCTATATACAAGAGGAGATAAATTTCTTACATGAGAACCACATATTTGAGTTGGTAAAGCTTACACAAGGAGAAAGAGGTCACTCAAGAATATATGAATATTCAAGCTTAAACAAAGGAAAATTGTTTGCAGGCAAAATGTAAAACAAGGAGTTGTACTTGGTTTGAAAGATATTAAAATTTGGAGTTTCAACAACTTGATGTTAGGGAAACTCTTCTCCATGTCAACCTAAAGGAAAAAATTACATGTCACAACATGATGGTTTCATAATAAATTATAAAAAGAATACATATTTATAAATTTTTAGGTTATCATCTTAGATGAGGGAATTGCAACTGGAAAGCCAAGTGGTATAGCTAATTCACCATCAAAGACAAGTCTTTAAGGAGATCTTGTACCATATGTACCACGTGTGGATAGGGGTACTTCACTCTCTCCTTTTGAACATATGGTGATCTAAAGAATAGATGGTATCTCTGTACAACAAATGCATCATAACTTTTTTTCTAGGGAGATTTAATTAGTAAGGCAACCATGTTGAAAAACTATATGATCAATTTGAAAAAATACAATTGGCTTATAGCTATGGGAATAATGAGGAGGCGGATTATTTTTCTTATTTCAAGTGCTTAACATTTGTTTGGTTTCTATGTTGATTGTTGTTGAGAAAAAGCCCAAACACTCCATAATTTTGAATTATGCTGAAAAGCAATTAATGTTATGAAAGACGAATAGTCTTCAGACGAATAGTCTTCAGACGAATAGTCTTCAGACGAAGCAATCTGTTAGACAAAGGAGTGCATAGTTCTTTCCTATATCAGATCATGAATGTATCATCTGTCAGACGATACCTAAAATAATCATCAGATGATATGCTTTTGGTTTTAACTGATGTTTGAAGTTTACTTTTTAGCTTTTAGAGACATTCTTCAAGACAGTTTGATGATCAACTGCCGAAACAGTTCTCACATGCATCAACATCTTCCTTATAAAAAGTAAAAGCTGCTTTCTCACTAAATTCCTAATGCGCTTGAGTTTCGTCAACTCTCAAAGTACATCTGTCATTTACAGAAGTGTTGCTTTCATCAAAAGGAGTAAAGTTCACTGTCTAATGGAGGATAAGTGCAACAAATCATCAGGTTTTGTGTGAAGATTAGAAATACATATTTATTGAATGAAGAAGAACATTTAATGCACTTACGTGAAGCCTTTATCAGACGCAAAAAGAAAATGTGCCCAAGGCCAACCTAAAGTTGAAGATAGCATAACGTATTTCTAATGACTAGTTGCTTATGTATTATATAAGAGACCGAACTCATCTTGAAGAGACATGGAAACAAATTAAGAAAAACATGTTGTTGCAAATTCTTTATGTGCTCATTCTTTTCTCTTCACAAAATCTTTAGAAGAACTCTGCTAGAGTTTCTTAGCTACCTCTAGAAGCTGAACTTTCTTTTCATTTCGTCTTTAATACGTAACTCTTCTAAAATAGCTCAAACCTTTGTGATTTAAATCACAATCCTTTTTAAATCCTTTGTTTTTAAACCAGAAGTGGCTTAGTAAGAAAGAATACTTAGTTGAAGTGAGGAGTGACTTTGTGTGAAAAAATATTTGAACCGGTTAGCCAGAAGTGCCTACGAGCCGAAATAATACATGTATGTTGAAGCGGTAGTCTGCTAGTAGAACTCGATCAGGTTGATTGAAGAACTAGATGTAGTCTGTGATTTTACACGAACCAGTATAAAAATTTGAGTAATCTCTCTCTTCTTAACTCTTTCTGATTGCATATTATAATCTGTGTCTAACCTTAAAGAGAGAAGTTTTTTTAAGCAAAAACATTTATTTGTGAAATCATTTTTAAACTTTCAAACATTTTTGTCTCTAAAGTTCAAATCTCGTCTAATGAACATTGTGTCTTCAGATGAATTACGAAAAATTGTGAAAAGTTTTTAAAACATAATGCAACCCTCTCTTCTTGTGTTTTTTCTGTTTTTCATAATTGTACTATTTTCTTGGTTGCTTTCCTCGTTGGTCTGTATTTCTTCAATCAATGATACCCTTGCTTCTCCAAAACTCTTTCTCAATTTTTATTATTATTTAATGTTATTTGATAATTCTAAAGGGAGAGAAAGATGTTTTTATGTTCAATTTCAAGTATTAAGCTTCCATTTAAGTGATAAAGTTTTTTGTCAAGTGGTCAAAGTGGTTGTCAACAGCAAACATGGTGAGCCTGTTGGACTTGAAGATTTGATTTTTTGCTTCCAACCTCTTTGAATAAGTACGATGAAATCCAACCTCTTTGAACAAGTGTTTTGTTGTAGATTTAGTTATTGAACTTAGGGGATTGTGCGAGTAAATTGATATTACTTGATTTTGATAAAAGAAAACATGTTTCAAATATGGTTTTAAAATTATTTCAATTGAATTTTAATGAAGTTCAAGTTATTTCAATTGGTTAAAATCACTTTTTAACATTTAAAAGGTTCATATCTATATAAGAATTCATGCTTAAACATTTCAATCGATTAACATGAGATTTCAACCAGTTAAAATATTGTAAACTTTTTTATCAAGAAGCATATCCGTTCTTTCAACCAATTAAAACACAAATAAATAGATTAAAATCACTAAAAAATCAATTCAAGTGATATCAACTCATTAAAACACATTTCAACTTATTGAAATAGTTATTTTAGTTTTAAATTGATTGATTAAAATGTTTTTCAATTAATTGTTTATACAAAATTTTCTTTTAGAAATCTAAATCCTTTTGTTTAAAAACATTACTTTCATTGAAATAAAAAAGAGACTTTTGAAATTATGAATTTTTAATATTTTCAGAACTTAAAACATTTCCTGATAGTTCTTTTTGAAAAAAAAATTCAAGATCGAGATTCAAGCATTGTTCAACATTGCTCCTTAGTGGAAATCATCTTGTCTTTTGCTCAAATGTAAGTTGTTGTCAAAGTTGTTGTATCCAAGTGAATTTGTTCCAATATTTACTCTATGATTTGTTTGTTGTTTTCTTGATTATGTTGATCAAGGTCTGCTTGTGGAGAGGTTTCATAGGTGGTTGTTGATCTTGTAGAGTTCAAGATCAATTGTTAGTATTGGTTTTCTTGTTTTTCTTGGGAAGTGCACGTGAAATCTTGAGTTCAATGGATTGCCTTGAGTAGTCTAATTAAGCAGTTGGATGTAGCCTTCTTTAGAGGGTGAACTAGCCCAAATATCTTGTGTCTTCCTATTTCTCTTTACATATATAAAATCTTGAATACATTGTGTCCTTGTTATGGATATAAGGAAATCGATATAACACCTTAGAAACTGTAAGCAAGAATTACTTCTTGGTTTAATTGATTCAAAGAAAATATGAGAATTCTTTTACATTTCCGAAAAGTTGAGAAAATCTTGTAATAGTCAATTCACTACTCCTTCTCTTAAACTTGGCCTATTTTTCAACACACACAATTTCACTAGGTGACGGTGATAACAACAAAATCATCAAGCAACTAGTATGCTCGCGCAATGAGTGTGGGCTTCATGAACATCAACCCATAACTACATAGAATAATGCACTTGCTAGGAAACTAAGGTGCTCACCCAACAAAAAGACACGACAGAGATAACACATAAAAAAGCAAGCCAAATAATTATGCATCTAAATTACACAAAAACCTACTTATATAAAACAAAGGTCACACAAAACATAAAGATATTACACTGTTAATTGTAAGGATTCACTAGAAATGTATTATGATTTTTACAATCCACTAGTGAACATTACAATTGTAAATCTTCACTAAATAAATACAATATCATCTTAACGATCCACCGAACATTATCAATCATAAGGTCTTACTAGAAAATATAAGATTGTCTTAATGATCCACTAGTAAACACTATCAATCATAAGGCTTCTCTAAACAAATATAGGATCATCTCAACAATCCATTAGTATACGCTACCAATCATACAACTTCACTAAAAAATATAAGATCATCATGATATTTCATCAATAGGAGATATGATATATCAAAAGTTTTTCAAAAAAAAGATAAGTATTTATTATGAGCAAGTTGGTTGGTTAAACTATGTGAATTGTTTCTAAAGGCTTCATTAAACAAAGATTATCTTGATATTTCACTAGTAGAAGATATGGTTGATTGTTTTCCAAAAAGATATATAATATGAGAAAGATGATTGGATAACAACATAAGAAGTAATTACTTAGGTTTTAAGTTATATATCATGTTTATACTATTAAATATGAGCAAGATGACCAAGTAATGGTATATGAAATTTTTATTTAGGTTAACTTATGTGAAGTTTGTTGAAATAAATGGCTGAGTTTAAGAGGGGGGTGAATTAAACTCTTAAAGATTTTCGAAATTCAAGGCCTATTTAGAAAAACCAGATTCAAAATGAAGAGGAAAATCAATTCTTTAAAGGTTCTTGAAAAGCTTTTTATCAATGTATCATATATCCAATTCAATTAGCAATTTAAATTTCAATTACAGAATCTAAAAGAGTAGGGAAAGAAGATCAACACAAGAGATTTATACTGGTTCACCTTTCAACAAAGGCTACATCCAGTTTCCTAAACACCCAAACCAAATCAATTCACTAAATTTCAGTTTTTACATGAACCCTACATGAAAAACTAAAACTAGAAAAACTGCACCTGATCTTGAACCCTACAAGACCTTTAAACTCTTGTAAAACCCTATTACAAGAACACCTTAATCACCCTGATTAAGAGACGCAAACGCAGCTAACAAACACACAAAGAATTGGATTGAATTCACCTGGAAACTCAGTCCTAGACTGAAAAACAGAGCATGCAGCAGTATGAAAAACACAGTATGAATTCTTTGTAAGATTCCCTATTCAAATTGTTCTTGGACTTCTTGGAGAGATTCGCAAATTGATTTAGTGTATTAGAAAAATTTTCTTGCACAGTGGGTTCTTCTGTAAATGATTCGTCAATGAGTTCTTTGAATTTTAAAGTATTTATAGCAAAGTTGTTCCAGTAGTTTAAAACTGATTCTGATGAAAACAGTCGGTTGAAACGCGATTTAACTAGTTGTTTTCATTAAAATGAATTTTCCACAGAGCACCCCTTTTCTGAAAACTTGAAAACAGTCAGTTGAAAACACAATTTAACTAGCTTTTCCAGAGAGTTAGAATTTCTTAACAAAAGCTCCAGAATTTTAACTGGTTTAAATTCAGAAAAACAGCTAGCTAAAATTTGCCAAAAACAAAGCTTTAAAAATGAAAAACAGTTTAACTGATTGAATTCATATTTTTAATCAGTTAAAAACCAGTTAATACCTTTGAAAATATTTTAAAACCTTTTAAAACATTTCAAATCATTTTAAAACCCAAGATTAAGTCCAAGATTAATTGAAATGCATCTTACTACACATCCTAAGACACTCTAATCCTAAGACATAATCTTCATTCTTCAAGCACCATCATCTTCATCATCAAAGGTGGTTGGAGACATCAAATCCACTTGAAACCAAGTCTTCAAGTCCAACAAAGTTAA
The DNA here is from genome assembly GCA_030347555.1 of Lablab purpureus. Taxonomy (NCBI): domain Eukaryota; kingdom Viridiplantae; phylum Streptophyta; class Magnoliopsida; order Fabales; family Fabaceae; genus Lablab; species Lablab purpureus. The sequence goes on from CM059256.1 coordinate 18,397,575, forward strand.
GTCTCATCTCATTTATCAAAATTAACTAAGTCATAATTGTATTGGTAACTAATTTGATAGTCTATTATAGGAGAATATGACTGATGTAGAAGTTCTTTTATGTAAGTGGTTGGTTAGGAATAAGTAAATGAGGTAGTTTATTATTTAAGTGTCTACGTCTTCTAGGCTCAACACTACGGGGCTATAGTATCAGTAATTATTTCACCCCCTTATTGAAAGGATCTATAACTAACCAGCTAGACTTGTTTGGTAGTCAATAATGCATAAGTAAATGAAGTAGTTTGTCAAGTCCATACGTCCTCCAGACTTGAAACTAGGGGACTAGTATATTGGTAATTAGTTTGGTCTCTTACTAGCATGGACTATAAATGATTTGTCTAGCTGGTTGTAGATTCTGGTGTCTAATAACACAACATTCAATAACTACTCAAAATTTTAAGTGAAAAGCATAGAATAACGAATTAAGGTACTTCAAATCGATTGAAGATAATATGAACTTTAAGGGGTAGATATCATTTAGTATCCAAGAGGCAACAAAACAATAACAAGGTTTATAAAATGCAGTTCTCACAATGGTCGCACAATTTTGGATTTTCTAGTTAGAAGTGCAAGGAACCATACTAAGATACTTTGGGCTAGAATATTTGGCGCCTACACGTGGGACTAGGTGAAACATTTCCCAACATCCTTCCTTTGATTAAAGAAGCTAGTAAATATTGATCTACATGAAACCACCTCATTTGATGTTGTTGTGATAATACGTTACACATCAACCAAGCATGTGCATGACAATCAATAAAGGACCAACTGCATTTTACAATATGAAAAAGTTGGATTTGAAGTAGACGATTTGTAGTCAATGTACTACATACATCATATTGCATCAAACTTCAACAAAAAAAAATAAAAAAATTAGAGTTGAAGTGAAAACTAGTTAAGAGGGATATTAATATTTCTTAACTTTCATTACACATTATTAGAACATCACAAAATATTTAAATAAATTCATTATATTGTCACAGGTTACTGAATAAAGTAGTAAACTTTTCAAGTCAAGTTGTTAAATGTGAGATTAGAGTTTTAATAAGTTGTTTCACAAATATTAAAATATCATTAGAAAGGTGGACGAGTTCCAACAAGTTATTTCATCGATAAATAAAATATCATCGAAAAACTAGGTGATATCATGGTTTTTGTTCATTTAAAATACATCATTTATCATATTTATCACTGGATTTTCATTTTGTAACGACACATTTACTGTTTCAGTGTTTCTTGATTCCATTGTATCATATGTCTCCCCAAACAAGTTATTTGATTGATAGATAAAATAGCATTGGAAAAGTAAGTTGAAATGTATGATAGAAACAACAAAATATAATCAACTTATGACAATCAATCTCTTCTATACATATGAACTGTATTTTGAACGAAGAATTTTCCTTATTCATTTATGTTCTTGTTGAAACAATATTTGAAATAACAAAATTATGATTTAATGAATAAGAAATTCTTCAGGTTCAATATTCAAAGTTTAAATGACCTCAAGGCATGCAAGTTCGAAATCTTTAATATGAGAAAATCTCCAACTGTATCCACCACCTACTAGAAAACTAATTCAATTTGAGCCTTTTACATTACATTTTCAGTAAAATCATTATCCCAACTAGCTCATTATCTTCTAAAATTTATACCTAATTTATCTAGTTCTAACTTTTGTGCATTATCGATCTTAGAACGATCTCATTGGATAGTTGCAATAATTATTTAAACTCTAAATCTTAAGATCCTAACTATTTTATACATATAAAGAGAGAAATATGTTAAAGTGATAACAATAAATTTAAATACTTAAAAAAAATCAATCATTATCTAATCTATTTAAGATAATTCATAATTACTAACATTAATCATGAGTCTAAATGAAACCAACACAATGATAATAATATAAAAACATGAAAAAAAGAATATCACTATCTTACTAAAAGCCATAATAAAAATTCTCAATTTAATCCACAAAAATTCTCACTTTAATCTACAAACAATATAATATACGTTGAAATTGAAATTGTTATTACCAGCACCACTAAACATTTTTGGTATGATGAATAGATAGATACCATACATTAGATGTGAGAATGTATAGATAGCATGTGTTTCAAAAAAGTCCAGCTTCGTCTGCCATTAATTACGTGCCACCAGCAAAAGCTTCGTAAACAGTAAAGAAAGGGAGAAAAAAAATTATGAAGGGCCCTATCTACCCCACCAAGTACGCTATCAAGATTCTGCTTACACCCTTTGGGGCAACATCACACGAACCTCTCTCACTCTTCACTCTTCACTCTTCTTCACAGCTCCTAGCTCTCTCTTCCTCACATCACATTCAACCCACAGAGAAGAGAGAGAGAGAGAAGCATGAAACCCAACGACAACATGGCCATGCTGACGAAGACAGACTCCGAGGTTAGCAGCCTCTCCCAGTCCTCCCCACCCCGCTCTCCCCGGCGGCCCGTCTACTACGTCCAAAGCCCTTCCCGCGACTCCTCCCACGACGGCGAGAAGACCACCAACTCCTTCCACTCCAGCCCGCTCCAAAGCCCATTGGGCTCCCCGCCCCATTCCCACTCCAACTCCTCGCTCGGCCGCCACTCCCGTGAGTCCGCCTCTACGCGCTTCTCCGGCTCCCGCAAGAGCAGCTCCACGAACCGCAAGGGCCCATGGAGGCCCTGGAAGGACCACTTCCACGCCATCGAAGAAGAGGGTCTCCTCGATGCCCACGACAATGCCCATCATGGCTTCCCTCGCCGCTGCTATTTCCTCGCATTCATCCTCGCCTTCCTTCTTCTCTTCTCCTCTTTCTCTCTCATTCTCTGGGCCGCAAGTCGCCCCCAAAAGCCTTCCATTTCACTCAAGGTTATTTCTTCTATACTTCTAAACACATTCATTTCACTTTCAGTCAGTAACTCTTCCAAATCAATTCATGTTGCAATCTTTCAGAGTATAACCTTCGATCAATTCCTGATTCAAGCGGGTGCCGACGTCTCTGGAGTTGCCACCAGCTTGGTCTCCATGAATTCATCTGTGAAATTGACGTTTCGTAACACAGCTACATTTTTCGGAGTCCATGTCACCTCCACTCCCCTAGATCTAAACTTTTATCAACTTACCCTAGCCACAGGAACTGTGAGTTGATAATTACTTTCTTAGCATAATAATTATCATTACATTTTGTAAATGTGGGGATTAATTTAATTTGATTAACTTTGCAGATGCCAAAGTTCTATCAATCTAGGAAGAGCCAGAGATCTGTTAGAGTGATGGTGAAAGGGAGTCACATTCCACTGTACGGAGGGGGAGCAAACCTGAACACAGTGAACGGGGCACTTGTTGAAGCGGTGCCGTTGACGTTGAGCGTGAGGGTGCGGTCCAGGGCTTATGTTTTGGGGAAATTGGTGAAGCCAAAGTTCCACAAGAAGATTGAGTGCTCTGTGGTTTTGGATCCGAAGAAGATGGGCGTGGCCATTTCGCTCCTCAAGAAGTGCACTTACCAGTAAAGTCAACACACACTGATTAATTACTTAATAAATCAAACCTTAATAATTTGTTTTCAAGGGTGTGGTTGGATGTAGTCGGTGCTTCAATTTTCAACATCTATTGTTATGTATTTTCAAAGCTGAAGATAAATCACTTTTTTTTCTTACTAGCTGAGTTTCTCTTTCCCATTTTCCCCCTATCTAATGTACTAATGTACCAAGAGTACGGAGTTGCCGTAGTTGGAACAAATAACAAATTATTGAATTCATGAACTGCATTGTATTTGCATCCCCAACCCCACAAGATTTAAGTAGATTTCTGGCTCAAATCATGGTTACAATATGCTTTACGTTACATATAGAATAATCCAGTTCATGTTGTTTATGATTTAAAGAATGATTCTAAATTCGCCTCACACATTGCGTTGTTCACATGTCCGCTTTATGGAAGCGGGAAAAATACCTGTAAGGTTTTCTTTGATTTGTTAAAGAAGGAAAAGACAAAAGCTTAGATAGCACTCTGCACTATTATAATTTCTTTTAAAGTGATTACGCTACAGTATAAAAGACGTTTAAAGTAATGTTTTCAATATTTGTCCTGTTATTCAACTCACAAAAATATTATACCTCCTCTATTGATTTAACTAACCATGATAATACTTTTTTCAACAAAAACCTATTTCTAAAAAATTTTAAAATTCAAACTTTTCTCAAAATATTTATAAATGTAGACCTTTTATTTCTTCTCAGTTCAAAATTCCACATCGATAAAATTGAAATTTTTAGTTTCGTGTTTGCATCCCAATTGAGGCAAAATTCAGTTCTCAAAAATATATGATTAATATTTAACAATAGTTTTTTAGTTTTGCTTGAATTAGTAATAACATTCATGTTGGTTTTCAAACATATTGTTTATCCTCTATTAATGTTTGCACTCTAGTTAATTCAATTTTAAAAATATTTTAAGTAGATGTCCACACCTATTTATATATTATATTTTGATTAAATATTTAGTTTATGTGTAATCTTTAATAACTTTATTTTCTTAATCAATAAATAATCTCCATACAATTAACAATTTTAACCACTCATTCAAATTCAACATGGATATATCAAGATCATACTAGTTTTTTTAGAACTCCCACAACCTCCAACTTCAATAATGACCAACACAAATTAAAAAGAAACAAGCTCCAAAATTGTCATTTAACACATCACAAAAAAAAAAAAAAGAGCAACACTTTTACATGAACACTTATATTTATTATGTGTGTTCTACTACTCTTTGTTTGTATGGACAAGTTTTGTTACCTTCATCTAAAGCTTAATATCGTGTTCTTGCCACTAGTGTTTATGAGTTGCAATGGTTATATATTTACTCAATGATCTTCAAATAACAACTGTTACAATAAACCTTTATTGTGACAATCAAGTTGCAAGACATATAATATCAAATCTAAATTTTCACAAAGCACATTGACATTGATTATCAAGTCATTAGAGAGAAGTTACAAAATATTTGGGTCCATCTACCATCTATTAGAACTAATAAATAGCTAGTGTACATGTTCAGTAAAGCTCTTGATCATGCTTCTTTTAATGTTAATGTTGTAAAACTTAGGATGTTCGATCTTGTTAGGATACAAGTGTAATGTTGGAGTCTCATATTGGGTAGAAATGAGTAAGTTGAACACCATATAGGGAGGTGAGGTTCCAGAATAGAGTTACCAGCGAGATGAAGTATCCTAGGTTAGGGATCCCAAATTAGAGCCACCAGTGAGATGAGGTATCCCAGAATAGGGATACCAGGAAGGGTACTCATGGTTAAAAAAGGGAATGTACCAATGTGGATGAACTCACACTTGAGGGGAATATTTTAGGATATAAGTGTGATGTTGGACTCCTACATTGGGTTGGAGGTAATGTCATAGACACTTGTGTGGTTGTACTTGTAACTCATTCTCCTTTCTAAAATCTCCCAACATATCTATGTTTCCAAACTTGACAGAAGATGTTGCAGCCCTACTTTATTTTGTTATTAGGCTAAGAAAACCCATATTTTCTTTTTCCCCACTTCTTACTTTATGTAGTTTGTATATAAAGCACGTGCCAACATGTTTTATAATATACACAAATATAATAAAATACTTCAACAAATTGTTCCTTGTTTTTGTTTTAACCGTCCTCTACTATGAGTTCTTAATTAGTTGAAATTAAGTAAAACGAGAATAGTTTCATCTTACTTGCAAAATATATATATATATATATAATAGTTATCATACATACATCATGATGGATGAGTAATGAGGCAGTAAATTGATGAAAATGAGTTAAAAAATGCAATTATCAACTCGTTAAAAAAATGGTTGCTTCATCGGTTAATTTTTTTATTGAATTAATTTTGTCAGTCCTACAATAATATAATTATACATAATTGATAATATTTTCATAATCAGATTCTAAATCAACTTGTTAAATTATATGTGAGGATCAACATATGGTCTCCATGTTCAAAATTGTTACTTGTGGGCTCGGTTCATCTATTCATTTTGTGCTTTTTCGATTTTATGTTAAATTAATGGGTTATTAAATTAAAATATATATATTTTATATTGATAAAAAATAATTTATACATGTTTCAATAAAATAATATTTTTTAATATTTAAATATAAATATTATTTTATAAAATAATTCAACCTATAAATCTAGCCTAAATCTGTTAAGATTGTAAGGTAAATGGATTAAATAAAATTTGGTTTAGTGTAATTTGTGGGAATGTTTCGGACCAAGCTATCATACCAAATCCATTTTAAAAAATTCTAGTTGAATCAAGATAACATTTTATTAAAAATAGAACATTCATCAAATAAAAGAATATATTTTATATTCATTAGTTTAATGGCAGTTCAACTAATAATGATAAATTCTATATTTTAATTATACAATAATGTATTTATTAGTTATGATCTGACAAAATAAGCTATGGAAACCAAATTAATATAATTTAATTATTTTAATGATACGTAAGTAGAAAAATAATAACAAAATATTGTATAAAAAAATAGTTTAGTACATAACTATCATTCCGTTAATTTTTTTTTAACCAAATTAAAGGTCTCAAGCATTAAACACAATTGGTTCTACTTGTTCTTTGGTCATAATTTTAAAATTGAAAGAATTGACACTTGACAAGTTGATTCATTTTATGAGGGAACTAGTCTTTTAACTTGTTCTAATATTAATAAATAACTTGCGCTTAATATAAGAAACAACAAAATATAAGTTTCATAGTAATTTTTAAAAAAATTATAGATATAAAAATTAAAAATATATTTATCTTCAAAGGCTGGATATGATTATCATTCGATGAAATGCTACTCTTTACAGTGTTACAAATTCACCAAAATTAATAAAAAGTGTACTATATGGTACAAAGAGTTTTTTAGGGTCACAATTATGTGGCCCATCTTTCACATGGACTGGTTCAACATTGCTCCAAATTAGATCAATCTTAACATTTTATTTTCTTGTTTCTTCATTATGGCTAACATCTTTCTTCCAGCTCAAAAATGGGTGTTTTGCCAATAACTCTACCCAGAGTGTGTTCATCTGCACATCATTGCTTTTCACACACTCCGATTTCAATTTTGAGTTTCCTTTTGCCGCTAGGTAAAGCGAGTTTGGTTTTATGTAGCTGGCAATATTATGATTCAATTATATATGAAGCTATATTTTTTTAATTTTGCTAGTTGTTTTATGCAAAATATGGATCATAAAACTATGACTAGCAATTTATTTTCCTTTCAATTTATGATTTTATGTTTATTTGAGCAATAATTTCTGAGATAGGGTAAATTTTTTTAATTCACACACATTATTGCTAAACTTGTGGTTATATAAACCACTTCACCAATTAATAATATAGATAGTAAATACATTTTTTCATATTAATTACTATTATATGAATAAATATTTTTATTTTTAAAATAAAATTACGAAAAATATGAGAAAAAATATTAAAAGAGATAAAAGAAAAAAATATATTAAGAAATACATGGCAGCTTGAATTATTTTCATTGTCATTACATCGAAGTATTTATACAAATAGGTTTATCAAAGTGTTTTTGTCTTTAAACATTATCCTATTATTTACATAATTATTTTTTGAAAAAATGAGTTGTACTTGTAATTATTCTGCGACTCATTTTTTAAAATAATGACTTCGTTAATTCTTCTCAAATTGATTTTTTTTAAGTTCTTCAAGTTTCATAAAGAATTACTTGAACTGAATTTCTCTTAAATTTATTAAGCTTTATAGGACATTATTTAAACTTAATTTATTTCAAGTTTAATTGTTATTAATAATCTTTATCTTTGGAAGATATCTATATTATATATATCTCATAATATATCCATTTCTTTTCTCAGTACATTATTTTAGTTTTCTCGATATAAAAATGCTATTTAAATTTTATTTTAGTTTTCTCATTAAAATAATTGCTATTTAATTTTTTTTCTATTTTTACATTCAAAAACTAAAAGATTTCGAGTAAATTTCTTTCATCCTTACATTAGTATAATTATAAAAAATAAAAGTGTTACATTTTCCATATAGACAAAGCATCATTATAAGTTATAATTCACTTTCGACAACATGATTAAGCTCGCCTTGATTAGACTAGTTTTTGCTTAAGCCATGACACAAGTAATTACAAAGCAAATGAATGAATAAATATTAACATTAATGAACTTATATCAGTGGAACATTTACACTTGCCAATATCATAAGTATATGTTATCAATAATGATGTTTTATAAATTAGATCAATCATTGAATTGAAAAAGGTATTAATTTACGGTTGGTAATATGGATAACTAATATACTTTGCAATATTTAATATATTCATTTGTAACAAATTATATCCTCTTAAAAAATTATTAGCAATATGAAATCACAAGAACTTAGGTTATGAAAAAAATCTAATAGTTTTAAGTAACTATATTATACCTCTTTGGTGAGATGGAAATTTATTAACAATGTTATAATCCACACACTTCTTATTGTATATTGAAATTTTATTCTGCCAAAAATATAGTTTTGGCTGAATTAAAAACATGAAAAGAAAAAACATAATTGATTCTTCTCTACCAGTTCTTTGGTGACTACTTGAAGTGATTATTATGCCAGTTTGATCTTATCAATAACTTGCAATTATTATAAAATAAATAAAATTGAATTGTAAAATAAAATTGAATTTAAAAAAAGTAAATAAATTAGAAGTATATTTTTCATAAAATATGATTGAAATTAGATGGAGAACATGCACGTGATATACTTAGAATAGTGTTGCAAAATTGAGGAACAGGAAGAGAATAGTGATTATATTGTACAGAGTTATGTGGCCCGTCTTTCACATGGACCTTGTTCAAAAGCGCTTCCAAATGGATCAATGTAAATACATTTTATGATTATTGCTTTGTGGGCTACCATCAGTGCTACCAACTCTACAACGGCCTTCTTCAATCTTAATTTCTGTTTCGATCTGTCAATTCTAATTTCTGGATGCTAAATCAACGTTTCAAAATATAATTAGTATAAATTTCAAAAATAGTTATTACAAAAGTTAACAAAATCATCATACAAAACCTAATTTGTCATTAGATAGCATGTAATTTGTAAACACCTTTCAAATAAGTTTCACTACACTTTAATTTTTCCGCTTCTAATTACAGTGTCATGTCATGGTTAGAACCTCATTCTCAGACGTATGATCAAAGATTAAAAGGATCAATAATATATCTTTTATGGATTATAACTTTATTTTTTTTATTTTTTAAAACAATTTACTTAGTTTTTACAAAATCATGAAAAAACAAGTAAAAATGATGGGAAGGAGTAAATTTTTAGTTTGTTTACTTTTGTTATAAACTTATGTTACTGTTTTAAGTATCCAATGCTACGTAGTAAAGCGCATTTTAGTGCCCACAAAAAACCGTGGCCATTGTTTATGATCGTTGAATACTTCCCAGGTTGACCTTGTTTTTTAATAGACGAGGTTTAATTCTCCTTCTTGACTTTTACTTTCTATTCTACCATTCTTGAAAGATTTTTCTAAATGACCAAAATAAATGTATCTCACAAAAATCTGACGACAAGCTGAGTGTTATGTTTGCCTCCTTTTCTTTTCTGGTTTTGAATAGATAGGAATGTGGGAGTTGTTATTTGACCTTTTACTTTTGGGTCTAGTTGTTACGATCTAATACGTATATGCCGCTGCCACAAGAAGAAAATCTAGAATACTTTGATCTCACTCCTACGTTGCCAAAATTCTATAACGCTTTGTGTGAATTTGGTAATGGTCGATTCTTTTCTTTCCAGCATACCTAATCGTGTACGTGGATTATGTTCAGTGGATTTAGAAGAAATTTAGATGGTATTCCACAACCGGGAGATGGGTGTTTTTCCCATCACAACTTTTGAATGTTAAATTGTTGTGTTCATCGTCATAATAGCATCTAGCACTATTAATTCCGTGTTTTTCCAATTGAGGGAAGAGCTGTGTTCACGCTGGCACCAGAGACTGTGAAGGCCCAGGTACTCCCATTACCTTTTTCATTTCACACTAAACTTAAACCGACAAAGTCAGACGAAACCACAATTTAAAAAAAACAGTGTACTCCAACACCAAATTAATTTGTCAAAGTGTTAAAAGCCAAAATTAAATAAAAGAAGTTGGGGTGCTTGACTCCGACCATAACGACGCAAAAGTTTTAAACTTCATTTACCCCATATTCTCTTTGACAACATGCAATCATGCCTTCAATAATCATGTCAACGCTTTTACAACCACGGGTTTACGCCTCACCCCAATTCATCTAAAAGTTAAAACTTTAAACCCAAATAAAACAAAGTTAAGAAATTAAACACAAATAATCATAGTAACCCAGTAATTTTACTATAAAATCAGCCTCTGTACAGCGCGCCACAACCGGCGCCAGTTAAAACTCTTCCATCAAGTCCCTTCACAAATCACAAATGTACGTATGTGTATCCTACCCAATTTACAAAAATTTAAATCAATGAATTTTAATATAATCAAAATTGAGATTGCGATCAACAATCTTCCGATCCCTCTGCAATTTCACCTAACACTACTCCAACCATCTGATTCCGACCAACTCGCCGGCCGATTGACGGTCGAAATCCGACGCAGCCGGTCCTCCGGCGAGCAGAAACCTTCCAAACGCGACTCATCAAAATTCCACGGCGATTGAGATTCCGGCGAACTGGGAAGTGAAGACGCCGCGCTAGAAACCCAGTCCGGGAAATCGAAGTGACTTCTGGGCGATTCGTGAACGCGCTTAAATAAAACAGTGTCATCAGAAACAAAAGGGTGTTTCAAAAGCATCTCTGCACTCCACCTCTTTTTAGGATCCTTAACAAAACACTTCTCGAGAAAATCCTTCCCCTCTTTCGACAAATTCTCAGGCATCTCGGGAATCTCTTCTCCCACCCCAATTCGAAGCAACAAGGACCACATACTGGACCCCTTCTCCACCTCCCACGCTGGTTTCCCGGTCACCATCTCCACAACGGCGCATCCCAGAGCCCATATATCCGCCGGCGACTCACACTCACCGTCGATCACTTGCTCCGGCGACATAAACAGCGGAGTCCCCCTGCATTCACTCTTCCTCTGTTTTCTCTCCCCTGCCTCCTTCGCCAGACCGAAATCCGCAATCTTGATTTCCCCGTCCTCGAATACGAGGATGTTTTGCAGCTTTATGTCGCAGTGGACAAACCCGTTTTGATGCACGTGATTCAAGCCTTCCACTATAGACCTCGTGTAACGCCGGACCTCAGGCTCGGGAATCCGGCCACCGCAATTGTTTACCTCGTCTGCGAGACTCCCAGCGGCTGCGTATTCGAGGAACAAATTGTAGTACTCAACACCATTCTCGAAACTGTAGTCGTCTCCGAAACAGCGAATAATCCTGGGACACGGAGCTAGGCGATCGAGCACGTGTTTCTCGTTCCTGAGCCAACACGAGGTGAGTGGTTGGGAGGACTTGACGGCGGTCAGAGACGGAAAGAGAGAGGGATTGGTTGTCGGAATGAGTAAACTAACGGTGGCGAAAGTCCCTCGGCCAACGGGGTCCCCTCGAACCCAGTCCATGTGTTGCAATGAATCGGTGTGGTGACTGTGCTGGTGGTTTGGCTTTGTGGGAAAGAAAAAAAGAAAGAAAAGAGAGGTGAAGTAATGGGAATAGGAATAAGAAAGAAGTGTGAAGTGTGGGTTCCAAAGAATGAGCAAGGCGCTGTTTTATATATGGTGAAATATGGTTGATATTGAATGACCTAGGGCTTAAGGCGTCTGGGGAAATAAAGATATTTAATTTAAGAGGAAAAAAGGGGAACCAAAATACCAAATATTCGTAGATGATTGAAGCACGTGATAGGCGAGGATATTTTCACGCCAAGGAGTGTGTTTTCCTGATTTGGGTGAAGTAGCATACCACACTTCTGAACGTGGTTGATGAGATGAACGTTTCCCAAAGATTTTATGACAGATATCACGCTGCTATGAAAGTGACTTCTAAATACGTCCCCGTAAATTCTACTAGTAATATCATTATTATTAACACTATTTTTTTCAATTTATGAGACTATGTATGGTACGTGCAATTTCAGTAATCATGTCCTTTTACGCATCTTCTGCACTCATATCAGAGTATCTAAGCGTATATTAATAGGGAGGGTTTCTTTTGTCCTAGTTAAACCTTTACACGCATTAGCTCCTAAAATTTAGTTATTATATCTGCGGTGTGTTTTGCATTTATCATATGACTGTTTGTTTCGGGCAGAAATTTATGGCCACCATATTCACAGTCTTCCCTGCTTCCTACTCCCAATTTCTCCTCACTCAATCTTATCCTTTTTACAAATTGCTAGGTAGTTGTTGCTCAAACTTAACAAATTCCTATTTCTCTATTTTAAATATTCGTACTGTTTCTTCGAATATTCCTCATCCAAGGTTCTTCCTCACTTTTTTAAAAAAGAAAATTATAGGAAATTACAGACACTGATTTAATAATGATTCAACAGGTCACATCAATATTTTTTTAACATAAGCTATATTAAGAGTAAATTATTTTTGGGCTTTCATATATGAGTACGTTCATTCTTTTATTGTAGTTTGAGAAATTATGCGTGAATATCACTCAACTTAGTTAACTAATTTCTTATGGTAATTGTGCATAATTTTATTTTCAATTATGTGCGCACATTAAACAACATTAAATTAAGTGTATATATATATATATATATTATTTCTTAAAATATTTTACTCCTGAATTTCTTTTTCATTTAACACGCTCCTTTTTTTCAATTTGATAGTGTGCAATCAATCAAGATTCAATATATAAATATACGTTATAAAAAAAACAATATATGATCGAGTAGATTGTTTTGATAATATATCCGAACGTAGAAAGCATGGATTGAAAAGGTAGATGGTTTCCTGTCTGTATCCCATTATTATTTATTGGAAATCAATTCAGAGCCAAATCAGCTAGGCTTATATTCTTATTTGTGGTCAGATTAAATCAATCTAAATTAGATTGCTCAATTGGAAAGGTGATAAAAATGTGCTGTAAATACTATTATAAAAAAAACCACGTTGCCAATCTAAATAAAAGGTTCATGTTTGGCATTGAAAATTAAAATATAGAGACTGGATTTGTGCAATTACCAGCCGACACCCGCAAAAGATGCGGGGTTGGACAGTTGATACGTTCAAACGTGAATTTAAGGATTAAGGGATTTAAAGTACTAAAGTTACATGTGGAGATGAGATTTGATTTTACACTATGATAAAATCAATATTTTACTTTTATCTTTATTTTTATTTAGTATATGATATTAAAAAAAAAGAATGACTCCTAAAAATATAATGTCAGGATTTGCTTTTATGCTAATATATATTTGATTAGGTCCTCCATATAAACTCATTATAAAAAAAATTATTAGTATAGTTTACAATGATGTTTGACTTTTATAAATAATATATGATTTGACAAGATTTCTTAATTAAATGGACTAATTCATGTTTATAAATATTTTATTAAAATAATTTTTTTAATATTAATTTATATAACAATCATATGTTCAATACATTAATTAATATATAATAAATAAAAATAAAATAAATAAATTTTTGGTTGAATTGAATTTTGTAACAATTAATAGTAGAAAAAAGTATTAAATGTTAAATTGAATTCGACTTGATGATAATTTATAGAAGTACAAAATATTGAATTTTAGGTTGAATTAAACTTCTTGACGTAGATTGTAAATAACTTGCAGAATTCACATATAAAAACACACATTGTGTTTATTATAAAAAAACTTGCATTAAAAAATTTACTAAAACTCTCATTAAAAAATTTACCAAAACTTATACAAGTTACGAGTTATATGGATGTGATCTACAAAATTTTACTTAAATACCTAATAAATTTTAACTCAAAATTTCAACAAAATTTATTAGTAATATTTAAATTTAATACATGATTAAGATTTATTTAAGATATGTACGTCATCTATATGAGTTTGTTTTAAATTTAAGTGTATTGTGATAATTAAGTTTAAGTTGAGGAAGAATAGAATTTTGAGTGGTTTTAATAGTAAATGTTAAATTTTACTTGCCAGAATTTTAAAATAAAAAAAAGTTACGAACTTAAAAAACTTAGGTATGCAACTAGAGATTTTAAATTTTATTTTTATTTCAATTAAATAACTTTTCTTTTTCTTTCAACATTTTTTTCATTTTGTTCTTGATTTAGAAAAAAAAAACTTAAAAAATTTTACTCTAATAAGCTCTTATTCATCCTCCTTTTCTATTTTCAGTATGATTTATAATTTGGGAAAGTTCAGGATTTTGAGTTAGAAATTAATTTTGGGATATTTAATAATTAGGATTTTTTGAAGTGATTTAAGAGTTTTTTAGAGTATTTTTTACTCTTTTTTCCATTTAAATTCCTAGATACTTATTATACTAGAAAAATAAAGATAAGAAATTTTGCATATTGAAAAATTCAATTTAAGTCATGATTGAGAAAACAATATTGTGTATTGTTGTAATTTTTTTCATCTTATGATTTAAATTCGTAACACTCCAATTTTATATATTAATTATCATGTTAGTTGGTATGTCTTCATAATATATCATATATATCAAATAAATAAATATATATATATATATATGTGTGTGTGCGCGCATATGTGTGTATGTTGTAATCTTTTTCATGTTATGATTTAAATTCGTAACACCCTGACTTTATATATCAATTATCATGCTAGTTGGTATGTCTTTTAATATATCAAATATATATATATATATATATATGTGTGTGTGTATGTATGTATGTATGTGTATGTGTGTATGTATGTATGTATGTATATATGTGTGTATGTATGTGTGTGTGTGCGTATGTGTGTGTGTAAATTTTATTTATGCTTTTTTGGAAGTTTGCTCACTTGTAATCACACTTGCATAAGAATATGTTCTTATACAAACTACCATTATAATAGTGTCATCCATACAAATAACAGAGTGAACTAGCTAAAATAACATAAATGTTTTTAGTCCTTGAACTATTTGTTAAAATTGTGTTTTGAATGATCCTCGATGACAAATAAAAATATCTCTAAGAAGAGGAAAGCGAGAGAAAATGGAAGGGAAAAGAGTAAAAGAAGCCTAAGAAACGGATGATAGTGAAGTAGGAAACTATGAAAAAAATAGAAAACTATGAAGAAGAAAAATAAAGGATAAAAAGAAATTTTGACATATCATCAAAAATCATTTACACGAGTTTATAAAGTATAAGGACAAAATAAATCAAAAGTTTACCTTAGAGACGAAACACAATTTTGACAAATAATTTAAAGACTAAAAAAATATTTGACTCATAACATAAATCACATATGCTTATCATCAACATTCAAAAATCACACATCAACATTAAGCATGTGACCATCGCAAGTAATAACACCAACAAACCTTATATTTAGTCACATGCTGGCCATGTCTAAATATAAAGTATCTTTCGTTAAACTGTAACCATGGTAAACAAGTCTTACCAAGTGCTAACACCTGATCTCGCACTTGAACTAGGTTAAGATTTTTTAAGGTCAGAGTAGAATAAAACATTTGTTATCCTAACCAAATGCACATATATTCCATGAGTTTGATGTAAATCTCTCTTAATTTCTCACTATCTGATGTCTTGTAAGGCAAATAACATTTATAAATAAGTCATCAAATATATACAAATTTTACGTATGGATTTTGGAAAATGTTTTTTTAATAACTAATTCGTGAATATGCTAGTAAATAAATTAATTGAACTAATATAACTAAAAAAATATATTTATTATCAATATTCCTTTTCATTTATATATGTGCTTATATTGAATTTTCATGATTGTCATTATGGAGCACTCTTGTTTTCATCTCGCTGCAGCTATGTTGTTCTAAATAGTCTCAATGCTTTGTTCCTTGCTTTTCATTGCAACTCCAGTTGATGTTTCTTTCCCATCCTCAACCAACAATGTTTCCTAACCATACCAATCTTTTGAGCCTTATAAACCTTCTGTAACCCTGGTAAGTTAAAATCCTGAAATCCCTAGTGAGTTTAAATCCCCAGATTGCATTCTATTGTAAAGGAGATTGAAAGCCCTACAAAGTGAAAGTTGAAAACCATTTGAAAGTTCACGGTTAGAGATTTGAATGGTGAATTTCTTTCTTATTTCTATCCATTCTTTTTATACGGTCTTTGATTTTATTGTCATGGGAGCTTCTAATTCACCATTCTTAACAACCACTTTATTGCATTGTCCACGTTTATTGATGTGGTAATTGTGTTTTTCTATGAGGCCTTGAAGACTTAAATGTAATATAATAGGTATATTATTTATGCTATTCCAATAATACCTATAACTTGAATTAAGAGTATATATAAATAAATGTAATATTATACGTAATTTTCGTAAAATAAAATAAAGTGTTTGTGATGGGAAGAAAAAGGAAGTTGGCATGAATGCAGGCTACTATAGTCGTAGCTATAATAATGGTGTACGTGCTTCCTCTTATTATCAATTTTTGAAAATAGATGGAGGCATGTTGAGTGTGAAACCAACGGCGACGTTTGACTGGAACTCAATGCCTTTCCTTTGCCGCATGGGTATTTGGCGGTACCCTAATATTAAAATAACCAATACCACACTTCTCTTATGCTGTTATTACTTGCAAAATCATCAAATCTCAAGACCACGCCGACAACTTCCACTAAACATTTTGAGGAATTTCATGTACTCAACAAACCAAAAATTGCCAAATTATCAAACTCTAATAACAGGGTTAGGAATCCCCAGCAACCAACTAAATAATTAACTATTTATTACTTCTCCTCCTAAACTTGTTCAATGCACCTCTATAAAGAACCAATCATACACTATCCAACACTAATGTTATTTTTCACCTTACTTCTTTACATTTTCTTATACTGAGGTTAAATCAGAAGAAAAAGTATTAGATATATGTGATGTAATACAACAAATAAATTATGAACAAGTGGTTATTTCCACTCACAAAAACGTGCCGCTCACACTAAAAAATTTTAAAATGCTTTTTATTTTAAAATATCTGAATAAGAAAATCATAAAAAGGAAAAAGTACAATATGAGATATACTTTTACATTTATGGAGATTTCAGTTTATAGCAGCATGGAAATTAAATCGTACTATCTTAATAGTATGCTAATGCGTTTTATTTTAAATACCAAATAATATATTTCCTAAGAATCTATATTCTAGCTATATAATATTTTTCTTTTTTTTTCTAATATTTCCTTTTGTATGAACTATACTCTAGTAATATAATATATTTTTTCTAATATTTTCCTTTTTCATTATATGTTATAAAATGTATTAAAAAGTATTTTTACCTCGTATACTACAAGTATGAGTTCAGATGATTTATTAAAAAAAATATTATTGGAGGATCTAATTTCAGAAACTACCAGTACATCATTACAATATAATATATGATTAGAAAAGAAATGAGGAAGACAAATGTTTATGGAGAGGATGGAAAACAAGGTATTCAATCAAATTTATATATTGTGTGATTCAAGCCTCAAAAGTAGGAGAATAGTATATAATTTATTAAACAAATTATTTTTATTAATTATATTATTATTTATAAAATAATAAAATTAGTTATTAATTATATTAAAGATTAATTTAAAATTTAATTTACTTAATGTTAAAAATTAATTTAGATTCTGATTTAAAAATTAATTTAGTTATCATTATATAAAAACTAAATTTATAATTTTTTAAGATTAATAATTTTTAAAAAAAATATAATTTTTATTATAATAAAAATTATTTTAGACACTAGTTTATAAAATAATTTTTAATTTGTTTACTGTAATGATTAATTATTGTTTTTTTAAATTAGTTTATATATTTAATAAATTTTTTGAAGTGACTGCTTTTCAAAACAACAAATTTTGTGTTTCATATAGAAACTCTATAGGAATAGGTTCCGATATAAAATAACAGAAAAATAGTGTGATTACAGTTGTTCTCATATATTATATATTATATATTATGCTTTTTGTCATATCAAATGAAGAATTGGCATAACATTTTTACATGTAAAAAATTCTATAATGTTTGGTCTATTTGTAACTGAAGAATGGGAATGTGTAAATCTCTACATTGTAATGCTTACACAATGTTAATCAGCATAATGTGGGAGTAAGATAGTTTACCATCATTTAAAGCATTTGGAAAGAGAGAAATAGGTATATTTCTCTTCAACAACACCAAATTCTACTAAGAGTGTTGATAATTTGACAACCCCACGTCAACACAACTATTTTACAACTGTTAAGGTGGTGGTAAGAGAAGAAAACTGTTTTTATTAAATATGGGTCTCACATAAGGTTAGGGTTTCAATGTTTGAAAAGTCATACTGAGATAACCATTTATTTGAACGAGGTAACTACTTATTTTGTAAAACTAAGTTGCGGTAAAAATTACACATTGTATTGGTTTAAACCTGTGGTGAAGTTGTGGGTATCAAAAAATCTCATCCATCATAATTTAAATGTGTGATGTGATGTGAAACTCCCTCCTTATTAGACTTGGAGCATTCAATTCACAGTAATGTTCAATGTCTGAAACCTCACATTGAGGTAACCATTTATTTGAACTAAGATAACCACTTACTTTGTAAAACTGAGTTGCGGTAAAAATTACACTTTATACAGGTTTGAACCCATGGTGAAGTATGTGGGTACTAAAAAATTTCATCTACCATGATTTAAATGTGAGATGTCATATGAAACTCACTCCTTATTAGACTTGGTACATTCAATCCGCAATAGTGTTCAGTGTCTGAAAACTCACACTGAGGTAACCACTTATTTGAACAAGGGTAACCACTTATTTTGTAAAACTGAATTGCAGTAAAAAATACACTTTATACAGGTTTGAACCTATGGTGAAGTGTGTGGCTATCTAAAAATCTCATCCACCATGATTTAAATTGTGATGACATGTGAAACTCACTCCTTATTAGACTTGATGCATTCAATCCACAACAGTGTTCAGTGTCCGAAAACTCACACTGAGGTAACCAGTTATTTAAACAAGGATAACCACTTACTTTATAAAATTGAGTTGTGATAAAAATTACACTTTGCACAGTCCAAAACACAGTCCAACATAATCCCTAGAAAATGCTATCATTCCAAAGCTTTACCGATTCAGAGAACTATAGAAAACACATTGCCATAAGAAAAGCCGAAGACAACCGAAACAACCCCACAAACACCGTCGGAGACAGATAGCCCCACTAAAACATCACCACCACTCCAAATCGCTGCTGGACAAAACCCACCACCAGGAGAGTTCCTAAAGCATTGTGCTACTACCCACACCTAACCAACATCACCGTCGAAATCCTAAACCGCACACACCACAACACGAGCCAAGGAAAAACGAAAAAACTCAAACCCAAACTCGTAAGGACAAGAAAACAAGAGAAGGAAGAATGCTTGCAAGCACGAAAACAGGAGAGAACAAAGAAGCAAAAAGATTGAACCTTCTCCGATGACACTACAGGTTTCCTCCACTCTCATCTCCTCTCTTGTGGATACCCACTGTCTGCTAACTCTAAATGAATGCCCTTACCCAAGATCTAACCATCTCCGACAGCACCACAAGTTTCCTCCACTTTTATCTCCTCTTTTGTTGATACCCACTGTCTGCTAACCCTAAATAAATGTCCTTACCCTTTTGTGCCACGTTTTAAAAATTTGTCACGTAAGCAATTGTAAACAAGCACACCTTCACAAGGGTTGTCAAAATATCATTTTTCTTCTATGAAGGATATATAACCTAATAGCTTCTTTTTAAAATAGAAAGTCATATAAGTGGGGTTTAGATGATAAACTTGTTTTTATACGAATAATAAGTTGTAACCATATCTTTCTCAAATATTTACTTTGTATATATATAAATTGATAGCTCCTTGTCTCAATTATCTTTATCATGTATCTACTTATTACTATCTACTTTATTATTGATGAAAAAAGAGGATAGAGATGACAATTTCATCCATATTTTATAAATATGCACAATAATAATCTATTACATTTTATTCGCTTCCCATTATATAAAAAAATAGAGAGCATGGAAAATATCATCCATGACTCTTCTCATATTCATTAATTGCAAAAAGATTGGATGAGAATTGGATTTATTGAAATCATGCAAATTCCTTTCATAGTTTCTTTTTACTTAATCAATATTTAAGCATATCAATTCAAAAGATATTATTGTAATAATAAAAAATTAACTACTATTTATTTATGTTTTTCAAATCAATCATGTATATTTACTATGTTTATTCATTTTTTTAGTATTTAAGCTCTTTTTTATAATAGCCCAAATTATATTATATATATTTTTAAGTTTGATATATTAAATTGTACTTAGTTTAAGAATCTCTAAAATATTTTGTTGATTTTTGGATATTATAGAATGTGATTAATAAAATAATTAAACAAGTGTAAGAAAGGAAAATTTAATTTTTTTTGGGAGATTAAGATCGGAAGCTATATACTTATTTGATTATCAAGAAATTATAATACTAAGTTCTTCTCTCCAAAATTGAAGAGTAAAAACCAACTTTTTTTATTGGTGGGAACCAAGGATTGAGAATTGGTTCTCTCGATTTTAAAAAGATTGAGAACATTCAACCTCTCTATGATTGATAGGCCATGCGCAAGAGTTACTATCTCCACCATAAAAAAGAATAAAAAAAAACGTATTGATTGAGATCAAGAATTGACCCTCTCAATTTTGAATTTTAAAACCTTTTATTGTGGAGAAGCCATACTACTCTCAAATATTAATAACCATATTTGATCTAGGATTGAATGTAATACATAGTGTTGCTCATATTCAATTGAGAAATCAAAAGATTTATTTTTTCCTCAAAAACACCAATTAGAAATCTTCGATTTACTAAATTAAAAAAAATGGAATATAAAAGAAACTCTTGAATTTTTAATGAAGTTATTAGGCTCTAGTTGGATTTTCGATTAGAAATATTCAAATAGAATTTAGATGGACTCTCAATGAGAAGAGTCTATAAAAAATTTTACTAAAATTTTGATGAAGTAGTCAATCAAAACTCCTTTAGATACCACCAAAATTTTGAGAAAGAATAACTAAATCATAATTGAGACATAAACATGTTAATAAAAGGCAGTTCAAGTCCACATTAACTACGAAATGGGTTTATGCTGAGGATGTCGTTAGCAAGGGACTTACTCCTTGCCAACGATATGGCATATCTAAGGAGGAGTGGAGGAAATTTGTAGAGATTAGGACTGGCCCAGAGTGGGAGGTATGAATTAATTTAAATTTATTAAGTTATTGTATTATATTCTAATATCAATTATTTTGCAGGAGAAAAGATTAAAGGCCAAGGAGATTCAGAAGAAGAATTTGACCCCCCACCGTCTGTCTCGTGGGGGGGTATGATCTCTTGTCTGAGAGAATGATGTACGAGAAGGCTGCACTCAGAGAAAAAGAAGCAGCCAGTTCTGGTATAAGCCAGGATGATCTCCCTCCACTATCTCCTCCTAAACGTCATCAAACTTGGAAGAGAGCTCATCAAAAGCCTTCCGGTGGGATGACATCTGAGGAGGCTCAACAGATAGCAGATAGGATTGTAAGTTACTATTCTTTTTAACCCTAATATGATTAATTTGTTGCACTTGTATATTTATATATATAATGTGTTAAATTTATTGTAGGATTCCTTGGAGGAGCAGTGTACACAGGGAACTTTCGTTCCATGTGGTCGTCAGGATATATTGACCACTGCTATTGGTAAAGATGAACACCCCGGCCGTGTTCGGGGTGTGGGGACCGGTGTGGGTATTCAACATTATTTTGGGGCACCAGTCAAGAATACCCAGAGCTCAACAATTAATGAAGAAGAGTTGGAGAAGAAGCTCACGGCGAAGGCGACACCGGTCATCGCAGCACGAAGTTCGGGAGCGACTACTTAGCATGTTTCCGGACTTGGCGGTTAGGATGGCATCTTCCCACCAACACGCTCAGCCATCTCCTCCATCTGTTGGCACAATGGGAAGTACTTCCAGTAATCCTGCTCCTATTCTAGCTTCTCTTGTTCTTCTTCTGCACTGCACACTGCACAGATAGGTAAAATCGTTATTTATTTTTCATATATGTCTTCATTAAAAATGTTAATTGAAATATATCATGCATCCACAGGTCCATCTTTTGGGATGAAACAATGCGCCTTATTGGTGGAGGATGGGTTGCTTGAACCAAGATTGGTGGCCCTTGGTTCGATTCGGGAAGGGGCTTCTACCATCCACGAGTGTGCCTTTGCCACCTGGTTATTTGAGAGTGGTGGTAGAAGAGATTCGAGATGCTGATGCTCGAGTCCCTGTGCCTACTGATGAGGTACAGGTGGTGGGACAGGCCCTTCACACATTCATTGCTTGGCCCCAACATTTAGTGAGACAAATTTCTAAAAGGTATGTAATTTTTATGTTAATGACTTCGAAAATGTTATTTCGTATTAAGTAGTATTATTTTAAACATGTAGGATGTTCGGAAGCCTAAAATTCGTGCTACTTCTGAACATACTAAAGGAAAACAAGCAGCTCTCCCAAAAAATCCAATTGTTGAGTTTATCCATGCCTCTACAGAATATTATGGCAACTCCTTTGAGATTCGCTGGGATGCTAGGAGATTTGGGATAGATAATGCAAGCTTCCCTCTCTACATTTCATATTCTAACATCTCAGAGGTCACATTGGGTAATAGGGATCTCAACATCTCTATTTTACAACTTTGGACAATGTAAGTATATATTTATTATTATAATTTCAATTTCATTATTTAATATATAACATGTTATTATTTTTCATTTTTCAGGATGATGGATGAATTGGCTGAGGAGCAGGGAGCTTCAGATGTCTATGGATTTTTTGAGCCTCAATCAATCCAAGCAGCTGGAAATAGAAGGGAGGAAGTCCAAAGATATATCCAAAATTGGATCCTCACCTCTAAAAGACAGATATATGTTGGAGCATATTTATTCCAATAAGTCAATATAAGTTTATTATTGTTTTTATTGTCATTAAGTTATATTCTAAATATTTTATTTTTCTAGGCATCATTAGCAACTCTTCCTCATGAGTCGTCCAGAGAAGACTGTGTACTGGTTTTGTTCTTTGAATAAAAAACCAGATACTGATTTAAAGAACATTTTGAATAGGTAAGTATTTTAAAGTTTGTGTTTTCAAATATAAGTAATGTTCATATATTAACTAATAACTTCTCAACAGTGCTATTAAGGTGTGCAGTACCATTGATGGAATGCACATCAGCAAAGCCACTAACCCACACTGGAAAATCCTACATGTAAGGTTACTTTTAATTCTCTAATGAATATTGAATATGTATTTTTCACAACTAATGACTTGTTTAATTCATTATAGGTTAATAGACAAACGGGTAGCTACGAATGTGGCTACTACGTAATGTATTGGATGTGGCTTATAGTTTTTGGGAATATTAGAGATACTTGGAGACAAGTTAGTCTTCCAAAACCCTATTCCTCCAAAACTGTATTGGTAAAGTTTCCTACTTGTCATACCTAACATACTTTCATTTTGTTCCAGGTATTCAATGATACCCAACCCTTGCCCACAGAGTCTATCGACCAAGTCCGAGAAAAGTGGGCACAAAAGTTTTTAGAAATTAGAAATAGGGAACAATAGGAGTACTTTTATTGTAATTTTATTTATACAATTGTAAATAGATCAAATTTAAATAATTATTCAATATATATAATTCATTTGAAATTTAGCTATTTGAAATTTATGAAATTGTTTGCTGGTTTGCTGGTTTGTTTGATATGCAGGTACTAAAATTTAGGGAAAATGAGAAAATTAGAAACTGCATTGCAGTTGTAGAGGAAACTTTCAACGTCGGTTCAAATTGAACCGATATTGAAAATCACAGGACTTTCCACGTCGGTTAAGGCAAGAACCGACATTGTAAGTCTGGGGACACTTTCAACGTCAGTTCTTACCTTAACCGATGTGGAAGGTCCTGTGATTTTCAACGTCGGTTCAATTTGAACCGACGTTGAAAATATTACTTTTAACGTCGCTTCTTTCAATGTCGATTTTTGGGCCGACGTGATATGATCCCCAGAACCGACGTGAAGAGTGGTTACTATAGGAGTGAAGGTTGAACAAAACATAAGAATGTGACATTACTAAATTAACTGCCAAAAATAAATTCACAAGTCTTAAAACTAACACACTCCAGGACATTTGCATTAACTAACACAATAAATTTACGGAGTATTTAAAAAATTAACTTATAACCTACTTTATATTTAATGTGTTAATTTTGAATTGATAAGCTAACTAACTTTTAGTTAATGAGTCAGTTTTAAGACAATAAGTTAATTGATAACTGATATAAATTTTTAGTTTCAAACAAATAAACTAACAAATTAGAAGTTTTAATATAATTAGTTAGTAAATGTAAAATAATTTAAAAAATATAATTATATAAGTTTTATTATATAAACACAATATGTATTTTTTAAAATATATTATTATGCGATTATAATTTTAGATTTTTTAACAAATTAAATTGTCTATAAAATTAAAAAAATAAAAATAAGAAACAAAGAGAAATTAAAGAAAATAAAAAATACAATAATACAAATAAATAAATTATAAACTAAAAACTAATTAAAATAAATAAAAATTTACACGCTATAAATTTGTAAAATAAATTATTTTAAAGTATCTTGTTGAACATTTTTATATTATTTAAATTAATTATTAAAGATTTTGTTTTGTATTATTTGAACTAGTTTGTAGTTAAATAAACTAATAATTAATTTGTTAGTATCTTCCTGATTGATACTGTGATTAAATATATATCCGTAATGACAAGGTGATTAATATTTTAGCATGTGATTTCCATATTTATTTATTGGGGATGTAAGTTGTAACCATTTTCCTAACGACAACTTCGATGTAACCCACCCTAATTAGGAGAATGAGTGAATGAATTAGTTGAATAAAATATTAACACGTTTTTATAACGAAATACAGAAACTGCAAAAGAAGAAAAAGAGAAAGGAAAAGAGAAAACTTGACTTGCCTATAAGGTAAAGTAAGTATGGACATAAGAGGAATATGATCTCAACCAACCACTACAAGACAGATGCTTTAGCAAATCCAACTACCTTCCTATCATGTCATACAAATCCTTTCACAAATTTAAGCACCCAAGTATTCCATTAAGATACCCTTCCAATATATTCCACCACCAAATTCTTTAACAAAAATTTATCAATTAATTTATTTTTTTAATTTTTTACAATATAATTTAACTTATATTAATGTAATCAAATTTATTCTAAATTTAATATTTAAAATTAAACACTCTGAATGAAATTGTAACACTCCACAAATTCTCTTAATATTTTACAAAGAAAATATTAAATGATTTAATATTATATCTATTGTTTAATAAATATATTCTCCATAAAACTGAAAATTCTAAGATTTTTCGTAATAAACATGCTCCCATAGTTTTTTATCCATCTCTCTAAAATTCTAATAACAATTTTCTTTTATTATTTCCTTGGTCCTTATGATAATTTATGCATATATTTATTGAATTAAATAAAGAGTGAGTGGATAAATAAAAAGTTATACAACAATTTAGTTAAAATAAAGAAAAAATATTTATTTTTCTGATAAAAAGGTCCTTTAAAAGATATAAAAAAAATTAGATAGTATTTAACCAAAATACTATTGTTAACTATGTATACAAGTAGATATACGTATAAGAATATTTTTGAGAAGTGATAATGTTGTTAATAGGCTAGAATACAAAATGGTTTAAGAGAAGTAGTAAAATAAGGAAAGTATTGAAAAAGTAATATAGGTAAGCATGGTTTTACTCCATAAAAAAATAGAGTAGAATTTGACTGCACCGAAATACATGCAATATGTGCAAGTAGTGATGTCTCGGAATTTGATGAAATTTGCGGCGCATGTTACATGAAACAGAGTGTGGAAGCAAGTGGAGATAAAAGTCGTTGGTTGACAAGTTACGGTAATTCAGATGCTAAAGTTGCTTACAAACCAATCACCACAAACAGCAACATAGACCTACAACCTGAATTAAAAATGTTGTTCTTATTATTAGAGTATGGTTTTTTATTTTATTTTATTTTATGAAGTAGCATTATTGTTGTAAAGAAATGATACAGTGGCATTTATTATGATATACACATTCTGCTTCTGAAGCTTCAGACTCAGAATCTCCGCAAACCTAATATGAAACGTACATGCATTATTGGATTTGTGTTTTGAACCTTTTCGTCTAAGTTGACAGATGACAGAGGGAGGCATTTATCAGGTACATCTTTCAGAAGAAGCCTATGTTGCAAGTATACCATTCCAAGTACCAAACCACAATCACGTTATCAACCCAAAAAAAAAATAACTTCGATCACGTCTTCCAAAGTCACATATTATAGTTCTACGCATGTATGCCATTGGTTCCTCTGAGTCGTGCAAATCCAATGTACATTTTATTCCATCCAAATTCTCTACTTTATGCGATTTTTTATTTATTTTTAATTCTTCTATTTCTTCTTCTTTACTATTTTTCTAAATTTGCATTAAATGGAAAAACTATTAGTAGTTGAGTGTATTTGATCATTGTTTTCATATAGGCTAACAAATCATGAATTGAGTTTCTATGACAAATATTCGGAGAAGATCTTTACTCTGTACGGTCATTATGTTCAATTATATATAGAAAATAGAAAAGTCTTAAGTATTATTTATTTATTTATTTATTTTTGGACTGTATGATTTAGATATTTCGGATATGGGTAGAGAGGTAAGGGAATTTGAATCTGAATTTAAAAGAAATATCCAACATGATAAATCTTTTCATGTTTTTCCATTAGTGATGTATAATAAAATGTTATAATTTATATTTAATTAAATGTTTGTGAATAATGGTGCATGGTAGGTCACATATTTAATGTTCCACTTTAGTCACTACTTCACCTATTGTGGACTTTAAGATAATTAAGGTCATCCAGAGGAGATTCTCCCGAAAAAAAAAGCCAAAAATAAGTAGAAAAAATCTAAATTAATCTTCGAAAAAAGTTAACTAGTTTATACGTAAATTAAAAATAAAATTAAAGAAATTATAAGAATTAATTTGTAAATAAACTAATTTTATAAGAAAAATAATTTTTTGAAATCTTTAATTCGTTTAAAAGGAGATAATAAAGTAGTTAGATATCTGAAATGGGTGAATAGTAAAATTTTAGCTTACCTTTTTTTACCCTAGCTTATGCAAGCTAACATGAAACTTTATTATATTATTGTAGGTAAAGTAGTTAAGTGGTCACTTGGATTACAAGAACAAGATTATATATGTTGCACTAACTTGAGACATGGAGTTAGATGCTTGTTCACCTGTACCTTTTTTGGCATGAAATGTTTTGTGAAATCTTATAAATTAGTTATCTTAACTAATATAGTGAGCTTTCTGTGTCTCCTAATCTTGTCGGTGGTATGTCACATTATATCATCGCCAAATGATGTATATATCGATGGACCCTAAATATACGCCAATAAACACATTCTCTGTTTCTTTTCGGTTCTATCTCTATATTAGTTATGGATTCAATTCAGATGCTTAGTTTGAGAAAGGGAAAACAAACAACCTATGAAGTTTCAGTTAGAAGGTCCTTGGTGAAATTAACAAAGTATGATTTTATTCTTTTTATAATTTTAGCAATTTTAAAAGATAAAATATATTTTAAAGTCCTATAAATAATATTTAGTCACTTAGTTTTTACTAATTAGTTAGCTTTATTATTTTGATGTTATTTAGTAGTATATGGTTGCTAAGTGGTAAGTAACATCAACCCACCCAGCGGGGTTTTGGATAGTATGCAAATTGTAAAAGAAAATAGAGTTCAATATAGCAACAACTCACAACCCTAATAATATGGAAAAATGAGTATATAAACTCTTGAGAAACTCAAGAAGATCAAATACAGTGAGTCTCTCAAACTGTGCTCATAAATTCCGAAAACTATGACCAGTGTAAATTTTGTGTATTTTGAAATAGTGCAACCAATATCTTTTATCAATAGAGAAATTGAAGGGGTAGGAGCACTGGAATAGTAAAAGAATATATCTTTATCAAATGTGTGAGGATTGAAGATTTGGAAGTGTCTTATCTCTCAATGTGTCCACCTAATCTCTTAATTCCTAAATCTCCAAGTTACTATAAGGTAAAAGAAATTTGGATTGTTTTGAATTAATTTTTTAGTTAAAATTTGGACATTTGACCATTCATGTAAAGACATATTTGAATAAAATGGTATTTGGTAGAATTATTGAGCATTTAGAAACTCTGTTTTTGTATGATTGTTTTAAGGTTAAACTTTGAATGACAATTAGTTTTGGTTTGGCAGTTGGTTCTATGTGTTTTGGTTTGTTTTTGTAAAACTAAGTTTGGACTTTCCTTACTACACTTTGAATTGGAATTTTAGATACTAATAAGTAGAATTTGATGTAAATGCCCATAATATGGAGATTAAGTATAATGAAGTTTTTGAATTAAAAATTGAGTGTTTGTTAGTGAAGTTGATGGGAACATGGTCAACACCAAATTATATGTCTTTTAGAACTTTGGCTAAGCTGGAGATGTTGAATGCAAGTACTTTGGTTAAAAGTTCACGTTATGGTTCAAGGGATAATTAATTAAATTGTGAAAACTAAACCTATTTGTAATTGAGTAAATTGAATTAAATGTTTGAAATTGTGAAAAGAATTGATACAAGAAATTGCTGCAGTTGCTGAAATGGTAGAGTTTGCTAAATTATAAGTTTATGTATTGATCTATATATTGAAATGAAACAGGTTCGAATGGTAATGAATTATTTTATGTCAAATTAGACCATAGAAATAATTTGTATTATATAATTTAGTCATTTCAAACATAGGTCAAAATCTATATAAAAGCTTTAATATGAAACCATTTATTATTAAGTAGATTAGCATGCGAAACTAGTCTTCGAAAACATGATATTATACATACAAAAATTTACAATGGGTTAAAAACCATATTTAAGCCTTGAATCTTTGAAATAAATTTAATTGATTTAAATAAAATCATATGAAAAAAGTTAGGAAGTGGAAAAATATTGAATGTGTGAGGAAATGTTAGCTAAGTTTATATATCAGTTTAATTGCTATATGAGACTCAATTTCATATTTTAATTTTACTATTTTATGTTTTACATGTTTTTATGTATTAACCATCCATTCTAATATCATAGATGGATTTGATAAAAAAGATAGTAAGAGATATCATATTATGACTACTAAGTCAGAAGTCAATTTATATAAAACATCACAACACAATCTTTAATTCAAAATTTTAAAACAATAATTTTGTGAATTTCTTTTATATATTACTTTATTTGATCTAATATAGAACTCAGTTTTACACATAAATTTCTAATGCTTTAATTAAATGTGTAAAGAAGTATTAGGTATATAAAGTAATTGTTCAAACCATAAATTAAGAAAAATAAAACTACAGAGGATATAAATAGAAAACAAACACTTTGAGTAAGAAAATGATATGAAATGGCATTATTTATAATCATGTGGCCTAAAAACAACACTTTCAGCCAGGAACTAATTGTTAGACTTACTCATAGGGGGAATTCAGAAATATCTCAGATTACTAAAATAAGTAATTTAGCAAAGACAAGTCTTAAACCATAGTTGAAAAGTGGGTAAAGACAGGTAGGTAGACACGTGAAGGCAATCCCATTTTTCTGGAGTTTTTCCACTCGTATCGAGTATGAATTTGTAACCTTTTTTTAAATTTTAATTCCTCATTTTACACTTGATTCTTTTCTGTCATCATTTAGGTTAAAGTAAATAGGATACTATGATTTAAAAATTAAAGAATTAATTTATAACGAATAAATCGGTGACAACTGTATTGTTTGTGAATCAAAACAAACAGAAACCTTTAACTTAATAACTCCCTTAAGTTCTCAGTGGAATTTAATTTAAAAAAAATCTCAGAATAACACAATTTTGTAAAACAATTTACACAAGTTTATACTTGCATATTTTTAAACAAAGTAGCAGGTAGATATTAGAATGGGTATGTTGTATGATACTTCAAACAGTCCATTTCATTAAAAACGTGCATTGATATAATTTTTTTAAATTAATGCATTATTTAAGTGTTATACATGTGTGTTACCCAACCTTATAAATAGGCGTAATTTTAAAAAGGAGTGACTACAGTTGATTGAGGGTTACTACTGAACCTTTTGTGGTGGTGAATAGTTGTTACTCAACATTAGGCTGTTCATAGACTCTTCTCATACAGTTAAACATCGTAGACCACAATCTTTTTCCTCGTACATTTAATGTATGAAAGTGGGTCGGAAAACCACGGCGTGCGTTGGTACGTCCGAGTGTTACGTGAAAATTGAGACGCTTAACAGTGATGGTGCATGATGGTGAGCAGAAGGAAGGAAAAATCTTAGTTAACATCAAAGTAGTGAGTTGTGAAGGGAGAAAAGCACGTGAAAGCTTATTAGATGCAACGAACCGTTTGTGGAAACTAACTTAACCTAAAAATCGTACGTAGCCGACGGTGGCAGTTGAAGATGGACCCGCACGATGCTCAATTTCTCTCCTAACAATTCATGCCAACCCTTCATTCATTGCTACACTATCACCAAATGAATCATCAATCTTCTTTTGTCATTTCCTGCAATGCAACAAGCGCGGTGAGAGGCGCTTTACTCGTCAATTTCCCACTTTTCTTTCTTTCTATTTATCATCCCACAAAAATTATTTTTATTTTCCTTATGTTAACGAAACGAAGGAGGGGTTACAATGTTTCCTAAATACAAGGGTCGCAGAATAAAATTATTTGTGAGACTGTGTTGATCTCTTGGTATTTGTCGCATTCCCATCATTTTTTTATTATAATTATTATTAGTGGGCCCAATGGATCGCCGACGGTGATAGGCTGCGTTTTGGGCTTCTCTGGTTTTTATGAAAAAGAATGGTGGGGGGCCCAGTGACGGAAATTTGATTCTGATTCCGTAAAATCAGAGTCTGACTCTGGCTCTCTAGTTGTTTTGGGGCAACAGTAACAGCAACAGATGTGTTTGCTTTCGGCCGCACCTGCCTCATCATGGTTCAGTGTGGGATTTTTATCTCTCTTACAACTTGCTTCCCCCAAATTATTATACAATAAATAAACTACCATATATATGTTTTTACTTTGAAAATAAAAATAAGATCTTTTATTAATTTTTTTATAGACTGAATACAGTTGACGAGTGGTGGGTATTTATTAGGCCCCACATCATTGGTTGAGGAGATGAAGTCACAAACCCCCATCCTGTGCATTTGCATTTGATGAATGATATCATTTCTGGGAAACTCGCTGTGTTTCTTTGTGTTTTAATTTAATGCAGAGTGGTTATTTAATTGTATTAATTGAGGGGTAAGGCGTTTTGGACAAGTTGGCATTTGGTGGGTCGTAGTTGGCGTTTGAGTTGCGGGGAGGTGTTGTTGTAAGTTGGAGATTGGGATGTTTAAAATATTGACAGAAGGCGAGTTGATGAATAACAAAAGTTCACTGCACAACACATGAATTAGTGGTGTCTAGGTTCGCATAATCCTCTATTCTCACCAAATGTTTAAAGCATAAAAAGATAAAAAGCATTTATATGTTGCCGCCCCTCGGCTGCACATATCTTCTCCTTCATTCATTCATGCATGCATCATCGCCTCCCACTTTTCCAGTCAACCTATGTACCCTCTCATTATTATGCTTTATATATTCACAATTTACATAATCATCTACTCATAAATACCTTAACTTTTACACTAATTAATTTAAAACACTAATTAATTATGATTTTTTTAGTAGCATTTCGTAATATAAAATGTTTTATATCAACAATAAATACGAAAAAGGAGGAAAATTCTATGAAAAAGAGAGAGATTTCCTTCCCAATGATTTAGGTGAGAGTCAGATTTTTATTTGACTCCGCACTTAATCCACCAAAACCATTCTAGTTTAAAAAAACGAATGAGTTGGATTTTAAACTGTATCTTCGTGAAATATAATTTTTGTCTTACATTAGTTTCTACGCCATTCTTCTCTGCGAAAACTGGGGGTTGTACAATCTTCGACTTAGTTCCACACCACAGTATTAATTATTTAGTATGTGGATCGTTCGACATCTCTGTTTCAAACTACGTTTATTATTAAATAATGGAGAATCACAAGATTAAAAATATGTATATTATTTGGGTGTAATTTTCACCAAACAATCAAAATGAAGATAAAGTGCTATCCTGAATTATACATTTTGAAAGAGTAAAAGAAAA
Organism: Lablab purpureus; assembly: GCA_030347555.1. Lineage (NCBI taxonomy): Eukaryota > Viridiplantae > Streptophyta > Magnoliopsida > Fabales > Fabaceae > Lablab > Lablab purpureus. The sequence goes on from CM059256.1 coordinate 18,430,252, forward strand.
CAATTACCTAAGAACATGTTAAAATGTTCTGATTCTAAGTCAAATATACACTTTAGTCACTAATAAAAAAAACACAAACCTTAATATGGGTTAAGGTATATCTCAAAGGTAAAAGAAACACACATCAACAATATAGTTTAAAGATTTATCTTTAAAAAAGAGGAATGTAATTTTGACCCACTAGACCTATTTTTAATTGGCAACATGTACAGAATGCAGGCAGTATTTACATGAAAATAAGCGAAGAGAGTCCATAAGAAAAGATGGCGTTGAAAGGTATTAAAAGACAAGTAGGTTATTTCAACTTGCAAAACCGTTATGAGTTCAAGTGACTCATGCTGAAGCCACAAACAACTTTTCTATGAGCAGTAATAATCAAATGTCAACCTTCCCACTAGTGGTCATCTTTGGGAACACAATTGGATTACAACTACGTCAATTGTTCTTATCCACTTCCATTCAGTGTATTAGAAAAAAGTTGAAGAATGAGATGCACTCAAACCTCCTATTTTATTGGATCTTCCAGAGGGATTCAGTCAACTTGTGGATTAAATTATGTATTTTCATCTATGAAAAACAGAGTATCAAAAAAAAAAATTTGGGTCTTATGTATCATCAAACTATAAATTATCCTACAGTTTCTTCACATATAACTATTTAATTTATCCTTTGCATATAACCTTTTAATTACAAGTTTTTCCTTTACACAATTGACTCGAATAAATAAACAAAGTCAACAACTAGTTTAATACAACCTAAAAATGTAACTAACCCTTTCTCCATTCAAAAGGACCAAGTTAATCACGTTAGCAACTAGATCACTATAACCTAACAAAACTCCTTCAACCAAAAAGGACAAAGGTCAATTAATGTATGCAAGAAACTAATTAAGGAATGAAAGTAAAATATACTCCATATTTAGTGTGTGTTTCAAAGTAGTTGGAATTAGTTATAATAAAGTAAAATACAGTTTATGAATGTAACTTCTGTAGATTCCATATTTTCGCGTCTTTTATAGTTTTTTTATTCTCCCTTTAACTCCGATTACAATATTTCATTTGAAACAAACAAAGTAAATAAAATATGCTTAATTTTCTTTCATATTGTTATGTTATCATACAGATTATTAATAAAACTTTATTTATTCTAATTAGTCAGATGAATATTAGACTAAAATTTAGAACACTAATGAATCGTATTCATAAAAAAACTGATTTATTTATATGAAGTTGTGTTCATCAAATTTTCGTCTGTTATCAATAACTAAAATTAACTAACTAGACTGTTTTTATTGGTTATGGTAAATTAGCTATTTTTTTTACAATATACAAAAAGGTGAATGTGAAAGATATATCTTAAATAAGATCCTTATAAATATAAAAAAGAATAATTATATCTTTGATTCTTTTGTTTTGGTCAATATCATGCAATTTCCTATGAAGAGAGGGTTTGGCATTTACATTTGAGCCACAAACAAAGGGATTGAAGCCTTCAATTAAGTTGATTTTCTGGGTCCAGATGTATTACATAACAGAGGCATTTCACTCAAAAGCCCAAACCAATTCTGACTTGTTCGGCCCAAAACTAATAACTCAATTCATCTTTTAATAAATTGAAATGGATTTGATTGTTTCAATTTTCACTAAACCTAACCCGACTCAATTTTTTACAAGTTAGATAGCGGGTTCTAGACGTTAGCCGATCAAAATTATTAAATACTAATAATAAAATAATAATAATAATAATATCAGTATTATTTATTTAATTAATTTATTAATTAAATATATATTTTTTAAAGTAAGAAATTATTCAATTTTTTAAACATTATAAAATATAATCTATTTTAGAACATATTCATATAATAAAAAATATTTCAAAATTTCAACAAAAAAATCCAGAAAATCTGACCTCAAACTTAAACCAACTTGATGTGCCTTATGTTGAATCTAATAAAAAAATAGAAACCCTACCCGATACAAATCGAGATTTTTTTTAAGACTTTTCCTTTTTACACCTCATAATTACTAAAAGCATCCTCATATTTTTAAAAAAGTTTAAAATTACAATTTTATTTTCCATGCTCTATTTTAATGGTAATTTTTAGATCTTTTATTCAAAAAAAAAAATTGGAACAAACTTTTCAAAAAAAAAATTGGAACAATCTTTTCAAAAATTTTCTAAACCAAGTTTTCTTGAACAAACTTTCTAGAAGTTTTTCTACATAGGTTTTCGGAGACAAGTTTTATAAAACAAATTTTCTGAAAGAAACTTTTCAAAATATTTTATATATATTTTAGAAATGTTTTTCTAAATTTGTTTTGAAATATTCAATCCAGATAAATAATATAACTATTCAAGAATACTTTTCGAATGTGAAAATTAACATTTTAGAAACTCTAATTCAAAAGGGGTTTTTTCAATAAATACCTTTCAAAATATGTTCTAAAATCCTCTTAATGAATGACGAGAGTTTCAAATAAAATAAATTATAAATTAGACATTCTAAAGAGTATGAGTATATTATGGAAGTTCAGGAAGAAAGCCTTCTTTTATTTTATTGAGGTAGATGTTAACGTGTTCAATTCAAACCCATCAAGTAAGTATATAAGTGGACATGCATGCAAGGTTGTTTCTTCCTGCACCCCCCAACATTTTTTCCTACATCCCAAAAATTTATGAAATTTCAAAATTATCCCATAACCGTTTCTTCATTTTCTTTGAAAATGAGTTTGTTGTAAAATAACTTTTGGATTGTAAAATCGGAAAGTTATTTGTATTAAAAAAAGAATTGTCTTGTTAAAGTTTTGAAAAATTATTTTTCAGATTGTAAAATCCAAAAATCATATTTAAAATAGACTTCTGGATGGTAGAATGCGGAAGTCATTTGTATCAGAAGAAATTTGTTTGAAAAATTACTTTTAAAATTTTAAAATTTAAGATTTAGGATTTAAGGTTTAAGATTTAAGATTTATAATTTTACAAAAGATAAATTTTTTCTGATTTTCGAATTACAAGAACAATTTTGATAATTTTAAACTTTTTAACAATTTTGAAATTTTCGAGGTGGAGAAAGAAACATGGACAAAGCCCGTAACTTGCAAAATGTTCCCACTTGCTTGCTTGTCCTAATTTGTTTTTAAAGATTCATTTTTAATAAGTTTTACAAAAAAAAATTACAATAAAAGTTATTTAATCAAAATGGTAACATATTTTAAAGCACCTATTTTCTTTCTACACCATGTTTACTTAATTCGTAATTTAACAGTAAATAGAAGTATTTACCAACCTTCAACAACAAGTGAAGTATAAAAAAGTAATTAAATTTCATATATATGCTTTTAAGTTTTTTACGAAGTCTTTTAGAAACTTTTCAAAACATATGTTTTTAAAATAAGTTCTAAAAAAATATTTTTCAGAATAAGTTTTCTGGAATTCGAAACAATTTTCTAATTAATTTTTTTCGAAAGAAGTTTTTAAAAATAAAGTTTTCAGAAAATATTTTTTATAACAAGTTTTCCAGAATCGTTTTAGAACAAATTTTCTATAAAATAATATTTAAGCTGTTGAGATAGAAGCCGTGGTTGAGGATAGTGGAACTCCATTGAAAACCGGGTATTTAAACTTTTTCATGATTTATATGAAGGCGCAGTTAGTAAGTAGGGGTGTAGGAAGCAAAAACCTTAAAAAAAAACTCAAATCTTCTAAACCTCCTAATGTGCCGTGTAGATTACTGGTGGTTCACTAGCACAAATCCAAACATCCCTTTTGGGTAAAAGTAATAGATTTTGGAAAAAGTTCTTTTGAAGTAATTTTAAGGGAAAAAAAATTAAAAAATTGATTTCACTTAACAAGTTAAACCATTTATAGAATTTAATATTATACATTAGCTAATTATTTTTCAAGTCATATATTCAGAGGTGGCACTACAGCATGACAATGGAATGGGATCCCTACAATAAAAATTCATCCTCATCCCTCTTTCTATACCCAGCGAGTATGAAAATTTTTTCTGATCCCCATTTCCACTGGGTACGGGTTATCTTCACCAGGTAACGAATATAGTCGTATTCATCTTTTGTTATTTCAAATATTAATTAAATAATTATTTAAAAAAAATAAAAATCATAACAAAAAAAACTTGATTTTACATATGAATCAAAGTCAAAATGATATGTATATTCTTTTTCCCAATAATAAATATCAATAAAAAATTATAATTACATAAATCTTAAATTAAAGTATCATAAAATAATAACTAAATAAAAGTCAAATAATTATAAAAAAGCAAAAAAAGAATTATCAAATATATGCTATAAAAATAAATTACAAAACTAAGAACTAAAGAAAAATTAATATAAATTTTTAAAATTACTTAATAAACTAAATGTATTTTAATAATTTAAAACAAGAATAAATATTAGGCATTGGGACGGATATGGAAGCGGAGACGGGGCGGGTATATACATCCTCATCCCCATACCCAATTTAAAAAATCAAACATTATTCATACCCAACTAACAGGGAGATTCTCCATCAAAATCGGGACAAATTCAGACAATACTTACAGAAACGATTCATTTGTCATCCCTAATCAGAGAGAGGGTCGACCATCTAATTCATACACACGTAGATTATATATATATATATATATCTAAAAATAGAAAAAATAACCTAACTTAATTTTAAATTATTTTATTTTCTTTCTCATTATCACTTTATTGTACCTTTCTATTATTGTAATTTCGAAGTTATAGTGAATTTGAATGTCAGTTGTTAATTTTGTTAGACTACTTTAAATAACTTTCAAATGATATAATTTGAAAACTTCTTTTAATTTAAATTATACCATCTAAAAATTAATTTTATTTTAAATTATACACAGATGACGTTAGAAAAATATTTTTGAATTACAAAATTTATATAATAATTTAGATTATATAATATAAAGTATAAATAAAATATAAGAAGTGGATAAATATAAAATTATATTTATTTATAGATGGAATTAGAAATTATCTTACTCCTAACTAATGAGATTCGAGTTCGAGAACTTAAAAGAAAATTTAATATAAAAAAACAATGTCCAAAAGAAAGCATGTTTTGTAATTGGAGAATTTGTTATAAAAAAACAAATTTTTGTAAAGTTTGCTTGATAATGTTAAAATATAGATGATGTTTGGATAAATGACGCACTAAACATTACTTCATAAAAACTTATCAAGAGAGCTTATAACTTGTTTTGGTAAATTTTATGATGACTCCTAAAAATAAGATGAAAAGAGCGTATAAGAAAGTGATAAATTACTCCCACAAGTTAAACCAAACATCTTATATGATAAGCTTTAGTAGATAAATTTTGTTAAGAAGTTGATAGTAAAATACATTAGTTTACTTTATTAATTATTAATCAAGGTTACATAATTAGTTATTAATTGAGCATATATTCCCCAGTTTCTCTTGTACACTTCAATGGATTGTTCTCCATGTTTTTAATTTAAGAATTTTCTTCTTTTCTTTGTCTTTGTTTAGTTCTTTACTTTGAAATTTCCCCATTCACAAATTTAAAACAGGAGCCCTATGTTGCATGGTATGAGTAAATATAAAATATTTTAAAGATGCTTTTGTTTTTAATATTTATATGTATATTTGATATTCTCAATTGTCTATGGGCTAAAACCTCTTTTAAACAATTCTTACTAAATATATAAGTTAACTAAATAATTAATAGTCATCATGTGTTGCTATGAAATAAAGGACTTGCTGATAGTTTTTTTTTTGTCAATATTGTGCAATGAGCTTCAAGTTCAACCAAACTAGGTTGATTTTCAAACTTCAAATGCAAGACCATTTCTTTTTCTCAGCTCCATAATTTCTTTGGGAGTTTCACAAAAACAAAAAAAATCCAATTCTTCAGTTAATTGGACTTTTTGTCAAACTCTATTGTATATAATTTGTTTTTTCTATTCACACACCTTTGCTTTTTTTCACCATCTATTTATTTTTATTCTTAAGTACGTTTTCTCAAAACAAGTTTTCGAAAATCTGTTGTTTTAAAAAACATGTGACTTTGAAATGTGCACTTGACCATTTGATCCACATTTGAGGAGTTAACTTAAGCTCATATAATATTAAAGATTAAAAATAATAAATTTAAGATTGAGAAGTGCCAAAAAATTAGAAAAAACGCAATCAAAACTCATTTATTACAAAATACATATATAAGTCAAGATCATATTATAAAAACTAGTTTTCAATATATATGAAAACATAACTAAAACTAGTTTTCACAATATATGAAAACATAACTAGATCTTAAAAGTTAATTTTTAAAATAGGTAAAAAGAACTACATTACAAAAAATAGTTTTATTAATATGTTATAAAATAACTACATCATTAAAGTTAGAGATTTCTGAAAAATATGAACAAATTTTTTATTAATTTGAGTATGTTGAGGTTCTATACGTGCTTTATCTTCTTACTAGTGAAGAGGATGTTTTAAAGAAAATTATTGAAAACATGTTCGTGTCTTTATTAATCTCTTAAAATTTTTTTTAATGAAACAATACTTTCTTTTTCTAATTCATTGCATGTTACTGCTAATATTTCTTTAAGATGTTGGTTAATATTAATAAATCCTTGAATAAATGGAGACTAACAAGGATATAATGATACTTTGTGGCTAGGTTTCTTAATCCACATTTTAAATTTAAGTGTATTCAATTTTGTATAAAAAAAAATGTATGGTGTTGATAAAAACAAAGACATGATAGAAAAATTGGATGATGTCATCAAGAAAATGTATATTGAATATGTAATGAAACATTCTATTTCTATTGAAATTAGTACAACAACTTTAAACAATGTCTCTAATCTAGCAAATAATGAAAACAAATGGCGATGATGATAAGGATTGAGATGACCAATTTAGAATGAAAATGAAGAGAAAACAAGAAGATGAATAATGGAATGAGTTGGATAACTATTTGGAGGATAATGTTAAATATGATAATCCTGGATTTGACCCCTTGGCATGGTGGAGGATGAGAGCAACTGAATATTATGTTCTTTCTTTCATGGCTGGAGATATATTGGTCATTACTGTGTCTCCTGTTTCATCTAAGTCTACCTTTAGTATAAGAGTACATGTACTTGAAGCCTTTTGTAGTTCTTTGAGTCCCATAACACTTGAAACTTTGATTTATGCCTAAAAAATTGGCTCAAGGGTGATAATCAATGTATTAAAGATTTGAGAGCTGAATTACATGAAACATAAAAGATTGAATTGGGTATAAAAACTATTATTGTCTTCTCTTTTATTTTTCCATTTCTTTTACAATGTGAATAAAGTTAATATTTTTTCTTTAAATGTTTAAATTGTTAGAGTTATGTAGTTTGACATAACATTGCTACTCTTGGGACTACTCCTTGTGGAGATTGGAAATATTAAAATTTAGGACCACTCTTTTTACGGGTATAACTTATTTTGTCTTTAAATTTTGTACATTTAATTCATAAACTTGATCTCATTAATAATTGATTATATTTTTTGTAGTGTTTAAATTTTTTAGAAAACTTTACGTATAAGAATATTGTGACTTTTGTTTAAACTTTATACTTTATATTGATGTTCATTTTGTGATTTATAATGTTAGTTTGAAAAAATTGTGTTATGTTATTTTTCTTTTCATATCTTAAATTTGTTTGTACAAACTTGTTATGACATGATTTATTGACTTACTTAAAAGCTTAAATTAATTTTTGTAAACATTGTTTTATTTTTTTAGTTAGATTGATACTTAAAAATTACAACTTTTAACAACTAAATAAAAATTTTCAACATCTTATTCAATTCAGTCAACCCAATCCGTTTAAGAGGAAAGTGAGTTTGATTGAGTTTAATATAGAAAATATAAAAACTCAACCCAACTCGATATTTCTTTTAGTTGGTTGGATAATAGATCTGTTTAAATTAAATCCAACCCAATATGTAAACTATGACTTTATCTTTTGACTCTAGGTAAAATCAAGCAATCGTAGCTTTGTACTAGAGTCAATCGCCTAAAAGCCGGGTGGCGTATAATCCGGGGCTTGGGCGACTTTTGACAGGTTCGGATGCAATCTACAACTCAACCTTTCAACTTTAGACAAAATCAAGCAATCATATCTTTGTATAAGAGTCTATCATTGAAAAGTCGGGTGATGAAGAGTCGAGGGCTCGTACGACCTCTGATAGGTTTGACCGCAATCTATAACTCAACCTTTTGACTTTAGCAAAAATCAAGCAATCGTAACTTTGCAACAAAGCCAATTGTCGAAAAGCTGGGCGGGGAAGAGCCAGGGGCTTGTGCGACCTTTGACAAGTTCGACCGCAATCTATGACTCAACATTTCAACTCTGGGCAAAATCAAGCAATCGTAGCTCAGTATCAGAGCCGATCGCTGAAAAGCCGGACAATAAAGAGTCGGGGGCCCATGTGACCTTTGACAAGTTTAGTCGCAATCTAAGACTCAACCTTTTGACTCTATGCAAAATCAAGTAATCATAGCTTTGTATCAAAGTTGATCACCGAAAGCCGGACATTCGTGCGACCTTTGATAAGGTAGCTTTGTATTAGAGTCGATCGCTGAAAAGCTGGGTAGTGAAAAGTCAAGGGCCCGTTTGACCTTTGATAGGCCTGATCGCAATCTACAACTCAACCTTTTTTACTCTAGGCAAAATCAAGCAATCATAGTTCTGTATCAGAGTTGATCATCGAAAAGCCAGGCGATAAAGAACCAGGGGCCCATGCGACCTTTGATAGGTTTGGCTGAAATCTACGACTCAACCTTTTCGACTATATGCAAATCAATCACCGAAAAACTGGAAGCTACAGTGCACTCATAGGTACAAATAGATGAAAACAAATACGTCTGACAATATGAATAAATTCTACTCATGCATAGTACGAATAAAATGATGTATTATACATATTACACATATATTAATATGAAATTATATATTGTGCATGTTACACGAAATTTACACTTAATAAAACTAAAGTTAGATTTCTTCATCAGAAACCTTCTACTTGATCTCGTCCACGATATTCCTATCTGTGACATATTTGAAGGGGTCCATCACTTTTAAACCAGTATTGGGACAAAGAACTCGAATATGCTCCAGAGCTCTGTTGAAACCATCCATGACTCTTTGTCTCTCGCTTGCACCTTCACTCGAGACTAGGAGACTATGTACTGCTAGGTAATTTTCTCACGTAATTCTTAGCCTCATCGCTCATGCCTTTGCTCGAGACTAGGGAGTTATGTAGTGATAGGTAATTTTCTGATGTAACTCTTAGTCTCATTCCTCATACCTTCGCTCAAGACTAGGAGGCTGTGTAATGATAGGTAATTTTCTGACCTAGCTCTTAGTGTCATCGCTTGTGCCTTCGCTTTAGATTAGGGAGTTGTGTAGTGGTAGGTAATTTTTCGACCTAACTCTTTGTCTCATCACTCATGCTTTCGCTCAAGACTAGGGGGTTGTGTAGGGATAGGTAATTTTTCGACATAGCTCTTATCTCATTACTCATGCCTTCACTCAAGACTAGCGAGTTGTGTAGTAGTAGGTAATTTTCTGACCTACCTTTTAGTCTTATTACCCATGCCTTCACTTGAGATTAAGAGCTGTGTTAATCTAAAGATGAAGAAGGATATTTAGAAATATCTAAAAGATAATTGATTTGATGATGATGTTGATTAAAGTCTTGGAGTCTTCAAGTCTTGTGGAAGCTTTAATCTCGTATTTTTGTGTATAGGTTTAATTATAATAGTTAGGAATCATGTTCAAGATCATAACATGCATTCAACTCTCCTTAAACTTTGAAAAAACCTTTTTTTTCGTTAAAAGCTTTTAACATTGAAATAATCGATTATATCATAAAATAATCGATTATCATACTTAAAATAATCGATTATCATCAGCAGACTTTTATTTTTCAATTACTCTCTGGAATAATCGATTATCCCAAGTAATAATCGATTATTCTGAATGTTTTTAGAGAAATCTTTTCATATTCTACAGAACCTTGCGCCCCTCTTTTTCTATAAATACATAAGGGTCAGAGCTTTCAAAATTAACCTAGAGAGATCAAAGTGAAAGTTGCTATACTACTAATGTTCAATCTTTCTTCATCCTTTGTGGTTATTCAAAGGAGATGTTCATCTTTTGAGATTTTCAAAAAAGGTGTTGTTATCATCCTTTGTGATTATTCAAAGGAGGTGTTCATTCTTTGTGAGATCAAGGAAATGGTTGTTCATCCTTTGTGGTTATTCAAAGGAGGTGTTTTCATTCCTTGTGGTATTCAAGGAAGGTGTTTTTCATCTCTTGTGTTTTTAAGAGAAGTATTGTTTCATCCTTTGTTTTGTACAAAGGAGGTGTCTTGTTAATCTACTGCAATCTTTCTCATTCTGTTGCACTGTAAGTTTTTGTAAACTCCCTATTGAGGTGATAAGTCACTGGACGTAGGATCTGCTTTGATCTGAACCAGTATAAATACTCTATGTATTTTCTCTATCCCTACTCTCTTTACATTCAGCTTATATTCTGCTTATTTGTGTTATACTCTGATTTTTATAAAACAGAAACATAAATTTATATTGGGGTTTTTGTTAAACTTTGTTTTAAGAAGATTAAAATTGAAAAAGGTTTAATTTTTATTAAGAAATAAATTCACCCTTCTCTTGATTTGTTTTGCCTGCACTATTATTCTATCAGGCTTTGTAATGGTAGATAATTTTTTGACCTAGCTCTCATCTTAATCGAGCTCACCATAATAAACATGCATATCTTGGCATTAAAGAAATTAATCCTCATTACAATTATAGAAGGAGTTGATAATTAGAGCTGGGTATATGGATGAGTCCGTCATTTAAGCCCACACCCGCTTAAACCCGCACTATAAAAAATTCTTTTGTTTAGCATGCATTTTAAACGGTCTTTAATTTTCGTAAACCGCATCCGCCTGTAAAACCTGCGAGTTGCTCGCATAGACAAAAACACACTGATATTTTTTAGCATTCATCTGTATAACAATAATTTACTCAATTAATTAAACAATACTCAACCAATAAAAGTAAAATAAATAAACTTTGGGTTGAATTGGACTTGGTAATAACTATTAGAAGCAAAATATGTTATATTTTAGATTGAATTAAACTTGGTGATAACCTATATAAGCAATGTGTATTAGATTTTTTTATTAAATATAACTTAGTGTTGTGGGTTGCGAATTGCGGGTAGCCCGGAGAGACCGCAAGTAAAAACCACTTAATTCGCGAGTTGTGTGAGGTGAGTATAAAACACACACACTAAAAATTTACCAAAATATACGAGTCTGCACCTGTGCGGATTACAGATAATATAGGTAGTCCATAGACTTTTTGTCCAAATGTCTAACTTTATTGATAATTGATAAACATAATTAGAAAGTAAAGTAAGACTTAAATACATAATTTCGGATCTCTATAATTTAGCAAAATTTTAATAGAAATATCTGATAATATAATTAGAAGATAAATAAAATAAACTAATAATAAAAATAACTTATGATACGATGAACAAATAATATAAATAACTAGAGCTGTCAAAACGGGCGGCCCGACCCAGCCTGACCTGGCCTTACGGGCCAAGTTCAGAAAATCTAATAGCCTAGCCTGGCTTATATTTTAAAACGGGCCACAATTTTTAGCCTAGCCTGACCCTATGTTAGGCCAACGGTCCAACGGGCCATTTTTAGCCTAATTAAAAATTAAAAAAATAATTACAATATTTTTTTTGCTTTCTTAGTCTCTTCACAATTTTGTTCAACATTATTTCTTTTGTTATCATCAGATGGATCACTAATTGGAGGAGTAACTTCTTGATGTTGTCATAGGAAATAAAAACTCTATAATCTAAGAGATAAAAAAACATAAAAACCTATTTAATACTTATAATAATTTTACTTTATATAATTTAACAAATATTAAGAAAATAACACAAACCCATGATGATAAGAGGAAAACAAAAGCAGGAAAGAACCGAACCTAATGTGAAACAGAGAAGTTATATAAGAAACTGTGATGTGAAGGTACTACATGGAAAGAGGAGTAGTAGAGGAGATGAAAAAGCTTGTGAGAAAGGAAGAGAAGAGAACAGAGACTCTGAGACACTATGATTTCTTTCTTTAGTATGACAATATAACAATTAAGAACAAAAATTTAATATAAAAAATAAACGGGTCAGCCCATTAGCCTACGGGCTAGTCTGGCCTTGGTCCATATGGGCATCGGGCCAAATGGATCAGCTAAAAATGACCTATTGTTATCTAGGCCACAATTTTTTAAGCCTAGCCTGACCCGAATCATAGGCTATATGGGTCAGACCATCAGATCAAGCTTATTTTGACAGCTCTATAAATAACTGATAATATGGTAAAGGAACAAATAAATAAAAAAATATTTGACAAAGGTCCAAAAATGTTTAATTATAAATAAGATTATGAGAGTTAGACAAACACAAACCATTATAATGTTGTAACTCATAAATCGTAGTATCTTTTGGCTGAAACATAATAAATACTTTTATTTTAATAATTAAAAATACTCAAAAGTTTAATTTAAGATTAGATAAAATACACTTGAAATAATAAATTTTCCAATCTAATAAATATTTTAAATACATAAAGGTTTTTTGAAACCATTTAGAAATTTAATAATTAAGTTAAATATTCTATAAGTACCTGTAGATGTTATTAAAAATTTGTAAACAAATAAAGAAATCTCATCCATCTCATCACCTAACAAGGACAAGGTCAGCAAGTTGCCATTCTAACATTCTATGAATTAACACAAACATTCTTATAATTTCATTTTCATTGCACATTGTCATAGTAGAAAATTTTCTTATCACAATGATCAAACACGTTTGATAAATTATACAGATTGTTCAGTGCCAAGATGAGAAATGATATTCCTGTTAACAATAAATCGGGTTTGACCAAACATGGATTCAAATTTATTACTTTTTTGGTTCAAACACCAAACAATTTTTTTTTACTCAGGCCCACCTATTACACACTTCCTTAGGAAACAAAAATGATAAATCTCATGTAATACTATAACATGTTATTTTACTTTTTTTATACCATCTCATTGTGTAAAATTATTTTAAGATTTTGCAGATGTTTTATTAATTTTTCAGCATATTTATATTTTTATAATTTTTTATTTATATTTGTGTGTAAATATTTTTTTTTATAAAATAGAAAACTATTACTTTCCAATATCGTTATATATTATTATATTATAGGATAACTTTTGGATTCATCTAACATAATTTCATCGCTTAATTTACTATATAAATTATAAAATCTTATAATTAAAAAAAATTTCGTTAATTAAATATTCAATTTATAAAATTGTAGAAATAGAAATATCTTATAATTATTAAGTGTAATTAATAAGAAAATAAAACATAAATAAAATAATTCTAAATCCCAATAATTTAATTAAATATTATTGAATAATAAAAATATTTTATAATAGAGAGATAAATAAAACAAATTAATAATAAAAATATTTAATAATATAATAAAAAATAAACTAAAATATTTGATAATAAATAAAATAGACTAATAATAAAAATAACTAATAATACAATAAAAACAAACAAATAATTAAAAGATATTTGAAAAAAAGTCAGATTAAATAACATAATATAATTTATAGTATTCTAATTTACAAGTCATATATCTATTAGCTAAAAAATTATCATAATTAAAATTATAATTAAAACTATTTATTAATATGTTTTTTATCACTCCCATATGAATATAGAATGAATATAGAGTTTCGATACCTTTCACAAATAATGTAACATTGTATTAAATCATGATCATATTAATAGTAATAATAATATATTATTCTATATAATAATATGTTATTCTATTTACAGTCATAAAAATAATAATATATTATTTTATATAATAATATGTTATTTTATTACAGTTATCCAAAATGTGTATATATATTAATTATAATATTATCATCTAAATTTTCTGAAAACTTGTTCGCTTTCACTTCTGCAACAAAATATAATAATTATATGATCATAGCAGTGTCACCTACCAGACAACAAGGGCGAGTTAACTATTATAAACATATTATACCAACAACAATATAATAATCAATTAAAATAATATCAAACAACAGAGGTATATCATCAAATTACGTAATTCAACTAGACAACATAACCTACAACATAACCTTACTTAGTTACCATTCCCATTATGACTAAATATAAGGCGTCTTCTGGAAGACTTTATTCATGATAAACAAGTCCCACCAAAGGCTAACACTTAAACCCCAGCGTGGTCCGGATCTAGGTACCTATGGTCAAGGTGACACAAAGCACATGCTATTAAGAGTCAGGTGTACGCATACTCCGAGATCCTGACGTAAGTCTCCATCAACTTCTGACCACCTAATGCCCTGTCTACATGACTAGGAAATAGTGAAACTGAGATACCTCTTATTCATGAGCTGTTATGTTTATCACTACTTCTTATCGTACAATACCATCCCACGTAATGTACCAACACTTCAGAAGGGCCAACACACCACCCACAAAGGGCCAACAACAACATCAATATCCACTAGGGTCATAACAATTCACTTATCAAAGGCTTTCAACACTCACCAATAAAAATAAAAACACCTTGTATCCTTCTGTGAGCTATATCATCAACTAATTACCTCCTTTAATAGGCTACAACATTTATAAGATCAACAACATATTATCCAACAACAATATTTACAAATATACAACATAAGGTTCACCATTCATATATATGAACACACCAACATATTCATCATCTTATAAAACATTATCTAGCATTTAACAACTCACAACATGATCAACAATCGTCATGAAGAGCTTCTCAGCTCATAAAAACGTGTAAATCTGCAACATTTTCAAATAGCTAACAACTTGACCTTTGCTCACTAAAACGAGCATAACTAGAATTCTAGACTTCCTTTTTAGTTGATTCCAAAGCCATTGAAAAGCTAACATTCAAGGCTACAACTTTCATGAAGACCACTAATTTCAAAAGTTTTACTCGCTTGATAAAAAATGAGGCTAAGATCACTTTTTTTCAGAGTTTCTCGCTTGAGCGAAAATGCAACTTTCAGTTGAGTGAAAATACTTTGCTTGAGCAAGTCTAGGCGGTGGATGTAATCATTACCCACCACCCCACTTTCTCTTTAGCGAAAATAGCTTTGCTTGAGCGAAAACAGGACCAAGAGCTACCCTGAACAATATATACACCTATTTTGCAACTCCAAACAACCTCCATAAGCCAATTTTCTACAATCCCAAGCTAATAAACAAGGTATATAACAACATATGTCAACATTTAATCACAACAATTGATCTCCCATCCTTATTTAATCAAATCAACATCATCAACAACAAAAAATACAACAACTATCAAGTACACACAAAAATTTAGTTAACTCCCCTTACGTGAAGTGAAGTATAACTCTTCAAGCTATTTTCTCATCCCTACTAGCTCCAGGTAAGTCCAAACTACACATTTAACGGACATAATATCCTATTAATTCTTAATCCCATTAAAAAAGAAAAAAAATAATTCAACAATAAAAAACTATCAAACCACTTACCTGTTTCAAAATCTAATCAGACATATTAGATTTATACTTGATCGACTCTTTATACTTCTGTACTAGCATATTTTTACCGGTTAGATAATTTTTTTATTTGAAAAAGAATGTAAACACAAAAAAAAAAAATTTTAAAATAAACTATAATAACATCATAATCCTTTTCTATAAATATCGTTATAATTCAATTTAAAATTTATTATTAAAATATTTGTAGATTTTATAAATACATTGTTCACATAAAAATAATTTTTTATGAAAAAAGAGAGGAAATCTTCGTTTATCTGTCATATAAACACATTAGAAAAAACTGATATTTTTTTCATCACTTTCAATTAAAAAAATTATTTTCTATTTCGTATAGTTTTGACATCACATTGAAATGAGGAAAAGAGATATATTCTAAGTAATCAAGAGGGATACAGGCGCAATAAAGTGTATATTATTTTAAAAATAGATTACGTCCTTTTCATTATTCCTCTATTCTCAAGGACAAGCAAATGGCGGAACCTTGGGACAAGTTTGGTTTGATTGAAAGGAATTAGTTAACAGAATCAAATGCTAATTTCCACAGTTTTGTTGTTTTGGATGTAGATGAATAAAATAGTAATTTGAATTATTAACCAATTATGAGGAATTTTTATTGTGATTAAATTCCATTACTTTTCTTTAATTTGTATTTTATTAACAGAGAAAGAGGAACCAAACGGGTTGAAAAGGAATAGTAGGAAGAGGAAGAGTTTTTTGACAGAAACTGAAGTATTTAGTTGAGCTAGAAGTAGCAAGTAACTGTTGCAAATGCAAGCACAATGCCAACCCATTTTAATCTTTTTTGAGTTGACTCTGCAGCTTCATAATAACCCAAGCTACTACTACAACTACACAACATTGGACACAGTGCAAACAACACTTTTAACTGTTTTCTCTGTACTCCTATATCACAATTAATCATAGCTTTCCATTCCCTTCTTTTTCTTCTTCCTAGCAGGCTACCACAGGGTTTGAAAAGGGTTGCCATCGAAACAATTATTATCTTATAAAAACTATAGCAAGACAACCTGAAAGGTTACTTCTTCACTTTTCCTGTAGGTTCACACTGTTCGGGTGAAACTAAATTAATTACCAATATCATACATCAATAAAAATAAGGGACCACTTTCCCTGCAATTATAATAATTAACATCTTATCTTCTTATCTATCTTCTGTCCTTTTTACATCATACTCATTTCTCATTTTTCTATCCCTTCTTATAAATTATAAATAATTCAATTCTGTTTCCTTTAAGCATCTTTTGTCTCCTTCTTTCAACTTGGTCCCAGCAACAGAGAAGCTAAGATTTATATTTTAATTTATCCGCATACTATTATTAGAGACCGAATCTTGTGAATCATAATTTGGTTTCATATCCAACACTTTCCCCTCAAGATGTTTCCGATTTATATAACGGTTAGATATTGATGCTTTCTTTGTTAATAATAATTATAATGTAAATTATTTTTCATTATTATCATGTTTTCCAACATTCCAAAAATTATAATGTTTTTTTTTTACTATCAACTGTTGTTGGCTGATGCATCTTGGAACATAAAAGAAAATGATGCATTTCCATATTGCTATATCCACGCGTGTGTGGCTTTGGAACAAATAAGATTCAGGGAGAAACACGGTGCGCTCAGATTGTACTTGAACTGACGAACTATTTATGTTAAAAGAACACAAAATTTATTGACTTGCACACGTTTATGCAACCCAAAAAGCACCAAAAATGCTAAAGCTGATTTCCATTATTTAGAAATTCTGAAAAGGTCTGGCAAAACAGTTAGCAGTACAGGCAAGGGTAAAAACAGCGAGCATTTCTTTACACTTTCTTTGAAATATTAAAAGCAAAATATCAAATGAAACAAAGGCCCTTCGTACTTTATTTGAATGGAAATCAAATTTAGATTTGGAAGATTATTTTTGGAGGCATAAAATGAAAATGAAAATGTGTGAATTTGTAATTTCGACAAGAGAATAAAAATTGAAGGGAGAATGTATTTGTTTGCTGGTGTAAATGGTATTTATTGAAAAGATGATGCAGAGGTGCAGTAAGTGGTGAGTGGAGTGTGCAGAGTAGAAGGAAGGAGGGTCCGCAATTACGCCTCACCGCTAGCTCCCAATCTACCTCGAAAAGCGTTCTCAGAGAGCAGTGACTTGTTGAGTAGCATATTTCGTCAGGATCTAACTTATTTATTACCTTTCACATTACAATTTCTTAACTCATCTCTCTAATTTTCTACCATCTAACTTCTTACCCTTTTTCATGGATCAAAATATTAACACTCTCTCTTTAATAATGGGAACCCAGAAACTGAACAAGACTAAAAAATAGAAATAATCCTAAAACTTTATTTCGGAAATCTGAAGTCAATATGATAATTTTTTGCTCGTCCAGATATATATACTTAGCTACTTGCATTGTGTTAGTTTGCATTCTGCCATAGTCCTTTTCACATCTCTACTAAAATATTAGATTAACTTATCAGGCCATTTAATACTGAAGATAAGTTTCAATTTTATTTTCACAACATTTACAGAAATATTTTAAAAAATATATACGAACAATAAAATAAACGAATTTTTTTAAAACATCACAAATTCCAAGATTCGTGATTTAACGATTAATGAACAAATTTCCCTTATTGTATTTAAAAACAGAAAAGAAAAATAAAATGATAAACATAATAAATTGCATCTGATAAAAAATACTAACAATAATTAATAAATATAAGTAAAGTATAATATATAAAAGTACTCAAAATATTAGAACTATTAGATTAAACTATTTTTATTTTTTCACTTTTTGTGCGAGGTAATAATGAATGGAATCTAACCAGACAAATTTGTTATTGTTTTACAGACTATTTTCCATCTTGTCGGCGAGAGAAGATTACCTCGGGATATTGTTAAACAACTTAACACGGTTTTTTTTATTATTTTTATTTTGCAGGAGTCTACATATTGAATTTTGTATTTTTTATCATATAATTATATATTGGAATTTAAAATTAGAGTTTAAAGTGAAAGAACAATGGGAATTCATGCATGCGTTGATAGGGGCTTAACATGAATGAAAAGAGAAAGTTGATAGAGAAAATTGATGATGTGTGTAATTTTTGTTATGAGGTAAACCCTTTTGTCCTTTTTGTTTTAATTTTTGGCAAGTATATGTAGTGAGACCCAGCGTAGTCTTATCTTGATGTATATGTGGGTTTGCGGCCCTTTCCGACGGTGACGGAGGTGAGCTTGAAGGTTGCAGTGAATTTACTTATCTCCAGTCTTCTTCTGACATATGTCATGTGATTGTGGGGGCTACTTTGGCCACTTTATCAAACCAAACTAGTAAAATTTCAACCCAACAACTTACCAAAGCAAACACCTTTCAGTCAAAAGCATGGATGCATGCACCAGCATTTCAACCAATCCTTCTGCCCCACTTCCACCGCTAGCTGGTCCCTCTTCATCCTCAGCCCTTCATCTTAAATGCCCCAATCCTTTGACCTCTCCCCTTTCTACACCCATCAACGGTGCTCCACCAACCTTCCCTAGACCCAACCCCACACCCCCCATCATAACTATTAATCAAATTCTAAATCCACTCATCATAAATGAAACAGAGCTACACGCATCCACACATACACCCTCACCTCACAACACCCCTTTTTTTACTTTTCAATTTCACTTCCAACTATCTACTTACATCTCCCTCAAACCCTCTGTTATTATGATTTCTATGCTAATATCAAGGTTCTTCTCAGTTTCCTTATCTATAATCATTACCACATCTCCACCAAATTTCCTCGTTTACATCTACCTTAACTGTGTAGAAAAAAGATTTGTCACCTACAATTGCAACACTCTTACTAAACTCATCCCCACCCCGTACATTAATTTTAGTTTTGTAAAAAGAAATATCATAAATGAGAGAGGTTCATAGATTTTCCTCAAGTTTCCAAAGATAAAATATCAGTCACAAGTTGCTATAAAAGGGGCTTCCACTTACAGTGACCCTGCTGGATATTGTTGTTGTTGGTCGGTTCAGAGATAAATAACAATCTTTCTTTCTACCCTCTGCACTCTCCTTCTACTATTTTATTCTTTCTCTCACCCCTTACTCCCCTTCCTCCCTCTATCTCTCTGATACAAACCCTACATCCAGAACCAGTTTCCTGAGCCCCCATACTCTGCACCTCTCTTTTCTCACCTTCCCCATTCTCATCTTTCATGGATGTGGACATAGTGAAGTCTTCCGCGTGTGACACCACCAACATGGACGTGATGGCAATGATGATGCAAATGGAAAAGTTCCCTGAATTCTGCGACCCTTTTTATACCACCACCCCACCTTACACAGAAGCCGACATGATGTCAAGTGGAAGCTCCTCAACCAGCGTTTCCACCATTTTCAACAACGCAACTCCACCGACTCTCGTTGATCCACCACCGCCAAATGTTCTCAATTTTTCCAACAACGACAACAGCCTCATCCAGCAACCTATGACACCCTCTCTCCATCCCCCACAACCCAGCCCCACTTCCTTCCCCTACCCTTCTGAGAAGAAAAACTCCATGGCTGCGATGAGGGAAATGATATTCCGAATAGCGGTGATGCAACCGATTCACATAGACCCTGAATCCATAAAGCCACCGAAGCGGAGGAACGTGAAGATTTCGAAGGATCCGCAGAGCGTGGCGGCGAGGCACAGAAGGGAAAGGATAAGCGAGAAGATAAGAATTCTGCAGAGATTAGTCCCGGGTGGTACCAAGATGGACACGGCTTCGATGCTGGACGAGGCCATTCACTATGTCAAGTTCTTGAAGAAACAGGTGCAGACACTGGAACAAGCAGGGGCAAATAGACAACACAATCACAATAACGTTGGTGCTGTCGGTTTCCCAGTAGGGATGTCTAACTCCAACAACGTTAGCTATTCTTCTTTGTTGATGAAGGGTTGCCAACCTTGTCAAGTCTTCGGTTCTACTTCAAAACAATTGCTCAGCTAATAAATAATTGAGAAGATGTAAGAGAGGGAGTTAATTTTCTTGTTTTCTGATGCGAAGCAATGAGTTCTGTGTACTGTTGATTGGTGTATGCATGGTTTGGTGGATAGTGAAGAAGATGTTTCTCCATTTTATATATGGCCATTGTTACAATGAATTTATTTCTTTTGCTTTTGCAATGGAGGGATAGAGTAATTCAAATTTCAATAGCGTTATGAATCCATCCATTCCACAATTTTCTTTGTTTTCTATTTTATGGTGAGCATCTGCGACTCATCCCCTCTCAGAAAAATCTAATAGGCCAAAGAAAGGTAGTTGTACCCAAATAAATAAAAAAATTGAAAAAAAGGTTTAAGAAAAATTATTGTCTTTAATTAAAAGTAAAAATTTACTTAATCTGAATATATAACATGAAAATCTCTTTGAAGATCTCGACTGTTTTGTTCACTTTTTATCATCTGTACATCAAACTTTTTTTCATATCGAGATAAAATCATATTAGTTTGTTCTTCTAAATATCCAATTAATGAACAAGTTTTGTTTTTCTTTTTACTTTCTATTAGGGTTCACATGCAATACACTTGGGTGCTTTAATTCGTCCTTGGTGATAGAAGCTACTCTACATGGCATAGCACATATACACGACGGTTGGTGATCGTGATTCTCGTTTTTCACCATCTTATACCCTTCAAATGATTCTTGCTTTCATTTATCTACCACCTTAGATTGTTATTATTTACTTTAAATCTTTCAACAAGAAGTCTCCAAGAACTCAACATGTATTTACGTACTTTTGAATTTCCTGGAATATAAGAATTATTTATGAAAATGGAATGAATCACAAGAAAAATAACTGAACAATTCAAGGAAGACTTGAAATTTTATAAATATAACATATACTTCTAGTAGTTGTAACTTTATTTTTTATAATAGAAAGAATAATCTTCAATATTATAAGTTTTTATGAATATTAGAATAAGATAAATAGTGAAAATTATTCATACAGCTAATTATGAAGATAAAATACTAAAACAATAATTAGAAGTGAAAGATATTTTTATTTTTTACAGTAGTTATTCAGATACAATGGGTACTTAAGAATTTGTATAAATATTGAATTTTTATTTTATAATCAAGGTTGAAAGTTATAGACATTCATATAAACTAAGTTACGTTTCTTCACAAACAATATTGTATTTCAATGTATTTTTTTTTACTTTCCTTTATTATTCAATCTATTTTTTTATTTTCATGTTATATTTTATTTTGTAAATATAAAAAAAATTGTATTTCAATTATTTATATTTCAGTATTTTTATCTTTTTTACTTTTCTTTGTTATCTATTATACTTATTTGTTTATTTTTGTGCTATATTTTTTGTAAATATAAAAAACATGATTAATCCCACTTAATTTATAAAATTTAATAGATAAACATCGAACAAAAGTCTATCATAAATTTTTTAAAAACTTATAGAATTATATCAACTTTTTAAGAAAGAATCCACTAAAAATAAGTCTCTATATTATATATATATATAATAAACACATTATGATCAAATATCAATAAAATTTAAATGAAGTTATTTAAAAATTATGATTAGTTTTCATATGAATTTTTTTAAGTGCGAGGATCTTCAGTAGATGAATTAATATAATATTTTCAGTTATTTTATTGAAATGTTACATTTTCATCATTTTGCATCTTTGTACATTTTTATAATTTATTGAATTCAATTATTTACTTTGGACATTTTATTATTTTATTGTTTTTATACTTTTAGTTATTTTCTTTTATTTTTAATTTTGTGTAATATATTTATTTATACAATGTTTGTAAACATTTAATTTATAAAATTTTAACACAAATCCCTAGAGAATATTTATAATGATGTTTCTGGGACCAAAGTTGGTCACAAAGAAAATGTAAAAAGAGAATCTCAAAATTAGGTAACATATATTAATTTTTTTAATTATATCAATAATAAGTTAATAACCATAATTGTTTTAATTCCAACATTTTAGAAACCATTCTGACGAAACAATTTTCCTAGATTAAATATTGATCACCAATAATTTATTAATAGTAATCATTTTAAGTTTATTTTTCTATCATACTACCCCAAACAACTATAAAATTATATAAACTATGTAAATATAATTATAATTATAATTATATTCTATGACAAAAAAAACTTAAAAGTCTTCAAAAATATATTATATAATATATAACTTCTATTTTAAAGAGAAAAACTAAAATATAATCTAGAAGCATACTTGTTTCAATTTTCACCTACAATTTACAAATATATTTATTTTTATTTTGTTATCAAGAACAATCACAATTATAAACAAATATAAATATAAAAGGAAAGTTAATGAAAATAAACATAATAATATACATGTTTTCATCATCAAATTATACTTCATTCAACATGCATATATCAAGATTACGCATATCAATGTAAACAAACTCATATTTAATGACACATTTTGTTATAAGTAAATATGATATGACTTTTTGATAAATTTAATAATGATAGAGAAGTTCCATTAAAAGCTAATATCTGACACATACGTGATGCAGGTCAAGGTTCATTATGTACCAAGTCATATTTGTCTACTTAACTAGTCTAATGTAAGGTTAAGGTTCATTATGTACCAAGTCATATTTGTCTACTTAACTAGTCTAATGTAAGGTTTCTTTAGCTTCTGAGCACTCAAAGTCTTATCCCCATGATTAAATAACAATATTGAAGTTAAGATAGCTCTTTTAAGTGAGTGTAATGTTTATAACTACCACCAAAGTTTGATATCACCTCGGGCATCCCTACATTACCCATAAAGGGTCATGCACCACATACCAAAATCATATATATATATATATATATATGTATATATATATATGTATGTATATAAGAGATCCAACATCCATCACCCATGAAGAGCCACCCAAAAATTTCACATGTCGTACATTCACCATCTCATGCATCTCAATATCAATTATATATATCTATTTAAAACACATCATCAATCTCACATTTTATACAAAATACCATTATCATAAAAATGTATAAAGACATACATCACAATATTAAGTATGACATAACATTCTTATCAAACCAATATACTTTCGCTTGAGCGAACTCTCCTTACTTAAGTGACATTTTAAACTTTCATAAATAAACTTTCATTTCTCTTAAGAAAAATACAACACAAGAGCAAAAATCTCTCATGTTTATCCTAACTCCAAAGAACACTCCATCATTTGAGTGTCTGTTGCTTGAGCATTACAACAAACGCTCACTACAAGAAAAATTGATTTTTATCGACGGTCAAAGATCTTTCGGTAATTATCTCGTATAAAACTTTACAAACTTTGCCGATGGCCAAAATCTATCACTAAATATTTAATTTTTAAATAAATTAAAAGAAAAAA
The DNA here is from genome assembly GCA_030347555.1 of Lablab purpureus. Taxonomy (NCBI): domain Eukaryota; kingdom Viridiplantae; phylum Streptophyta; class Magnoliopsida; order Fabales; family Fabaceae; genus Lablab; species Lablab purpureus. Next base: position 18,454,435 of record CM059256.1, read on the forward strand.
TATTATTTTTAAATTTTTTATTTAATTATACATCCATCCTATTTTTAGTATATCTATTATTATACATATACATACATATATACAAATATATATATACATACATATACACATATGTATATATATACATACACACACACATATATATATATATATACATGCATACATACATACGTATATATATATATATATATAAATAAATAAATAAATAAATAATAAATATATAATCTAAACATGTAAATACATAAATTATAAATATATAAATATATAAACAAATAAACATATAAACATATAAACATATAAAGATAAAAACATATAAACATATAAGTATATAAACATATAAATATATAAGTATATAAACATATAAATATATAAGTATATAAACATATAAATATATAAATATATAAACATATAAATATATAAGTATATAAACATATAAATATATAAGTATATAAGAATATAAATATATAAGTATATAAGTATATAAATATATAAATATATAAATATATAAGTATATAAATATATAAGTATACAAATATATAAGTACATAAGTATACAAATATATAAGTACATAAGTATACAAATATATAAGTATATAAGTACATAAATATATAAGTATATAAGTACATAAATATATAAGTATATAAGTACATAAATATATAAGTATATAACTACATAAATATATAAGTATATAAGTACATAAATATATAAGTATATAACTACATAAATATATAAGTATATAAGCACATAAATATATAAGTATATAAGTATTATATAAGTATATAAGTATATAAGTATATAAGTATATAAGTACATAAATACATAAATACAAAAATACATAAATACACAAATACACAAATACATAAATACAAAAATATATAAATACATAAATACATAAATACATAAATATGTAAATATGTAAATATGTAAATACGTAAATATGTGAATACGTAAATAAGTGAATACATAAATACATAAATAGGCAAATACATAAATACATAAATAGGCAAATACATAAATACATAAATACATAAATACATAAATACATAAATATATAAATACATAAATAAGTAAATACATAAATACGTAAATACGTAAATAAATAAATACATAAATATGTAAATACATAAATACATAAATTTATAAATTGATAAATAGATAAATACATAAATATATAATACATAAATACATAAATACACAAATATATAAATAGGTAAATATATAAATATATAAATAAATAAATATATAAATACATAAATGTATAAATACAAAAATACATAAATACATAAATACATAAATACATAAATACATAAATACGTAAATACATAAATACATAAATACATAAATACATAAATACATAAATACATAAATACATAAATACATAAATACATAAATACATAAATACATAAATACATAAATACATAAATACATAAATACATAAATACATAAATACATAAATACATAAATACATAAATACATAAATACATAAATACATAAATACATAAATACATAAATACATAAATACATAAATACATAAACATATAATCATATAAACATATAAATATTTACATATTTAAATTACTGAAGGATTTACCAACGGAATTTCTTACTGACAGATTTTATTTCGCACAATATGGCGCGAACTTTACTGACGGATTTTGAGCGACGAAATATTTTACCGATGAATTTACCGACGAATTTTATTTCGCACAATATAGCATGAAATTTACCGACAGATTTTTACCGACGAATTTTGATCTGTCGTTAAATTACCGATGAAACTAAATGTGTCGGTAAAATCTGTCGATAATTAAAAATTACCAACGAAAAATTTTCTGTCACTAAAATTTCGTCGGTAATTTATGATTTTCTTGTAGTGGCTTGAGCAACATCCACTTGTTGGGAGAAATCTAACAAGTTCTAAATAATTCTCCCATCGCCTTTCGCAACTTGAGCTATACCCTTAGCTTAAGCACACAATTTGTAGCTTGGGTGCCCCATAACTTGAGCACCCAACTTAAGTGTCCAATGTGGAATGCTGCCAAATTCTGATCAAATGTAAGATGGTAGAATCGGTTTGTAAGTATTAACAAATTATGAGAAATGTTTTCCTAAATGGGTAGGGCCCTCCTTCAATTACAAAAGTGAGAATCACATTACATGATTAATGGTGATGGAGTTTGTAACCTATGTAGTTATGGACCAAAGTTAGATGTCTTCATTTCACATTAGTCAAGAGTACAAAAAGGGAGTTGGCGAGTTGTTGCAATTTGCTCGCGAAAATGGAAAACCTGTCAACATGGCATATTATAGTCCATGCGTTTTGATAAGTTCCAATAATTAATCAATCTACATCTTAGAATATGATTAGTTTTGGTGTTTTGGATTAGCAATCACCCTTAATTTAAGAATTATTGAATTCAAGTATTTGCTAATGAGTCATGAGCTAAATAAAGTCATGTGATCCCATTTTTGTTGAATTTCAGGTAATTTGGACGAGGAAGGAAAGGAAGAGAAGATGCATGAAGAGCCCAAGAGAAGAAAGGAAGGATGGACCAATGTCAAAGTCTCGCTCAAGCTAGAATCATTTCGCTTGAGCGAGAATTGCCTCAAAATTATCCAAGTTGCAGGGCCAGTCTTGCTTGGGTGAGAAGCAAAGCACTTAAGTGAGAATTGAATGGAGAGGTGGTATTTTTCGGTGATCTTCTAACTCAAATGAGTATCTGGTCAGTTGAACAAGAAGACCTTTCTTCATGGTTAAGTTCTCTTCTCGCTTGAGCTAAAATTGGATGGCTAAAGCGAGAATTCACTAACCAAGAGGAAAGTTGAACATATAAAAGGGGGAGAAGGAAGGGGAAAAGGTTCGACATGTTTTCTTGGAAGGTTTTTGGAGTAGCTAGGGCACTAGAGGGAAGGAAGATTGTATCTTGGAAGAGTTTGAATCTTTGTTTCCTCATCTATATCTTTTATTGTAATGGTTACCATGAGTAGTTAATCTTTTGTTTGGGACTGAATGTAATCGATTAAACTCAGTGTATTATAGTAAAGTTTATATATAGATTTCATTTATATTCAATAGTGGTAATTTCATCTTGTTCTTTATGTTATGCTTGATTCTATCTGATCAATAGATTCTTGTTCTTGATTTTTGGATCTGACCAGGAAGTGCAATATGATTGTAGAGAAAAAATATCATAACTTCTGCATTGAACCTTGATGAATTTTTTCAAATTTCACAGTGTGCTATTGCCAAGGAAATGTGGGAGGTGCTGGAAGTTACACATGAAGAGACACGGTTGATGTCAAGAGAGCTAGGAAACACACCTTGATCCAAGAATATGAAATGTTTAGGATGATGTTAGGAGAATCAATTTCAGATGTGCAGAAAAGATTTACTCATTGTAAATCATCTAGTAGGTATTGGCAAAGTGTTTGATAAAGAAGAGTTGAATATCAAAGTGCTGAAATGTTTGAACAAAAATTGGCAACCTAAAGTGACAACAATTTTTTAATCTAAGGATCTTACATCAATAAGTGTTGCTGCATTGTTCAGGAAGCTTAGGGAGCATGAACTTTGAATAGGCTTGCTGAACAAGAGGAAAGTGATAAGAAAAAGAAAGGGCTGGCCTTGAAGACTATAGTTCATAAAGAGGAGATAAGTGATGATGAAACACATGGAGGAAGTGATGCAGGAAATATGAATCTCTTAGTGAGAAAGTTCAACAAGTTCTTGAAATACAAGAACAAAGATTACAAACACTAGAGGTATAATAAAAAATCTGATTTAGTTTTTCCTAACTTGACTTGTTTTAGTTGTGGTAAATAGGGACATATTAAGGTTGAATGTCCATATTCTCAAAAAAAAAATGGACAAAAGAAACATGAAAAATCTTTTAAGACCAAGAAGGCATACATTGCATGGGATGAGAATGATGTCTCCTTTAGTAGTGAGTCTTCAAGTGAGGATGAAAAGGCCAATCTTTGTCTTATGGCTGATTATGACACCGTAAGTAGTGTAAGTTCCTCAACCATTCAAATTGGTGCTAATTATGATTAGCTTCTACATAATTTTCTGGAATTGCATGAGGAAGCTAATAAAGTTGCATGTTCAAATAGTAAGCTTAAAGGTATGAATAATTAGTTAGATAAAAAAGTGAAAGAGTTATAGAAAGAGCTTTAAAATTCAAAAACTGATTTTTAAAATCTTGAAATGATTTATAAGGTCTCAACTTGCAATTGTGATTATGGAGAAAAATATTGTAAAAACTACAAACTTTTGGAAGATAAAATTGAGTATTTGAACAAAGCTTTAGCTAAATTCATTATGGGAAGAGCCAATTTGGATGCCCTCTTAAGTTTTTAAAATGGTGTAATAAATAAAGCTAGACTTGGACTTTGAAATGGTTTTCAAAAGAAGCAAAAACCTTATAGAAATTTCTTTTCATATGGAAAACCATCCAGCACTTCATTTATTACATGTTTCTATTGTATGAACGAAGGACATGTTTCAAAATTTTGCAATATCAGAAAATTTGGAGTTCCTAGTGACAAATATGTTGGGTTTGGAGGTAAATCGCAAAGAGGACAAGCTACAACAACTCCCTCTTCTCCAGCTGCTACTACTCGCATTCCTAGAATAATTGAAATTTGGTTTGATGGTGATGAATAAAGGATTGAGAAATACCTGGAACACATTGCAAGAAAAGAAATCAACTCTCCAAAGGTGCTTAGCTTCATTTGGCTGGAAGATGAAGGTTTGACATATATTATGGAAATGCTGACTTTTCAAGGGTTGCAGAAATTTCTTGAGCTAAGTGACACTATTTACCCTAATTTAGTTAAAGTTTTATGTACTAATATGAAATTTGAAGGGTCAACACTAACTTCAAAGGTTAAAAGCATAAAAATTATCCATTTGGTTACAAATTGTTGGTCTTAAGTATGAAGGTATTGTTGTGAATAAAGATTTTATTGGTGAAATGGAAAACTTCAACAAAGTTCAGACCTTCAGAGAATGTTTAAGGGATCCAAGTGGGTCTGTAAGAGGTTTTCATGTTGGTGGAATGACACTCACTACAAGAATCTTAACATTCATCATAACTTGGATGATTATTCCAAGGGGGAGCATCATGCTACTTATAATGAAGGAGATTTGGTACTTCTTTATAGATTTATGAAATCTATCAAGATTAATTGGATTTATGTAATCAAGGACCACATGATCAAGTAAAAAAGTTGACAGATTATAAGCTACCCTATGTTGTTCTCATCTCCAAATTTATTGAGTTTGCACAAGCGGATGTTAGAGGTAAACAAAAGGCTACTGTTGGAAAAGCTCATCAATTGGATAACATATTTCTATACAAGTTTTTGATTTACAAAGAGTGATGGGGCATGGACTGCTGGAGCTGTTGGTCAAAGTTTTACTGCTGCTAGACCAATCGGTACTACTAGGGAGTCTTCAATGATGGGAGACATTGTGCCATATGTTCCTCCAATTGACCGTGGTACTGCTTTGTCCCAATTTGAGAAAATGGTGCTTTAACGGTTTGAGACTTTGTAGACACGTCAACAGTATCACCATTATTATTGTGTTGATCGTTTTTTACGTATTAATTAAAGTATTAAGGATTTGCATGCTCAACTGGCCCAAATCAATGTTGGTTGTGGTACTGTGGCTGGTGATGATGATGGAGAGGATGATAACTGAGTTACTTCTGCTATTGAAATGAAGAACTATTGCTGCTATTGAAGTGTTGCTGTTGTTGATGCTTATTTTCATATGCTACTTTTACATCTTTTTGTGCTTGTCTTTGTGCTACATGTTTGTTTTATTTTTGTTTGTGTTGTTGCTTGTTTAATTGGGTTTCATACCCAAATCTCTTGGACAATTTTATATTTTTTGCATTTGCAATATTAGCTTTTATCTTTCCCATGCTATTTGATGATTACAAAGGGGGAGAAATAAGTGAAAATGCTAGATATATGCACTATTTTTGCACTGCATTGTTTTGTTTTAAATTCCAGGTCTACAACATTCTTTAAATACATTGGATGCTTCAAGTAGTTGTCATCATCAAATAGGGAGACTTTGTTGGACTTGAAGACTTTAATTTGGTGTGAGCTGCATGTGATTTGATGTCTCCAACCACCTCTTGGTCATCATGAATGAAGATTTTGAAGCTTGAAAAATGTGAAGATTGAAGATCTTAGTTATAGTGCTAGTGTGTCTTAGGTTTAGTGGGTAAAATTCTTTTCACTTAATCTTGGATTTAATTTGGGTTATAAAATGTTTTACAAATGATTTAGAAAGTTTTAAAGGAAGTTAAGTGTTTTAAGCTAATTGAAAATATCTTTTCAGCCAGTTAAAATGTTCATTGTTTGATAATTAAATTGGGTATAAATAATTTAACCTATTGATCTTATGTTTCAGTTAGCTAAAATTTGAGAGCTTGTCGATTTGTGAAAATTGCTCCCAGCTGATTTCAACTAGTTGTTTGGAAAAATGAATCAACTAAAATACTAGAGCTGTTATTTGTTGAAAAACCATGTTCTCTGGAAAATCTACTTGTTCGCAAATTTAACAAGTTAAAATCACTTGAAGTTTATCTTCAATGATTTACACCACTTAAAACGCGTTCTCAAGTAGCTAAATCCAATTTCCAGGATTTTGAGGCTCTTTGGAACAACCAGTTGATCGTGAAGCAAACCAACTGAAATCACTTAAAAATCATCTTTAAGTGAAATAAGTTAGTTAAATCATGTTTTTAACCAGTTGTTTATACCAGTAAATGTTTTGGTAAACACTGGAGCAATTTGTTTAAATACTTTGAGATTTCCAAAACTAGCAAGAGATTCTTTTACAAGAAAACCTGTGATTGAAAAACTGTCTCTGACATAAAGTTACATTTCTGGCTATGATGTCGGACTTCAAATAACCATAAAAAACTCAAATAACATACCTCTTGGTACTAGTGAACAACGATAACCAACCCAACAACATAATTGCAGAAAGTTTTCTAATCCAGACAAAGATTTTCTACTTTCCTAAACTCACTAACAATATGATTAGATGCTTATAACATCAAATACACCAATATTAATTCACCAGCTCATTTAGATATTTATATACCATTCAACTCCACATATTTCATACAACTGAAATAGCCATCATATTTTCAAAAATTAAAATATTATATTACCTTACTTGGATTGAAAGATTAGAATATTATATTGTCTTACCAAAATTTATTCAAACAACCCAATATTTATGTCAACTTTATTAGTTCAGGTAAACTTTTAAAAATCGAGTTCACAATTAGCATTCAATAAGACTAATTTGATCTATGTTCATCTAATTCTTGAAAATTTTAATCTAGCTAAATTTTGACATTGAAAAACTTGTTTTGTCGAAAGAGAAAATGCAAATAAAAAAAGATTTTAGAAAGTATATAGTTTAGAATAAATAAAAATTAATATCTAACTTCTGTTATAGATTTTATCATTGATTTATTTTAAAATCTCTTAATAAAATAATACTGGATTATATAAATATAATTTTGATAGAAATGTTTTGTCACATACTTTATCAAATATAACTTTTTGTGTGTGGAAACTATATCAAAATGATATCATAATAAATATAGCAAAAGGGAGACTCATCTATGCACTCTTGACAAACTAGTTCTTGAGGGAGGTAGAGATTGACAAACACTCTCAAACCCGGAATGACTCAAGGCTTGAGCATGACAAAAACTGGGAAGTTTTTTTAGGAGATGTATAAACATGAGTTTCCCTAACTACTTTTGATTTGCCCCGAAGGATACAATAGTGGTCCATGGCGAAGAAAACGGAAAAATAACAAAGCACTGAGGATGGGAGAAAGATTAGAGGGCAATACAAAAGAGAAATAGGTAGAGAAATGAGGCATCATCAGGAGAAAGAAAAAGAAATAAAAGGAAGATAAATGAAGGTAGCACAACCGCTGGGAAAAAGAAGCTTTCAAACAAATTAGCAGGTAAAGGACCTGTGGCAAAAAAAGCAAACGCCGAAGGTAATGTGGTGTGAAGTTTTGAAGAAAGACAGTTCAGTTCACAGGTAAGTAAAGTCAATGAGAGTGATAGTCCAAATTCGAAAAGGAAATTTCTTAATTGACCATTCAAGTTAATAATTATCAAGTTAACATTCAAGATCATGAGACATTCATACCATCATTAGAAGAATTGGGATTATATTAAGCAAGATGTACGGTAGATAATCACGTTTCACGTGCGAGGGCAGACCCCACCGTCAGTGACCGTTTTCTTGGAGGAATCCTTTTGAATCACGGTAGATAATCACGTTTCTACCAATATGGTTCTTATCATAACATTGTTATTTCATTGTCATCTTAATATTTGGGAGAGACTCTGATGATTCATGAATGAGACCATAACTACTGTCACAGTGGAGTTGTTACAAGACCAGATCTCAACACAACCATCATTTATCATCATGCTGAATCATCTCTCCATCAGATGGGACAACTATTTTTAAAAAAATCAAGATTTACAACAAAATAATAAAAAAACAGAAAAGATTTGCAAATTAAATAAAAAAATAAAGTAGAAAAACATGAAAAATACTTAAATATGGTGGTTAAGAATACTGTAGTAATTTTTATTTGCTAAAGTATCTCTAATTTAATTTAGAGGTTTCAACTTTTATTACATGGTATAATTTAGTATTTATGAAATAAAATATCAATTACTGCTAAGCTCTTAATCATTTTCTAATCATTTTTATTTAATTTCCACTCTTAATATTTTGATATCTACTCTTAATAACATTTTGATGTTTTATAAATTTATATTTAACCATTTTAATATTTTTTTAATTATTAAAATAAGTAATTTTTAATAAAAGAGGGTAAATATTAAAATATTCTTTTATAGAATTTTGATTTCAAATTTTCATGAATTATAATTTTGATATCAACATGTTAATACATGTTATCAGTTTTCTTTTACTAAAATTGCAAATTTTTTAGACAAAAATAAGTTTAACTTGTATTAAACATGATAATTACAATTTCCAGGAATTCAAATCCATATGCAATTTTGAAATTGAAAACAATTCCTACTTTTTTCTCGTTTAAAAAAGCAAAATTAAGTTTCATTTCTCTTAATCGAATCGCTTTTGGATTTTCTCATCGTTTATTAATTTCACTGTTCTTTGTGTTAATCAAAGTTCTTTTTTTTTGTTTTTTTAAGTCGAAATTATGTTTGATTTTGTTAATCGAATTGCTTTTGGATTTCACTATTCCTTTTCAATTTCATTTTTAAATGTGATATGATATAATAAAAATTAAATTGTCATGAAAATAAAAAACTTATTATTTTATCTTGAAAATATATACTTGTCAATTATTAAATAAAACATTAATTATAATACGCATCGAATAAAACGATTGCATTGACGTTAGAGCTGAAAAAAGTTTTAAAAATAATATAATATAGTAAAATTTACAGAAATTAAATTAAAATATAAGGTCTCTTACAATAAAAATAAATAAAAAGATATCGATAATAAATCAAGACATAAATTAAATGAAGATACATTAATCGCTTTAATGGGTGACTACTTAAATAACATATGTATGTCTATGCTGTGTGCAAGTAAGAAAGTGAGATATGAAGAAAATAAATATTATTTAAACTAAAACATATATAAAAACAAGTACGAAATAAAATATATTTATTTATAGTTAATAATTTTTCATAATACAGTACATAATTGTAATTTTGTTTTGTAAATTTTGTATGCTTTTGCATAAAGTTTAAGGCATATATTTGTTTACTATTTTTCATATTTTTAGTTTTTCTGACTTTTACTCTTTTACTTTCAACACTTGTAAATTTAAATAAAAAAATAAAAAAATAAGAAGTTAAAATTACTAATTTAGTCTAAATCAAGAGTCATATTTCATATTGTTAGGAAGAACACACAAAAATAAAAACGTGGAAGCAAAATCCAGATCAAATCTTCTCTCTACAAATAATAGAAAATAAAACAATGGAATGCGCCAAACAGAAGAATGAAAGAAAGAAATCAGCAGACACCAAAACTTTTAACGTGGGAAAATCTTCGATATGAAAGAAAAACCTACGGGACCTAGTCCAGTAAAACTTTCACTAATAAAGATTAATGGATATACAACAAGTTCTCTTGGAGCTATCTCCAAGGATCAACAGAAAAGTTCTCTTCACCAATAAGGTGGATAACAACACAAGAATCCCCTCGAGTATCTAGTTACTCCTCTGCACACAGATTTGTACAAGATATACTTTCGTGACTTCTCTACTTCTCTCAGTAGAGGTACTCTTACTCAGTCTCTCCTCTTTCACTACTGACTGTCTATCTTCCTCTTAAAATTTATTTAAAAAAAAGATGCAGTCTCTTAGCAACATAATGGGCTAGAAGCCCATAAAAGAAAACACATTATTCTTCTTTTAATTAAGTCAGCATGGGCCCAATAAATTGGTGACTCGCTTGACAAATCTCCTCCTCACCAATTAATTGGAGTCATATTCAACCAAACTTTGCTTTCTCTTTACAGATAGCAAATTTTCCTCCGGGTAAAATCTTTGTCATCATATCTGATCCATTCTCATCAGTATGAATTTTCTCTAATGACAATTGCTTCATCTCTAATGCATAACGTATCCAATGATATCAGACCTCAATATGCTTTGATCTCGAATGAAAATTTAAGTTCTTGGTGAGATGGATTGCACTTTGACTATCACAATACAAAACATATTTTTCTTGTGATAGTCCCAACTCTTGTATGAATTTCTGCATCCACAAGAGCTCCTTAGCAGCTTCTGTAACAACAATATATTCTACCTCTGTAAAAGACAGAGCAACACATTTTTGTAGTCTGGATTGCCATGACACTGTTCCCCCTGCAAAAGTCATCATATAACCAGAAGTAGACTTTCTAGAGTTCACATCACCAGCCATATGTGCATCTATGTAACCATTCAACCACAGACTTACCACTTCCAAAGCATAAACAAACTTTGGAAATACCTTTGAGATACCTGAGTATCCACTTTACGGCTTGCCAATGCTCTTTTCCACGATTAGCAAGGAAACGACTAACAACACCAACAACATGAGCAATGTCTGGCCTTGTACACACCATAGCATACATTAAGTTACCAACTGCAAATGAATATGGAATCTTTTGCATTTCTTCTTTCTCTTTCTCACTTGTAGGACACTCCTTTAAACTCAACTTGAAGTGACCTGCAAGTGGAGTGCTAACAGGCTTAGCATTTTTCATATTAAATCTCTCCAATACTTTCTCTATATATTTTTGTTGTGATAGCCACAATTTTCCATTCTTCTTGTCACGAGTAATTTTCATGCCCAGGATTTGTTTTGCAGCACCCAAATCCTTCATTGCAAAAGACTTGCTCAACTCTCTTTTGAGACTTTGAATTTCACCCATGTCATGACCAACAATCAACATGTCATCAACATAGAGCAAGAGAATAATAAATATTCCATTAGAAAATTTCTTCACAAAAACACAGTGATCAGAAGAGGTTTTATCATACCTATGATCTATCATGAAGGAATCAAATTTCCTGTACCATTGCCTTGGAGCTTGTTTAAGTCCATACAAGCTCTTCTTCAATCTACAAACAAGCTTCTCTTTACCTTTCACTGTGAAACCTTCAGGTTGTTCCATATAGATTTCTTCCTCCAAGTCACGGTGAAGGAAGGCTGTCTTCACATCAAGTTGTTCAACTTCTAAATTTAAGCTTGCTGCCAAGGCAAGTACAACTCTGATTGAAGACATTTTGACCACAGGTGAAAATATCTCCTCAAAATCAATTCCTTTCTTCTGACTGAAGCCCTTTAGAACCAACCTTGCCTTGTACCTTGGTTGTGAGCTGTTCTCCTCTTATTTCAATTTAGACACCCATTTATTTCTTAGTGCTCTCTTGCCTTGAGGCAAGTTCATAAACTCAAAGGTATGGTTCTTATACAAGGATTTCATCTCCTCTTGCATGGCTTTGAACCACTTGTCTTTCTTTTCATGCGACATAGCTTCTTCATAGCTTTCAGGCTCTCCCCCATCAGTCAACAAAACAAATTCATGGGAGAAATATTTCTTTGAAGGACGACTCTCTCTAGTAGATCTTCTCAATTGAGGCTCCACGGGTGGTTTATTTGGTTCATCTACTTGAGTCTGAGGCATGTCAATTTCATTCCCCAAATTTGCATTCACATCTCCCTCGTGATAAGCAATTACGGTATGAGGTTCTGGTTCCACATCAATGTACCTAGGAGTAACCTGTTTTTCCTTCTCTTTCTTATTAATGTCTTCAATGGTTTGGTCCTCAAGAAAAACAACATCTTAGCTTCTAACAATCTTCTTATCAACCGGACCCCAAAATCTATAACCAAAATCATCACGACCATAACCTAGGAAGATACATTGTTTAGACTTTCCATCAAGCTTAGATCTTTCATCTCTAGGGATGTGAATAGATGCTTTGTAGCCAAACACTCTCAAATGACTATAGGAAACATCTTTCCCTTTCCACACTCTCTCAGGGACATCACAATCAAGAGGAATAGAAGGAGAAAGGTTAATCAAGTCCACTGCAATTCTCAATGCCTCACCCTAGAAAATTTTAGGCAATTTTGCATGAGAGAACATACATTTAATTTTTTCATTGATTGTGCGATTCATTCTCTCAGCAACTCCATTGTGCTTAGGTGTTTTTTGGAACTGTCTTCTCAAGCTTGATGCCATTTCTTTACAGTAATTCTCAAAAAGACCCCTGTATTCACCACCATTATCTGCTCTAACACATTTTAATAATCTACATGTTTCTCTTTCAACACTTGCATGTAAATGCTTAAACACATCAAGTACTTGGTCTTTGGATTTCAAAACAAAAGCCCAAACCTTTCTAGAATGGTCATCAATAAAAGTGACAAAATAAGAGCAACCACTAATTGATTTAGCATCCATAGTGCAAACATCAGTGTGAATTAAATCCAAAACATTTGGCCTTCTACGTGGAGGATATGTGCGAAAAGAAATTCTATGTTGCTTACCAACAAGACAATCAGAACAAGTTTCAAGAGATGTACCTCTAACAGAAAGCAACCCTTGTCTTGCTAGAGTAGAAAGGCCTTTCTCACTCAAGTGACCAAATCGTTTATGCCATAATTCTATAGAACAATCTTCAATTGCATTCACTTGAGGTATAGACAATTTTATGGATGTCCAATAAAAAGTATTTCGCTTCACTCCTTTTGCTACCACCAGTGTTCCTTTAGTGCACTTCCATTTGCCATCATCAAAAGAATTATGATAGCCATCTTCATCAAGTACTTGTATTGAGATCAGACTCAGACGCATATCAGGGATGTGCCTAACATTCTTTAGATGCAACTTGCAACCGGCATTAGTCTCTAACCAGATTTCTCCAATGCCAACAACCTTGCTTACCCCTTGATTTCCCATCTTTACATGTCCAAAATCTCCAGCAATGTAGGATTTGAAATAATCACAATGTGGTGTAACATGAAATGAGGTAGTAGAATCAATAACCCATTCATACTCCTGGGAGGTGAGATTAACACATTCATCTTCATAAACAATGACAACTTCACCATCAGATACAACTGCAGTAGTGACTTTATCTTTATCCTCTCTTGTACTGTTATTATTATTACTAATTACTAGTACCTCTACCTCTTGATCTTCCTCACCTGAGGATGCTACAATCTCTTATCATGTGTCCCGGTTTATTGCAATGGAAACATGTGAATGTGATATCTTTCTTTGACATTGACTTGTCTCTTGACTTATCTCTTGGTTTGCTACAATCATGAAATCTTTGAGAATTTCTATACATATTTCTTCCTCTTGACTCCGTAACTAGATCTTCATTATAAGTTGAGGAGCTAACCTTCGTATTTCCCTTCCTCCTAGTCTCTTCATTTAAAATACTATCCTTGACCATGTCAAATGTCAGTTTTCCATTAGGGACAGAGTTGCTCAGAGATACCACTAATGTCTCCCCGCTATCTGGTAATGAGCTCAACAACAACAATGCAAGTAACTCTCATCATCTAAGACAATCTCCATAGTGGTCAACTGATTCACCATATTCTGAAAACTACTCAAGTGCTTTGCCACATAGGAACCATCCTTGTATTTCAAGTTTATTAACTTCCTAATCAGGAATGCCTTATTTAAGGAATTTTTAGACTCAAACAACTCACCTAATCTCTTCCATAAGTTGTAAGCCAGAGTCTCGCTAGATACATGATGATAAACAGATTGATCTATCCACTGTCTGATCATGCCAATAGTTTTCCTATTTAACTTCTTCTAATTTCCCTCATATTTATCTGCTGGTTTAACACCCTATTCCTCAATAGGATCATACAGGTCTTTGCAAAAATAACAAATCGTCCATCCAGGATTTCCAAATTGAATAATTGGTAGAATCCAATTTTATCATGGTTCCAGCACCATCACCATCTCCCATCTTCAGAGCACAAACCAAAGCTCCTAACTGGAGCTCTGATACCAGTTGATGGGAAGAACACACAAAAATAACAAACACGGAAGCAAAACCCAGATAAAATCTTCCTCTGCAAATAATAGAAAACAAAACAATGGAATGCACCAAACAGATGAATGAAAGAAAGAAACCAGCAGACACCAAAACTTTTAACGTGGGAAAATCCTCGATATGAAGGAAAAATCTCACGGGACCTAGTCTAGTAAAACTTCCACTTCCACTAATAAAGATTAATGGGTATACAATAAGTTCTCTTTGAGCTACCTCCAAGGATCAACAGAAAAGTTCTCTTCACCAATAAGGTGGATTACAACACAAGAATCTCCCGAATATCTAGTTACTCCTCTACATACAGATTTGTATATCAAGACGAGTTATTTTTTAACAAGATCTTAAAATGTGGTGCATGATGATCACAATCAAAATGTAACCAAAAGTGTATTTTAGTGGTAATAATTATTAAAATAATTAAATTTATAAATAACCTTATTTGAATTTCATTGAAACTACTTTCTGTTTTATTCAACTTACTTGTTCGTGAGTTTACACGGACTGTGAATTGACTAATTTGACTGATCTAATTTCGCAGGAGTTATAAAGAAAAAAAAATATGGTGTGAAATAGGTGTAACAATTTTTGAATCGGTCTTTTTCTAATTCAGACAAGTGTAATCAAATGTAAGAAACAACTTTCTGTATATATTATTTATTATTTTTAAATATATGATTCATCTTATCCTTCTCTTTCCCATGAACATAATCCAATTTGAAATTTTTTTTTTAAAAAGTGCTATCCTACCGGATGAAGTTAAACACACGCCTTATAAAAAATAATTAATACAATAAGTAGTTTAAAAATATATGTGGATTTTTCTTTTTTTCGGTGAGGTGCGTGCGATATATCCTTCTTAAATTCATTTATAATATAAGCAAATAATCACTTTCTAATAATTTTCATTTAATTTCCACTCTTCATATTTTTTATATTTACTCTTAATAACATTTTGATGTTTATATAAATTTATATTTAACCGTTTTAATATTAAGAGACGTTTTCATTATTAAAATAAATATTTTTTAATAAAAAAGGGTAAATATTAAAATATTCTTTCTATAGTATTTTAATTTCAAATTTTTGTGGATTATAATTTTGATATCAACATGTCTATACATGTTATCAATTTTGTTTTACCAAAATTGCAAATTTTTTAGATAAAAATAAGTTTAACCTGTATTAAACATGATAATTACAATTTTTAGAAATTCAAATCCATATGCGATTTGAAAAAAACAATTTTAACCGGAAATGGATGAGGTCGAAATAAGGTTGGCTCCTGAATTTTTGTAACCGGTAAAGACCGAATTGAATTCTTTCTATAGAAGATACTCTAATGCATAAATAAGTCAGAAATTTAAGAAAATTTAGAAGATAAAGTGAAAGATCAGGACGTGTTTAATATTGAGTAATAAATGTCAATAAATATTAATAATTTCAGCTTGAATCTCGTCATTATAAAACTAATAACCAATTATTATGAATGATGATCATTTATATGTAATTATTGGTAATAACACCTTTATTATATTTTTAGAGCTCGATTACAAGTCACGGTGGAACACAAGTCCCCGAACTTGGCATTCGATGTCTTGACTTAAGGATGACCAAGCATGAATTAATTGGACCGAGCTATAATTCGTTTATACAAACTTCTTCTATTATTTAATTGTTTTCCTCTTTAATGCCTTACAAGCTTCCCAGGTGTATTAATGACAAGTTTGATTGAATCATGACTTGCATTTATTGTATGTTAGAATGACACTTGATCTTCGATCTTCTCTTTGACACATGTCTTTGATAAGACGTTTGTCGCTTCACATTTTTCATTTTCTTGCCTATAGGATATCCTAAACCCAAGTAAACCCTGATATTACCTATTCTTTTTTGTCCTTGGTCTTCCCTTCCTCTCGTTTTCTCTCCGGTGCTCGTGATTTCCCTTTCTTCTAATTTCCACCATCTCTTGTCACTTATAGGAACGTTACCATGGCTTCCTCTTCTTCTTTCTTGCAATTCCTCTAATGGTGGTGGCCCTTTAGCGAGCCAAGAGATTCCTCCTATTGGAGAGGGATCTCTATCCACAAGTCATATCCATACTAACTCTATTAAGAAATTTATACTCCTTCCCCTAACGTTGTTGCGGTGGTTTCCGCCTGTGCTTTTGCTCCAAAAGCTACTCCTTTGAAGAGGAAAAGGAAAACATCTCCTTCCAGTCTAGAGGTGGATGTGTCAGCTCTGGTTTCGCCAAGAATGAAAGATAAATTTTATCATATCCTCAATCCCAAGTACTACTGGGTACTCAAAAAGGTCATTTGTTATTCTTCCGAGTACACATCGGAAGAACTAGTATAGGAGATCATCTCTGCCTTTCTTGTTAGCTCATTTGATAAGGCTGAGCTTATCCAAGTTGAAGCATGTATTGCTTCCGATCATGTCTACATGAAATTTCCCACTGATGGTGAGGATTATGTGTTTGTATATGAATACTTTTTTAAAGAGCTAAATGTATTGTTCCCATTGTCACCCTTTGAATGTAAGTTATTGACTGCCATCAATTTAACTCCTATCCAACTTCATTCGAATAGTTGGGCCTTCCTTAAAGCATTTCAAATACTTTGTAAATATTTACATCTAAATTCTTTTGCCAATAACTTTATGTATTTCTATCAATTAAAGCATGGACCTGAAATAGGGAGGATATCCTTGAATGGAGTAAAGAATGGTGCTCTCTTCACTATGTATTCCCAATCTTTCAAAAATTTCAAACAAAATTATTTCAAGTTGAAATGCTTTGTCTGTCACTACCAGAAAAAACTTTTCTTTTATCTTGGTCACTCTACCCACTTTCCTTTTTATTGGCAAAGAGCCCAAAAGTTTAAATCACGGGTCGATTATATCTTAAATCTTGAAGACAAACTAGACATTGAGATATTAAAAATCTTCCTTCGCCCGTAAGCACCCAAGTTGTGGGTATGACGTGATAAATAACAATGGGATGTTGAGCTTCACAAATGTCGATTAGTATAACACGTCAACCAAACTACCTTGATTGATCAATACCTTTCATATTCTCCAATTGGATATGGTTGTGGTGATGACTACCGAGTCTGGCTGGGGGTCATGGAAACAAAACTCTTTATTTGTGAAGGTGATATTAGGAATCGACCTTAAGGGTAGAAGCCTTATGTTGTTGATGCTTCTAAGATGTCTTCTTCTGGCCGAACTAGTATTACCTCCTCCCGCGAATCCCTCAACAGTCGTGTTTATAATTCCTCTAACATCTTCCAAGTTTTTCTAAGCATGGTCTTGATCTCAGGTTGGATCCACAGGTTGTGGAGTTTGGTCTCTTTGATATCCTCTTTCTCCACGTCCCTAGTGTTCTCCTCATAATCCTCTACCTCTTCCACCTTGCCATCCACTCGGTCTCTACACGACCTCCATATGTGCCCTTTGTACAAAATGTGCCAAAGCATCATATATGACCAACTATTCAATTAAATATCGTACCTTTGTGCATTCTTCAATTGTATGACCTGTATTCTGGTGGTAACTGCATTTAAGGCTGGGTGGCGAACTTAGGTGATGGCATAGGCGGGGGTACATGTATCAACTCTAGGTTGAAAGTTTCTCAGAGGATGAGTTCTTTGCTTGCATTCAAGGGAGCATACTTTTCAAACTTTCCCTTTCACCTTCGCTTGAAGGGCTCTGAGATGGTGGCTTTATCATCTTCTTTCGCATCTTTGAGTTCTCCTCTATGCTTATGTACCTTGTAACTCGGATTCTTAGAGCATCTTACTTGGAGGATTAGCAAAGAGTGTGTCAAGGAACATACTTGGACAAAGTCCGACCATGAGGTCATGCATAGAGACAACCTGATGTAGATTGGGTATCCCTAAAAATGCTTTAGCAAAGTGAGCCATGTATTGTTTGAGTGGCTCATTTTCTCCTTGGATCACATTATGAAGAGATGCTAAATTGACGATAATAGGTTTGTAATTGGAAAATCGGGTTGTGAACCTCACATAAAAGGTTCTGAAAGAGTCTACGGAGTTCCGAGGTAGAGAATAATACCATTGTAGAGCCAGTTTGGTTAATGTCATATGAAAGAGCTGAGAATGTATAGTAGGATCTCTTGAGAAGAGGTTTTCCTGAGTCAAGTAGGCATTCACGTGAACATCTGGGTCTGTTGATCCATCATACTTGTCCAGGCTTGGAATCATTAACTTGTGCGAGAGAGGTACCTGGTTATCTTTGGAGTAAAGGGTTGAAAACCCTTTAAACTCTGTTCGAGATCTTGGTTCAGAGGTGGTACTGGAATAGCCTTGAAGGGCTGATGTTGGCCATATTGGTCTCTTCTTTCTTTTGGAGTGTTGAGCTGAGGTTCCTCAAAATATGGATCCTCATTGTACCTATCTGATTTTTTACCCCAAAGTTTATATGGGTCATATGAATCGTTTCTTGGCGTCGACTCAGCTTGTCCGTAATTATACGGGTCTTCCTCGTTTCTTCTTTGATTGTCATAATAAGGTGAGATTGGTCTATAAGATTCCCTCTGAGTAGGTCGGTAGTATCTGATTTCATGTGGATTGGTCTTGAAACTTCTATTTTTGACCGTATATAGGTCGATTTCATCCCGCCTCCTGCAAGGAGGTGACACCTTTCTGGGCGATGTATTCCTTTGCGGCTAACATTCCTCTTATCTGCAAACATTTTGTCTTGGTGAAGGCTCTTTGCACAACGAAAACATACAATCGAGAAAAATTCTAAGACTTTATTATTAATATTCACATCACAATTACAATAATTAAGGAAAATAAATATGTCAAAAACATTATACGTGTAATATATCTTGAAGTGTAATTCTAATCTTTCCATTGCCTATTAATAATAATGATGATATTTTTTTATTGTTTTACAACCCTTTCGATGATCAACGAAATAAAACAGAAAAATGAACACTTGAGCACAACAAAACATTTTTGAAAGTATTTTGGATTATGAGAAAAAAACAATTTGTGAAGGAATTTTAAAGAACTTTTAGATACATAAGATAACTTTAAAGAATAAACTTTACGAGAAATTGTAAATAACTTTGGAATATAAATTTGCTTGATAGGATAAACTTTTCTTTGGAAAAGTAAATTGCAAGAGAATTTGAAAAGACTGGAATATAAAGGTGCAAGAAAGTGAAGTATCAAGGTTAGAAAAGAAAAGCATAAAGGAAATCAATGAAAATGGTGATGCAAATTGCTAGCACTGTCAGGAAGTTTGCCATTATCCAGTTCGTAGACTGTATTAGTAGAAGTTTGCTTATACAATTTGTCACCCTTATTCTATTGCAATGGTTGTATATTTATACTCCTAGATAATTTTAAATTCAAACTCAACCTAAACATAATTATAATTGGAAAATATTAACCACTTTTTTTAACTCCTGAATAACCATTCCATGATGTTGCTTCACGTCGTTACTCCATGTTATTTGTTCCTTCATGCTGTTTTACCCCGTATTTTTAGGATTCGCAAACGTGGATGGGTGGTTATGATCTTCAAAGTAACTCCTTCCTCTCGATAATAACTTCCTCTTGCTCGATGGTTCTTCAAACTTGTTTCTTGCTTGATGGTATTCTTTATACTTATGATGACTTTGTATGTTTTTATCTTCAATGACTTCCCATGCATCTTCCTTCTTCGACACATCTTTACACAACTATTCCCTCAATCTCTCTGCCATGTATAATTCATTCCTCTGTGCTTCACCTTCCTCAATACTTTTTTACCTTTTGATTCGAATCACATTTCCATTGACGGTCTTTAATAATTTCATATTTCATGATTAATATTTCCTTAACTTTAATGCCTAAAGTTTTCTTTCCTCTTGATCAATTTGAATTTCTCGTTAACAATCCTCCACACTTAATTGTATAATTAGATAACATTATCCTCTTTATCTTAATATTTATTAGTCATTGATTGATTGATATATTTATTAGTCTTTTATTGATTGATAGAATTGACAGATAATGTATCCGCGAACAATCGTTTATGCTTGGGTGAGAGTATAAAATCTAATTAGCTGAACATATCAATTTGATGATAATATGTCGAGACACAACTCCTTAGACTTGACCGCAATTATATAATATGAAAATAAGGTATGTGTTAACAAATAACTTATTAATAGGTAACTATATTTTAAGTGGTTTGTTAGTTTTTCGTCTATCGCATTATTTGTAATGTAACAAAGTGCTTAGATATAGATGTCGTTGTGACACACCTCTTTAATGAATTAGACCCATTGATCCACAATTTTACCTAGTATATATCAACAAAGGGTACTCATAATTTAAACCGTTATCATTCATATTTTGTTTTTCTTTATTGATTTGTATATGTATAACACCTTGCTTTGTTTAACATTATGAATTATCTATGATCTAATATCATTCTATTTTTTAGTTAAAGATATATTTTAAACGACTATATTGATGCACTTTAGCTTACTATCATGCCAGTCAATTTTTTAGATAGGTGAACTCCATTAACTTGATATATTCCGAGTTAAGTTTTTAATAGGTAAGCTCATTTAGCACATTATCATCCCTCTGAGTCGACTTCTTTTGTAAGTGAACTCACTTAATACGATATCGTTAATCCAATTCGATTTTTGGATAGGCGAACTTAGTTAACTCCATATCCATGTAAATGATTTTTTTTTATAGATGATACAATTAATATTATATCATCCCCCTGAGTCCATGTTTTTTATAAACACTATATCATCCTTACGAGTCAAATTTTTTGTAAGTGATCTTAGTTAACATTATATCATTTCTTTGAGTCGATTTTAGTAGGTGAGCTAAGTTAATACAATATCATCCATCTAATTATATTTCTTGATAGTGGATTCACTTAACACCATATCAGCCCTCTAATTATTTTTTTTTACAGTGGGTTCAATTGACATCTTATAATCTCTCTAAGTCAATTTTTGGATGGGTGAGTTTTGGTACCATCATATCATTCCTTTGAGACGAGTATTAATAGATATTTTGTCAATTTGAATGATAATGTTTTTGTATACACTCATGAGAAGAGGTTGAGTGATAGTGAATATTTTGATGAAATTATTAATAGTTTCTTTATTTATACTCACAAATAAAAATTTATAGATACTTGTGTGATCTATAGTCTCTTTTCCTATGTATTAAAGAAAATATAAGATTATTTATAAGAGACAATAATGCATAATCTCAATACCTTTTTAGTTTTTTCTATAATTAAAAAGGAATTTATTGATTATTATATTCTAAGAATAAATTTAAAATATTAACATGAATTTATTTGGTTTAATGATTTTAAGAATAAGAAAAAAGTGAATCAACAACTAAATGATAGAAAGAAAAGGAATTATACAATAAAATCTAATTATATCCTTAAAAATAAATATCTAATTATTAATACAAAACACTAATATTAAATCTTCTAATATCTTAAATAATCTTCTAAAGTCACAGTTAGAATATTAATTATCCACAAAGTGTAGAGATTATACATACCAATTAAAAAAAATCTAATTATAGCCTTAAAATGAATAGCTAATTATAAATATGGAGTTTCAGATAAAAAAAAGTCAGACGATACTCTATCTTAATTAATCTTCTGAAGTCTTAACTGAAATATTAAGTATGGATAAAAGAGTGAAAATTGTGCAGTTTGATAATAAAAACACGTGAATGATGAGAAATAAAATTGATGGGAGCAAAATATTTGATGGTGCCGTGGTACGGATACGTGGAATTAATTAATATGCAGATGTTAAGTTTGATTTGGTTGTAATTAGGTGAATCGGAAGTGACGTAGGTGATGTGCAGCAGAAAAGTGAAATAGTATTTAGGCATGAATTAAGAAAGTTTTTGGTGAGGAAAAACACAGTGGCTATGAAGTATTATATATTATTATTATGTTGTGTTGTCCCTTTTGCAGCAGCTAAAGGCGTAGAAAGGCTAATACTTGAGCTGGTGTTTTAATTCACAAGAGAAGGGCCCTAGGAGGGTGGAAGTAGGTTGCCTCCTGCAGCAAGGTCGAATTATTTATGTGTTCATGTCTGAAGGATCATGCCTCTTCAATAACATTGCCTTTTAATCCTCACCATCTTCTTCTTCTTCTTCTTCTTCTTCTTCTTCATCATCAATCAAATACACCAAAATCAAATAAAATATTAGGTTCTGATATGGACATGGCACATCTACAGGGATTTGGGGCCATGTGAGATATTCCACTACGGTCCCGACACGCCATTTAAGATCACATTTTTAATTGTTTTATTTATCACAGAATAAAGACTAAAGATGCAAATAGACAATGTGCAACCTGCAATCATCTATATGCATTATCTCTACGCATTCCATGGTGCATTGTATCTTTCTCTCACATTTTCTTCCTTCTTATCATTCCAATTCCAATTTATATATTACCCATCTTCTGCATCTCTCTACCCCCAACCACCCACCATTTCACTTTCCTAAAAAAACCATTATTTTAAACTCTATCAGATACGCACACCCTTCCCTATTATAAAATATTCAAAAAAATACTCTTTCAAGAAAGAAATAAGCATTCACCCATCCCACATCAACAATTTTAACACCTCACCAAAATCGACACCTATGACTCTCACACTTGCAACTAAGCCCAATATCCAAATTCAACTCTCCTACTTCAGATATACTATCAAAAGCCCAAGATTCTTGTTTGCGTCTTGGTCTTTTCTAGTAATACTATTATCCAATGATTTTAGTATTTTCAAGTTATAAAATAAAAATTTTCACACCTCGAAAAAAATTATAATTTCAATTTTGATACCGTATACATAAACACAAAAGTTACATAATACATACTTTGAAATAATTTAAACTTTTTAATATTATTTAAGTGAAAATATCTTAAAATACTACATATTCATTTTTTTTTAACTTTGAAAATTTTAGCTGTTCATCTATTTATAATATTATTAATTATTTTATGGACAATGATTTCTCTCTCTGTAAATATGTGCACCATAAATTTAATTATGAATATAATAGAAAAGCATATACAAATTGTTAAAGTAATAATATTACATTACAAGGTTACAAATATTTTTAATATTACTTATGACAAAGTCATTCAAAATATGATATAATAATCACAACTGTCTGTTACACTAAAATTAAGTATTATTATAATTAGTTGTTTAAAATTATTAATTTACTTTTGTGATCATATAGAAGATAGAAATTACTTATTTATATATATATATATATATATATATATATATATTTCATAATTTAATATGAGTTGTTGCTTTTACTTGTATTTTGTACCAGTTTTGAAAATACTATTTATCAATAAAAATGGTGAACAACAGTGTAACTAAAAAATGTAATTAATTTAATTCTTTCTTTTTTTAGTTTCTTCATTCTCTTATTTATCATGCTTTATTTAAAAAAAATATTGTAGAAAGACATTTTGTGCATTTCTCCTACGTTCTCTTATTTACCTTGTTTCATTTTTTAAAAAAATATTGTAGAAGAACACTTTGTGAATTTATCCTACATTCTCCTATTTACTATGATTTATTTTTAAAAAATTATGTAGAAAAACACATTGTGAATTTCTTCCAGTACCTAAGCATTGAGAGATTCAGTCAAATTTATCAAAATCTTTTGAGAAAATATAAATCATAATCTACTACTATAGATCTAATAAAGACTGCGTTCACATTCATTTTATATGAACTAGATGGAAAAGAAAACACCTTGTAACTAATAAAAGCTGTAATTATTGCATTATTTTTATTGTATTTATTGTTGTTTAAAATGTTAATAAAACTGAAAAAAAAATTAAGGAAAATTCAAAAAGACTTTTTATGGGAATGAGAAAGTAAAGGTAAGAAGATAGTTTGGATTAAATGGAAAAATGTTTGCAAATCTAAAGAGGAAGAAGGTCAAAGAATTAAAGATTTAAAATTGTTCAATATTGTCTTATTGGGGAAATGAAAATGGATATTAGGTATGTTAGGTACGGGAAATGAGGGTTTGTAGAAAGATACATTAGAATCTAAATATGGACGTGGAGAAATTTAATCAATACAATGAAAAATATGTGCAAGTCATGGTGGTGGAGAGATATTAGGAAAACAATTGGCGAAGGAGAATGTGGAAATTGATATGACAAAAATATTATTTGGAAATTAGGGATTTGGGGGTGACAAGTGGATTGGTAAAGTGGTTATTGATAGATTCTCAAGATTATACATTAATTTGACCCATAAGTAGACAACAACTAAAGAGCTAGGAACTTGGGGAAATGAAAATGGATATTAGGTATGTTAGGTACGGGAAATGAGGGTTTGTAGAAAGATACATTAGAATCTAAATATGGACGTGGAGAAATTTAATCAATACAATGAAAAATATGTGCAAGTCATGGTGGTGGAGAGATATTAGGAAAACAATTGGCGAAGGAGAATGTGGAAATTGATATGACAAAAATATTATTTGGAAATTAGGGATTTGGGGGTGACAAGTGGATTGGTAAAGTGGTTATTGATAGATTCTCAAGATTATACATTAATTTGACCCATAAGTAGACAACAACTAAAGAGCTAGGAACTTGGGGAAATGAAAATGGATATTAGGTATGTTAGGTACGGGAAATGAGGGTTTGTAGAAAGATACATTAGAATCTAAATATGGACGTGGAGAAATTTAATCAATACAATGAAAAATATGTGCAAGTCATGGTGGTGGAGAGATATTAGGAAAACAATTGGCGAAGGAGAATGTGGAAATTGATATGACAAAAATATTATTTGGAAATTAGGGATTTGGGGGTGACAAGTGGATTGGTAAAGTGGTTATTGATAGATTCTCAAGATTATACATTAATTTGACCCATAAGTAGACAACAACTAAAGAGCTAGGAACTTGGGGAAATGAAAATGGATATTAGGTATGTTAGGTACTGGAAATGAGGGTTTGTAGAAAGATACATTAGAATCTAAATATGGACGTGGAGAAATTTAATCAATACAATGAAAAATATGTGCAAGTCATGGTGGTGGAGAGATATTAGGAAAACAATTGGCGAAGGAGAATGTGGAAATTGATATGACAAAAATATTATTTGGAAATTAGGGATTTGGGGGTGACAAGTGGATTGGTAAAGTGGTTATTGATAGATTCTCAAGATTATACATTAATTTGACCCATAAGTAGACAACAACTAAAGAGCTAGGAACTTGGGGAAATGAAAATGGATATTAGGTATGTTAGGTACGGAAATGAGGGTTTGTAGAAAGATACATTAGAATCTAAATATGGACGTGGAGAAATTTAATCAATACAATGAAAAATATGTGCAAGTCATGGTGGTGGAGAGATATTAGGAAAACAATTGGCGAAGGAGAATGTGGAAATTGATATGACAAAAATATTATTTGGAAATTAGGGATTTGGGGGTGACAAGTGGATTGGTAAAGTGGTTATTGATAGATTCTCAAGATTATACATTAATTTGACCCATAAGTAGACAACAACTAAAGAGCTAGGAACTTGGGGAAATGAAAATGGATATTAGGTATGTTAGGTACGGAAATGAGGGTTTGTAGAAAGATACATTAGAATCTAAATATGGACGTGGAGAAATTTAATCAATACAATGAAAAATATGTGCAAGTCATGGTGGTGGAGAGATATTAGGAAAACAATTGGCGAAGGAGAATGTGGAAATTGATATGACAAAAATATTATTTGGAAATTAGGGATTTGGGGGTGACAAGTGGATTGGTAAAGTGGTTATTGATAGATTCTCAAGATTATACATTAATTTGACCCATAAGTAGACAACAACTAAAGAGCTAGGAACTTGGGGAAATGAAAATGGATATTAGGTATGTTAGGTACGGAAATGAGGGTTTGTAGAAAGATACATTAGAATCTAAATATGGACGTGGAGAAATTTAATCAATACAATGAAAAATATGTGCAAGTCATGGTGGTGGAGAGATATTAGGAAAACAATTGGCGAAGGAGAATGTGGAAATTGATATGACAAAAATATTATTTGGAAATTAGGGATTTGGGGTGACAAGTGGATTGGTAAAGTGGTTATTGATAGATTCTCAAGATTATACATTAATTTGACCCATAAGTAGACAACAACTAAAGAGCTAGGAACTTGGGGAAATGAAAATGGATATTAGGTATGTTAGGTACGGGAAATGAGGGTTTGTAGAAAGATACATTAGAATCTAAATATGGACGTGGAGAAATTTAATCAATACAATGAAAAATATGTGCAAGTCATGGTGGTGGAGAGATATTAGGAAAACAATTGGCGAAGGAGAATGTGGAAATTGATATGACAAAAATATTATTTGGAAATTAGGGATTTGGGGGTGACAAGTGGATTGGTAAAGTGGTTATTGATAGATTCTCAAGATTATACATTAATTTGACCCATAAGTAGACAACAACTAAAGAGCTAGGAACTTGGGGAAATGAAAATGGATATTAGGTATGTTAGGTACGGGAAATGAGGGTTTGTAGAAAGATACATTAGAATCTAAATATGGACGTGGAGAAATTTAATCAATACAATGAAAAATATGTGCAAGTCATGGTGGTGGAGAGATATTAGGAAAACAATTGGCGAAGGAGAATGTGAAAATTGATATGACAAAAATATTATTTGGAAATTAGGGATTTGGGGGTGACAAGTGGATTGGTAAAGTGGTTATTGATAGATTCTCAAGATTATACATTAATTTGACCCATAAGTAGACAACAACTAAAGAGCTAGGAACTTGGGAAAATGATTTGAAAGAGTAGACCCTAGAGTGAACCCTTGAGTGGAGGAAGGAGTGGTTTGAATGAGAGATTCCCTAAGTAGTTATATTGATGCAACAACTCAAAGGAAGATGCTTAAATAGGGAGAGAGAGGATTAATGGTCATGGAAAGAGGAAGAATTTGAAACTTACATTGTTAGGTCAACTTATAAAAAGCCTCAAAATGCCATGAATAGGGATGAAACTTAGTTCTATGAAAAGTTATGAAAAGTGAAGGCTTTACCATCGATCTAATGTAACATCCTAGAAAACTAGCTATATTATACTAGTTGTATAAATATAAAAAATATTATTTTATTACATCTTCCATTACAAAATCATATAACTACAAGGCTCAAGGCCCTCAAAATTTTGAAGCAAAAGAAAAACATCACTATACTCTACTCCCTTCTTAGAAGCATGCTCGCTTCTACCATCACCTGCAACAGAATTTGCTCTTGTACATCATACGATCATAGTAGTGTTATCCACCAGAAAATAAGGATGAGCTAATTATTATAAGCCATAATCATACTACAAGTTATGTTTCACACATCAATATGTTAAATAATCACAACATTATATAAAATAATTCAATCATACAAAAAAACCTTATATTCAGTTACTATTCTCGTTATGACGACATATAAGTTGTCTTCTAGAAGACTCTATTCATGATAAACAAGTCCGACTAGGAGCTAACACCTAACCTACAATGTGGTCCGCGTCGGGGTACCTAGAGTCAAGGTGACATAAAGCACCTGATATCAGGTATACATATACTTTGAGAGCTTGATGTAAGAATCCCTCATCTTCTCACCACCTGATGTCCTATCTATGTGACTAGACATCAATAAAGTCGGGACACCTCTTATCCATGATTTGTCATGTTTACCATCATCACTTAATGTACAATATCATTCCAGGTAATGTACCACAACACCCCATAAGGGCCAACAAAAACACTGAGAAAGGGCCACAACAATCACCTATCAAAGGCTTCCAACACTCACAAGTGAGAATATCACAACTATATAACCCATTGTGAGCCGTGTCAACTACTACTTACCCCCTTTGATAGGCTAACTACATGTATAAGATCAATAATATACCATCCAATAACACTACTTACAGATATATAACATAAGGTTCACCATTCTTGTATATGAATATACCAACGTATTAATCATCTTATAAAACATCATTTAGCATTTATCAACTCACAACATTATCAACAATCATCATCAACAGCTTCTCAACTCATCAAAAACATGTCAAAATTTGCACCATTTTCACTTAAGCTAGATTCTCTCGTGTGAGCGAAAATGAGACAATAACACTTTTATTGTCATTTTAGCTTGAACGAGAATCCAGTTTTAGTTTGAGCAAGAGTTTTTTGTTTGAGCGAAAATGAGGTCGAGAGCAACTTTTTCTTAGAGCTTTCTAGCTTGAGCAAAAATTTAACTTTTGCTTGAACAAAAACGCATTCCTTGAGTGTGTCTAGGCGGTGGAGGTAACCCACCGCCTCACTTTCGCTTGAGTGATTGTACATCGCTTGAGTGAAAATAATGCTGAGAGCCACCCTGAAATGCATATCCACCTATTTTCTCACACCATCAACTCTCATACAACAATTTTACACAACTTCAGACTCATCAACAACATATATAACGATCAAAGGCAACAATTATCCTCAAGTATATTCACCAGCTACTTCAATATCCAAGATTCTCACAACTCATGAAATATTCAAAACCAAATAACTCTCATTCAATTTCATAGACATACTAGTTAGCTTCCGTTGTCTGGATTATAGTAAAACTCTCCAAGCTAACTCTTAGCCAACACCAACTGGTGCAGGTAAGTCTCAATTGGGATAGCGTCTCCTCTTAAACCCTTAGTCTTAACAGAAAAGAAGAAGATACATTCAACAACAATTATCTTTCAAACTACTTACCCGTTCAAAGTTCTGATTGAATGGATAGGATCTACTCTTCACTATCTTCATGTAGCCCTAATATGATAGAAAACATTCAGTCAAAAACTCAAGTATTAAGGAGAGAATATAAACAGAAGAGGCAGAATATTAAGAAGAAGAAAAGATTTTAGAATAAACTATAATGGTGTTAGAATTCTTTATATAGACGTTATTAATAATTTATTTTAAAATTTATTATTAAAATATTCCTAGATCTTACATCTAATACTTTGTTTGGAGGGTCTTACAAATAGTGTGGTCATGGGGGATAAGTTGAGCAAAGGACACAAATAGGAACTAGCATATGTACAATTTGCATATTCATAGACGAATCTGTTAGCCACCTATTCTTTAGTTACAAGGTAGTGTGGGGTGTGTGAAACTTGTGTCATAAATGGGTAGGGGTCTGTATCGTACATTTTAGAGCAAGGTAACATTTTCAACATTTTAACCTTGTGTAATTGAACAAAAAAGAAAAGAAAGTTTAGAGCTGCATGTGGGTGACAGTCATATGGGTTATATAGAACTAAAGGAATAATATTATTTTTATGAATGAGAGAGTAGATGCATTAGAGGTGTTTACTTAAACCTAGATAAAAACATGGGGTGGAAAACTAATAAATTCCCTAAAGCTATTTTTGTACCTTGATGGGTGTCTTTGTCCAATAACATATTTAAAATCTGTGAAATAATGGATAAGTGGTTTAAGGAAAAAGATTATTGGATTAAGTTTGCATGTATCATAAGGTGTCCAATATCTTTTTCGTAAGCCTAGGTGATGCTGCAATGTACTTTGTAGTTTCACGATATTTGGGTAATGAGGGGCCCAATTTGGTATTCGTCGTCTTTGGTTCACAAGTTTCCACATGTTTATATCTCAAATGATCTTGGCAAAAATGTAAAATTAGAGTTACAACTCAATTTTCTAGATAATATTTACGATGTTGGCTAGAATAAATATTCTTAAATCTTCATCCCATTATAGTCTATTGTTGTCTTGGATGGGTTAGGGAAATATTGTATGATTGCATAGTGGACATGCTGGATTTGGACTATAATGACACAATTAATTTGAGAAAAGCCCGAGTTTAAACTAAGTAAAGGTGTTAGTAAGAGAAGTGCATGTGTTGGCATATTATGGAAAAATGATTTAATAAGGGTAAACAACAATTTTAATTTGTTCACTATGAATATAAATGGTGTAATGTGTTGTGTTCTTTTTTGGTCTAAACACATCCTTAAACTCCTATATGAAGTTGACAGGCTAGGGGAAAAGACAATAAATATTTTCTTGTAGTGGATTGTGTTGTAGAAACATGAATATTTGAAGATTTTTTTTCTTTTATCCATTTTATGGTTCTAATATATTGTGGATCTAATATAGTAGTATAACTGATTAGGTTGAAGTGGGTATGAAGAGATTCTTGGATTGGAATGTACATAGCCAACCCGAATGACATTAGTGCTCATTCAATATAGAACACAACAATAGTGTGGATTTGTTTGATGCATGAATGAATACTACATCATGCAATCACAAAATGGGTTGTATCTAAATTTTTTAGGTAGCTAAATATAATGAAAAAACTACAAGACGTGGGAGGAAATTAATTGGATTGTGGTGTGCATAAACAAATGAACAAACAAGTGCAGTTGATATGTAGTTTTACATCGTCTTATGGCAAGAGATCCAACCAATCCAACATATGTGTGAATAAGGTCAAGATTTGAGTAGACACATTTTAGGGAAAAACAAATATGATATCTAACATTTTCAGGTGCTAGATGACGAACCGAAGAATGTAAAAGATATGTATGGAGGGTCTTTAAATGAACAACAATGTCAATATACATAAGACGATAGGTTTGATATATTAGCATGATTAGAATGTATTCCAACTTGAGTCGGTAAGTGTGGACAATCTTTATATAGAAATATGTGTTTGTCAATGGAAATTGTGTTGTTTTGTAGGTATTTTAGTTTCATGTGTACATACATTTTCTTGTATATGATTGTTAAAGTAAATCGAATTTTAGGTTGTCTTTGATATTGGAGAGTAATTTTCATGTTAAGTATAATGCTGATAATAAGCTCTTAATCCTTTAGAACATGATAAAAATCTCAATATCTTCCTTATCTAGGTTATTCTGCAAGACCTTCTATATTAATATGTGTAAATCTTTCAAACTCATCTTCTTTTTAATCCACATGTCCTCCTTATTCTTGTTAGGATTGAATTTAGATATCTTTCGTATAATTTGGATATCAATTATTTTTTCATTAAAACCAATTCTTCCTTCACATAAAAACTTATTTTTAAATATTTTCATTCCATTTATTTGTTTCAGCTCAAGCCAAGATAATTAAGGCATTTACATGCATAGAATTGAGTTTGCGAACTCCGTGAATCCAGTTATTGTCAATATCAATAATTTTATCAAATCATAACAGAAGAAAATTTAAGAAACAGTAGAAAGCGTTTGTCTCTCCTTATTTGCGTTAGATCCTGTTGAAGTTATGATATACTAATTCAATGGGATATTAAATAGAACACGCACATCACAGTGTAACTTTCAATTACATAAAATTGAATTAACAAAATCTGTCAAGTCATCGTCGTCCGATATCAATAATTGAAGTTAAACATAAAATAATACAGTTTAAGAAATGTTAAAATATACTCTATTCATACTTACCAAACATTAAACGTTGCAAAATACTTATTTAATGGCGATTGACGAAGATCAAAGACCTTTATCTCATCTTATATAATACTCCAGCATGGAGCATGAACCAGGAGATATTTTTCTTTAAGTTATAGACCTCAAGCTTCATATCAGATAGATATTAAGAAATAAGATCAAATAATTTAGGCAAAGAATAAAAAATTGATAAAGATATATTTACAAGATAGTGGTAAGCTTTGGTGGCCGCCAGGGCAATTTATCACGGGCGAACCCTTCTCATATTAAAAATATGAAGTAAATAAAAGTAATGTTAAAAATCATAGTTACCTACCACTAGACAATAACAATTCCTTTTCATGTAGCCATTGACCCATTATTTGGTTGGATGGCTCCACTGTTCCTCGTTAGACTTTTAAAAAGCTAAGGGAAGAAACTTCTAACATTAAGATTTTTAAAACCCCATGGTGATTCGATATAATCATATTTGTTTACAAGCATTTTGTAATCGTAACAAAAACGTGACGCTATATTTTCACACTTTATTTTCAAACAACCATCATTCACGTTCAAGTACTACTATTATTATTTTGTTTAGGTGTGAAAGTTCCCTTCGCTATTATGGTTCTATATAAATAAGAAAGAGTTTGTGAGAAAGGAACATAGCTCACAGAAATCCTTAACTTATTGGTCCTTGTTACTTCCTTTGCCATGGAAACCAACTGCGACTGCAACAAGGGCTTCGCAGATAGTTACATGTTGTTGAAGCCCGAGAAAGCAGGTTTCTTTGATCTTCTCCGTCTCTTATTTTTCAGAAACATATCAGAAAGGAAGTTTGTGGAAAGACATGCAGACGATGATTTGTACGAAACTTTGGGTCATCGATGGCTCATATTTATTTCTATTTTGGCTCAGAAGCTTTTGCAGCTTGTGGCTAAGCCATTGTCACTCTTTGGAGCTTGCGTTGAGCTTTTGATCAACCTCATTGCCCTCAATGGTGGTGTATTCAGGCTTGTTCCTAACTTCATCAAAGGTTAGTCCTTCTTCCTAGCTTCTCTGTTAACTTGTTATAAAATTGGTAAGAAAATTTTTACGCCTAAACATTTTTATATAAGCCTATGAATTTAACTTATTTCCACTTAAAATGAATAATGAACTCATAATTGATTTTTTAACCTCAAATCAAATACTAAATTCGACGACATTTTATACAACTCTACGAAATTTTCGTATATACTTGGTGTTGATACATCCCATTGCTTTGTGTTAGAAACAAATTAACACTTTTAACACTTAATTCGACCCTCGATTATTGAGATATTTCCCTTTTCTGAGATAAGAAAAAGCAATAAGCAATGGAGCCAAAGTGAAAATTCAGACCCACCTGAATTTCCATAGGAGTTAGAATCTCGTGGCCCACCACCAGCTTAGCACTATTATGGGTTAACGGGTGAAAAAATCCTAATTAAAAATAAAAATAATTTAATATACTCACACACACACACACATATATATATATATATATATATATATATATATACATATTTATAAATCTAGTAAAAATAAAATAAAATAAATGATAATAAGGTCAAGCAAAATATGTCTACTGTTTTAAGGTTGTAGTTTTATTAGGAGTCTAGTTTGACCCGTCAAATCAATTAGGCAAAGCTTAATCAGACTCCATGTTTTCAAGCTAAGTTTTAAGGATCCTCGTTTAGCTTTTATTTCAGATTCTTCGGATTCATCATTAAATTGGACCGGGTCTAAATTGTCTGCTCTTACACATTTAGTTATTTTCACTCTTTTTATAAAAATATATTTAAAAATAAAAAATAAAAAATAAAATATAAATAAAGTGATTCTCCAAAATTGGAAGTTTTATATGAATGTTGGAAGAAAAAAAAAAGTTAGCTACTGCATGGTGCAACAGAATTTTTTTTAGGATAGGCCCTCAGGTATTGCGAGAGATAAAATCCCACAAGTTTCATGAGCTTTTCTGCCTCATGGAAATATGGTTATGCCATTGAACAGTAATATATATATATATATATATATATATATATATATATATATATATATATATATATATTATGTTGTGCCTGATATAAAGATTAAAGAATATATTTATATAAACAGGTGCATTGGTCTTGCCCGATCGTAAATCAGAAAAGTATTTGTCTTTAATTGGAAATTTGGATGTGCGAGTAAAGTTGGACGCCGTCGAGCGTGAAGATCATAAGTACTATCCTGCACTTTCTATGATGGCTTCAAAAGCATCCTACGAGAACGAAGCTTTCCTTAAAACTACCGTGGAAGATAACTGGAAGGTATTGAATAATTATTTTGTTGATTTCATTCCCAAAATTTGAAGTTTAAATGATTAGAAGTGAATTTTTAATATTATTAAAATTTATTTTTCTAATAAAATAAATTGTTTTTGAACGAAAAAAGAATCATTGGTTTAGTTACATAAATCAACTAAAAACAATTCACGTTAACATAACGTCAAAATGAAATTGTTGTGTTCTGATCCTTTTATCCTCAAGTTCATTTTGATGTATGACTAATTATATTTGTTTTCTGATTTGAATTTTACAGATGGAATTTGTGGGACTTTACAACTGCTTGAATGGTAAGAACTGAAAAGCATATCCTACACATATTCCTACACTTTCAAATTAAACGCTACATAGTTCCAAAATTAAGAAAAAGACAGACTACGTAGCACACATTTTTTAATCCACTTTGTATTATTCAAATTTGATGGAGACTTTTGAAATTACGTGGATGGTTGTTTTAATTGAAATAGTCTGATGCATATTTTTCATCTTTTTAACTTTTATAATGTTTCTATATTATTATCACGGGATATAAACTGGAATATTTTTTAAATAATTAGAAGAGTTAATATAATGTATAAAAAAATGTCAATTTAATAATTGTTAAACAGTTAGAAAATTAACGTGGATATAAGAAAGGGAAAATTACCTATGTAAGGTGAAAAATGTTAGGAGGGATAAGTGTTTTTTTTTTTGTTGGTAAAGAATAACTTAAAACAAATGTTGAAATCCATATAAAAAAATAGTAAATTTTGGTTACATGACAGCAAGTAGAAGCCTTGTACTCCATAAAGAAAAGCATATAACACAATGTTTTTTACTTGCACTGCAGAGTATCAAGGAAAGACCACAACTCAAGTGTTGATTGCTTTGGATAAGCAAGAAGATCGGCAGACATATGTTGTAGCGTTCAGAGGAACGGAACCCTTCGACGCTGATGCATGGTGCACTGATCTTGACATCTCCTGGTATGGGATTCCGGGCGTGGGAAGAATGCATGGTGGGTTTATG
The DNA here is from genome assembly GCA_030347555.1 of Lablab purpureus. Taxonomy (NCBI): domain Eukaryota; kingdom Viridiplantae; phylum Streptophyta; class Magnoliopsida; order Fabales; family Fabaceae; genus Lablab; species Lablab purpureus. The sequence goes on from CM059256.1 coordinate 18,489,974, forward strand.
AAAGCCTTAGGGCTACAGAAGAACGTTGGGTGGACAAAGGAAATTGGAGAACGCGACCAGAGTCTTCCCCCCTTAGCCTACTATCTCATCAGGGACATTCTAAGAAAAGGTTTGAGCGAAAACGAGAAAGCAAAGTTCATAGTGACAGGGCACAGTTTGGGAGGAGCCCTCTCAATACTGTTTGGGACGATCTTGTGTTTGCATGAAGAGACGTTGCTGTTGGAGAGGCTGGAAGGAATCTACACCTTTGGGCAACCAAGGGTTGGAGATGAAATGTATGCAAAGTATATGAAACGAAAATTAAAGGAACATTCTGTCAGGTATCGTAGGTTTGTTTACTGCAACGACCTTGTTCCGAGGTTGCCCTATGATGACCAGGAAATGATGTTCAAGCACTTTGGGAAATGTCTTTTCTTTAACAGGCGCTATGAACTTGAGGTAAGTCATATTGTGATTATCCTAAGTATGTATAAGGCTAAATATAACAGTGTTAATAATATTTTACCTGAAACAAAAGAGAGTAGTTTTCAATAATATATAAAAAGACTAGGGCATATGTGGAGAGTATTTATATTTATATTTTAATGCAGATTCTTGAAGAGCAACCGAATAAGAACTACTTCTCACCTTGGTGCGTGATTCCCATGACGTTGAACGCAATCTTAGAACTGGTAAGGAGCTTCGTTATTGTGTACCAAAGTGGACCTTACTACAGAGAAGGGTGGCTTCTCTTTGCTTTCAGGACTATAGGGATAATAATACCTGGCCTACCAGCTCATGGTCCCCAAGATTACATTAATTCCACTCTTTTAGGCAAGATTGAAAAGCATTTCAAAGTAAAATGATAGATGTATTGTGTTATATTAGAATCGTACAAGACATACGTCAAATGGGACCTAAATGTCATAAAGTTTCAGTACAGATTAGTTTGACTTATAAGAGTTTTTTATAATTGTAAAATTTTATTATTATATTTGTTCAATATAAGAATAAGAATGCTAATCTTTATTACAATATAAGAATAAGTTAAATGAGGTACAAATTTTTAGATTGGTTTCATAATGAACTTAAATCCATTGATATGCTATGATAAATATATATATATATATATATAATTTAAGTCTATTTCAAAGTTAAGTTATATAACACTACGTATTATATTATATATATATATATATATATATATATAATATACCAATTAAAAAAATTCAAATAAAGAAAAAGTATAGATAAATCATAGAAGAATTTTATTTCATAATTAATATAAAATTTACATTTTTATATAAGTTACTTACCACAAATTACAAAATGGTATGCTGAGTGGAAAATAAAATGTCATCTTCAAAAATTACTTTTTTCGACGGATTTTAACAAAAGGACACTGAACTTTTGACTTAAAAAATTAGTTATCAATATCTTGAGTGTCATTATTTACATAATAACTAATTTTATGCTAAATTTAATATTATTTTATTAATTCGACATAGAAAAACATTGGATTATGAAGTTATAGTCTGGTTGTTTATAGACTTTTGAAGTGTTAAAAAATCATTTATAAAAAAAGTTACGTTGTGCAAAAGCAAGAAATTTCGGTACTTTTTTTTCCTCTTTGAATAACACCGAGTTATTGAACATGGAATTTTCATGTTCATTCATTTGTGTTAAATCTTGTGCCTATTCTTTGAAATGAATGCAGAAAAAAAACTTTGAATTGAATATTTAATAAAGATAACCTAATATAATTCAAGTCAATACGAAAGACATAAACTTCTTTAAAAAAACTATGTATTATTAAAACTTGTAGGAGATGTACTAATTTTTTTAAGAACAAGATGTACTAAGTATAGAACTACAAAATATAAAGAGATTAGAAGTCACAATCATCACAATTTCATTTAAAGTACTCTACCAAGAAATACCTAATTAATCTACTACAACAAATCTAAATCCAAAATTAAATCATGAGATATAATTTATAAAAATCAACACTATATGATATTATATATATATATATATATATATAAAAGTAAAACACAAGATAATTGGATTTTAAATTCAAATAGAGAAAGGGTGACTATTCAAGAAAAATTAAAAAAAAATCGAAGAAATAACTGAAATACACTTTTACTCCAATATCTATTATTTAAACCATAGGCTCCCAACATTGATAAACTTATTTATATTAAAAGATTAACTTAACATATTGACTAACATGAAAAACATATTAAATTTGGATCAAATAGAAATATACGGAAAACAAATTATTCTTTATGTTAGAGGGAGACATAATTAAATTATGATCTAATCTATAAAAATTTACAAGATATGTAAGATTACATATATATTGAATATCAAACAAATGAATTTAAACAAACAAATGAATTTAAGAGGTTGACTTAGAATCCAAATTGAGAAATATCTACCTCTTTAAATTGGGAAGAATTATAAAGGTGTTTTGATTAATTAAAAGAAAGTAGCATAGGTTGATAACAATTATAATAACTTTTACATAAATTAAAAAGTTGTTACGAAAATTTTATTTTTTGAAATATTATCATTTTAATATTATAGATAGGGCTTGAGATGCACTCTATAAAATAAGAAATACATATGTAAAATGCTTACTTATGTAAAAGTGTCTCTACAATATGATTATTAGTAGAATGATTTATCTTACAATGTATCTCTTCAACTTTCAATTCTTTTTCTCTTTTAACTTAAATTCTTCATTTCCCTTTAATTATCCTTAACATTTGACATCTATTACTTTTTGTTTCTATCAATTATAGTAGATGAAGTGTTTTGCATAAAATTAGTTATTTTGTTTATTAAGTAAAGTGGAAGTTTTCATTTTATAAGAAGGTAGAATATGACAAAATATATTTCATTTCTATATGTTTAATTGGAAATCAAATTTGTACCACCATGACCCTCACATGTTGGTTGGAAGGCAATGTTCCTCTCGGACCGAAGGAATGGACTCAAGTCTTAAGTGATTATCTCATACTTTTACATTGTCTTGATAGACGAGTATGTCATCATGTTGAAAAAAAGACTCAAATCACGTGTAACAGTATTGAAAAAAGGCACACATATGCACAAAAGATTAAAGTTATTGTTTTATACCTTGTTATTATAAATGTATAAATATAGCAAGTACTAAAATAAAACAATGTAAAGAAAATAGAGTAATTAACGTAACAAACTAACTAACTTTGACTTTATCTCTAACACTCCTCCTTAATTAAAAGTAGAGTTTACATAAACAATTCCAATTAACTCTCTTAAAAACCTACACCTTTCAATTTTTAATGTTTTTGTAATTATATCAACTAGTTGTACTTCAGATCTGCAATGCTCTATGTCCAATTTGTCATTATTGACTTGCAGCCTTAAGAAATGAAATTTTGTCTCTATGCGTTTACTCCTTCCATGAGAAACTGGGTGTCTTGCTAGGTCCATTGTTGATTTGTTGTCCACAAGTAGTTTTACCGTGCATAGTTGTTCCATCTTTAATTCCTGCATCAATGAGCCTAACCATGCTGCATGTTGAATCTACTAAACAAATCCTGTGTTTACTTGGATTGATGCATGACAGTACTATATTGCCATTGTAAACTCAATTCCTAGAAATTAGTTCAACTATTCCACATCACTCATTTCAAACACTCATTCAACATTTGAGACTTGAATTGAGTTATTAATTCTTCATTGCTTCCTGTGATTAAAAGATCATCAACATATAGACATACAATTACTTTTTCTATCTTCACATTCGCATACTAGCATTTCACATAAACTCCATGTTCAAAGATACACTTATAAAAAATAATTTGACTCATAAAACTCTCAATTCTTCGATTCCAAATCCTTGGAGTTTGTTTGAGCCCATACAAGGCCTTCTTCAATTAATATACTTTGTGTTCTTGGTTCTCCACCTCAAATCCTTGTTGATGTTGTACATACACTTCCTCTTCAAGGAGTCCATTGAGGAAGGCAGATTTAACTTCAAGTTGATGCATGGACCAGTTGGCATTTGTTGGAAGTGGCACCACAAGTTAATTGTCTCAATTCTACACTAGTGTGTATACTTTACCATAATCAATTCCCACATTTTGCAGAAACCCTTTTGCCAAAAGTCTGGCCTTGTGCTTCATAATTTCATCTTTCAGGTTTACTTTTACTTTTTAGATCCACTTCAATGCTATAGATTTTTTATTCTAAGGTAGTTTCACCAATTTCGAGGTATGATTTCTCTCAATGAAATCAATTTCCTCCTACACAGGTTTCAACCATTTCATATCTATTATTGTCTTCTCAAATTCAATAGGCTCAACTTTAGTAATTAGTATAAAGTGCATCAAATTCCCTCTACGATAACTGTTAAGTCCTGGAAAAATTCATAATCTCTTAGGTGATATGGAAGCTGAGTTATTCTGGAAGATCTTCTTACAGATTGATTCTTAGAATCTGGTTGCATAGTTGAGGACCCTTTTTCCAGTAAAATTTGGGACTGTGTTAATTCATTTGAGGTTGTTTTCCAATTTTATAACCTCCAGTTGAGTGATAGTCAATCATTAGAAGTGGAACTCCCTTGTCATCTAGCTTCCTTCTTAATTGATTAGGAACATAACAAAGGAACCAAATATTCTTAAATGAGTAACAACTATTTTGATCGTAGTCCAAACTTCCTCAAGTGTTATTTCTTCCAATCTCTTAGCGGGAGACCTATTTAGCATGTATGCAGTTGTTTCCCCCCATATGTAGTTTGGTAAATTTTTACTTTTCAGCATGCACCTTATCATATTCAACAATGTTATATTTCTCCTTAGTTGTGTCGTTGTGTTAGGGTGTGTAGGGAGGTGTGACTTCATGTAATAATCCTTCATTCTCACAAAATTTATTGAATTCAGTTGATGTGTACTCACCTCCACCATCAGTTCTTAAGATTTTGATAAGTTTTTCACTTTGTTTCTTAACCATCCATTTAACTTCTTAAAGATATTTAGCACCTCATGCTTCCTCTTTAGAAAATATACCCACATCTTTCAAGTCAACTCATCAATAAACAAAATGAAGTACCTGTTGTCTATTGGAATTCTAGGTTTCGGCCAGGTAAAGTCGGGCCCATGTTGACCAGGTCGAGTTGGGTTCATGTCGGCCTAGTCAAGTTGGACGTTGTTCGTCCAGTCAAATTGGGTAGATGTTGTCTGAGTCCAGTCGAGCTACATCATCCCAGTCAAGTCGAGCTAGAGTAAATTCCATGTCATCGGAGTTGTTCGAGTCGAGTAGGGCCACATCGGTCAAGTCAAGTGGGGTCCATTTTGACTTATTCAAGTCAGGTCTGAGTGAATCGAGTCAAGTCGGCGTGAGTTAGGGGAATTGAGATGACATATGTTGACCTAGTTAAGTTGAGCTCACATAGGCATAATTTAATCAGACCCATGTCGGCCTTGTCTAGTCTAGCCTAAGTTGTTCGAGTTGATTGAGTCGAGTCGGGCTTGATTTGATGGAATTGAAACAACACATGTCAACCTAGATGAGTTGAGCCCACATCGACCTAGTTGAGTTGGGCACACATCAACCTAGTCGAATCAAGCCTGAGTTGGTCAACCATGTCAAGCCATGTTAGTTGAGTTTAGTCAGGCCAACATCCATCGAGTTGAGTCGAACCCACGTCAACTGAGTCGAGTCAGACTCAAGTCGATCGAATCGAGTCGGGCCTGAGACGGTCAAGTCGAGACAGCCTACATCAGCTTGGTCAAGTCTAGCCCATGTCAACTTGGTTGAGTCAAGTCTGAGTCTGTAGATGAAGTTAGGTCAAATCAAACTCACCTCAGTCTAGTCGAGTCGAGTCAAACCCACATCGAATTAGTCGAGTCGGGTGTGAGTCAATTTAGTTAAGTCGAGCATAAGTCATTTGAGTTAGGACTATCTACACTAGCCTAGTCTAATCATGCCCATGTCATCCTAGTCGAATCAAGCCTATATATTTGAAATCTTGTAGTGGACTAAACCCAATTTAGCACTTACGTTAATCCATTTTATGGAAAAACTTATGTGTTGAAGTTTTTTCAATCTAATCATTTAGGAGACCCATAAAAAAATATTTTTGTAGAAATACGTTGAAACTAACTAAAAAAACATAAGTCAAAATGATTCCAATATTTAACAATATCTTCACATTAATGTCATTATTTATGCGATAATTAATTTTATGATAAATTTAATATTATTTTATTATTTCAAAGTTGATGGAGCTCATTGGACAGAGAGAAACATTGGATTTTGAATTCATAGTCCGGTTGTTTAGACTTTTGACGTATCAAAAAATCATTTACTCCCTTCGTTTCAAATTATAAGGCATACTTTGGAGAGTAAAGTTGTTTCAAAATATAAGGCGTTTTAGAATTTCAATAACTTTTTTTTCTTTTTTTTTCTTATATACCCCTGTTAATTACATGATTATCTGTGTTAATATTAAATAGTAGAAAGAGAAATTAAAATCAGGAACTAAGAATTAATTATATTTTATTAGTCTGACTCTTCATATTTCATTATCATTTACTAATAGCATCTTTATCTTCAGGAGTACTAATTTAACTTTTAACTTTTCACGTTCATCTCTCTTCATTCATTCAATTGACTGTTTATCTTTCAAGGTACATGTAATCAAATATCATATCTAAATTTATTCTGAGTGAAATTTTTATTTTGAATAATCAAATTTGAGTGAAATTCATATTTTTCAAGGTAAGTAATCAAATTCTTTTTATTTTGAATGAAATTTTAAAATAAATTTTGAACATAGTCATTTACAATTTGGTGGGAACTAAATATTTTGATTGAAATTTTAGTATAATCATATGCAGATTGGTGTGAATTAAAAAATTTAATTAAAATATTTAATTAAAAAAGTTAGTAGTTCTGATTATTTAAAAATAATTCTGAGATAAATTCAAAACTTTTGAAATTCCAATCTCAATCAATCTCAATTAATATACTGTTTTATTAAAAAAATTAATTTATTTTATAAAACTTCTGAGTCAATTTCAATTAATTTAATTAATAGTAATTAATAAGGGTAAAGATGGAAGATTTATAAAAAACTGAACAAATTAAATGCTTTTATTAGTATGTGAGAATTTGTCAAGTACGCCTTATAATTTGAGACGGAGGGAGTATAAAAAAATTATGTTGTGTAAAAGCAAGAAATTTTCTTGTTTTTCTTTTTCTTTTTCTTTGAATAACAATGACCAATTCTTCTTCAATCCCAAGACCTTTTGTCTCTTATTTTTAACATCATTGTTATTGCACATGTGAAATTTTCATTCATTTGTGTTAAAACTTGTGCCTTTACCTTGAAATTAATGCCCAAAAAAAATACTTCGAAATGAGTATTTAATAAAGATAACTTAATATAATTGAAGTCATCTTTTATAATAACATAAATAAGATATTAAAGTCATCTTTTATAATAACATAAATAAGAAACAAAAGACAAAAACTTCTGTTTAACACGGTGTATTATTAAATTATATATAAAAAATCACAACATATGTAAGACAACATATATTTTGAGAAAAAGTAAATACAAATATCCATTCTGAATATGAATGGATAAATATTAATCACATTGAATTAAGAATTGGTTATAAAAGTGTTTTGATTAATTAAAAGAATGTAACACATGTTGGTAGAAACTATAGTAACTTTGACGTGAATTGAAAAGTTTTAAAAGTTTTATTTTTTAAAATATTATCATTTTAACATTATAAACAAAAAATGTAAACATTTTGTAAAAAAAAGAATATTTGTAAAATATTCACTTATGTAAAAATGTCTTAACATTATGATTATCAATAGAATGATTTATTTTGTATTGTATCTTTTCAACTTTTAACTTCTTATCTCTTCTCACTTAAGATTCTTTCTTTTTCTCTCAACATTTTATGTCCATTATTATCTATTTTAATAAATTATATTATGTGGAGCTGACAAAATAAAATTATATTAGGTGGAATGTTTAACATAAAAGTTATTTTGTTTATTAAGTAAAAGGTAAGTTTTTAATTTTATAAGAAGTTAAAATATATTTTGTCTCTATGATTAATTGGAAATCAAATTTGTATTATCGTGATTCTCATAGGTTGATTGGAAGGCGATATTTCTTAGATGGCAAAAATAGATCTAATATTTCATTTTTGTTCTCACACACATTTCTATTTTAAAAATTAAATCATATTTAATTTATTAAGTAATCTAAAAAACTTATATTAACTTTTCTTTAATTTTTAGTTTTGTAATTTATTATTTCTAATGAATACATTTGATTATTTTTTTTACTTTTTTTCTATAATTATTTTATTTTTATTCAATTGTTATTTGATGATACTATAATTTCAAATTAGAGGATGATACACAAACTCCTAAATTTGACAACATGACCCCAAAAATTTTCATGTATTATTTTCTAATAATACAATTAATTATTTTCATTTAAATTTAAAATGCTACACTGTTAGTATGACATGGGTGTAGCATTGACTGTAAGTGGTTTTTAAATTTTTTTTCTTTGATATTTATGAGATTATAATTTCTTTATTGATATTTTTCATTAAAAAAAATATGTGTATTATTTTGACATTGAATCCTTAATAATATTTTGTTTTCTTTATTTTGATTTTTCTTATAAAAGATATCCAATGGATAAAATGAAACATAAATTTCATATCTATTAGGTATAAAAATACAAATAAAAATAAATTATTACTACAAGAATAATAATAAAATAATAGAACTCGTCCTCATCTTCTTGTCATCCTTAATATCAAGTTGACTAATATCATGTTCACCCCAATATGCTATATCAATTCATAACATTAGAAATGAAAACATTATGATATATTATTAATATGAAATATAATTAAAGTAAATATATTTTATAATATACATAAATTTGAACTTTGAGACATAATTTTATGTAAAAGAAGTAACCAATTAACAATATAAAGAGACAATAAGAGAAAAAGGATTAGTAGAAATTAATTGTAAGCATATAACAAACTTTAAGCTATATCTATAAAAAATAGTAATTAAAAAATATCTATCGTTAATCATAATAAATTAAAATAATCCATTATAATTTACTTAAGAAACAATATATAAATATTTATTTTTATTCTATAAATATCAATTTAATTTCATAAAATATATTGATTGATATATATATATATATATTTAGGGTTATTTTTTTTCTAAGGTATGTTTATATACTTATTGTTTTAATTATAGTTAAATTAAATTTGTGCCACAAAATAGCCTTTTAGAATTAAATTAATATTTTTCTTTATAATAAAAAATATATTTTTCTTAATTAACGTTGGTTTTTCATTTTATACATATAATATATATGGTATAATGTCTATCGTTTTAACTATCAATTTAACTAGTTTTAGAAAATAAATAAATTATGTTAATAAATTTGGCTACTTTTTAATAAAATTTATATACATAAATTAAGTTATACATGCATTACGTTTTTTCTATGCTGAGATCTTATGTAAATAAATAAAATAGTAAATAACATAATAATATTCAAATTATTGATTTTAGTTTGTTTCAACTTGAATCAATTCTAAAGTATTAAACCATAAACTACTTAATTCTGAAAAAATAATCTAAATTAATCTAATTTTTATATTAATTTAGTTTTAAACACTCCTAACATAAGTTGTTATTTAAAATAAAAATATACAAAAAATAACTTACTAATTAAGATTATAACATTGTTTTAAAAATATTTATTTTATTTTTAATAATTTATAGAACAACATTAATTATGAGAAAGTTTCGTTTAAATTACTTCAATTATCACATATATTTATAGTCTATATAAATTAATAAGTTAAAATATTAATATGTATTTAATGGATACTATTGATCTTCTTCTTCTTATTATTCTTATTTTTATTCTTATTCTTATTATTATTATTATTATTATTATTATTATTATCTTATTCATAAATAATAATTTAGGTTAAATTTTAGATAAATTGTTTTTTACTATAATAATTTTTTATTATAATAACATATATTAAATTATAATAAAGGTCTTTTATCAAAAAATTATTATATTAAGTAATATAAATATAACAAAATATATTTATTACAAAACTAAATTAACTATTTTATTGATTTAGCCTTAAGAATAAGGATGATAAGAAGTTAGAGTATAGATATATATGTATTGATTATCCATTCTGTCACATTAGCCTTTAGGTATTTATAAATAAAAATACCTGTGTTTCTTATCTGTGAGTATGTTGTGTTTTATTTTTTTATTTTTAAATAAAATTATTTAAAAATAATTTTTGAAATATAAAGTTTAATAAAAAAATTAATTTTGAAATATAATTTAAATATAATATTTGTGTAATTAAATTAAATCTTTCTAAACAAATAAATTTAAATAAGTTAGACTATAAAAATATAAACTTTTAAAAATTATTTCTTAAAAATAATTCTAATTTTATAGCTTTAAATAAGAAATATATATATATATATATATATATATATAAATTAAATTCTAAATTATCTTTAAATTATTAATATCTTTTTAATAATAATTTTATTTTAATTATTTAATTTAAAAAAAAATACTAATAATAATAATAATAATGATTAGCGGTGTACTGGTGCCATCATGTATCCATTATGAGTTTTATGTTCTGATATAGTACATACTAATTGATTGCGAGAGAGCTTTCCTAACAATTTCTAATTAGGCATTTAAAAGATGTCATTATCTATTAAATTTAAACCGCGTTACATGTTGGTTAGTAGCGTATTAGACAGGTCAAAGATCGTTCTTTCTTTTTTTTCATTGTTGGAAGAAGGCAGTCTCGTGAATCTATTAAGATTCTAAATCAATTTCGACACTCAATCCGATGGTTGGCATTAAAGATTTACTAAAAAAAATAAGGATTGTGCTTTCCTTCTCCAAGTTACAAGAATCTAATTAACCTCTATGATCAAAAGTGGTCAGCAAGGAACACATGTGTTGTCAAATATCATACACCACTTTAAACAGTTGTAAAGATTTCATAAAGACCAATTATCACTGAAATGTTTATATTGAACTCAATAACTATTTTATTAAATAAAAAAATATTATATGTCACTTATCTCTTTTCTACTCATCATTATTATTAGGGTTAAATATGCTTTTAATCTTTGAATTATTTGTCAAAATAGTGTTTTATCTCTAGGATAAATTTTAAATCTATTTCGTCCGTATACTTTATAAACAGATGTAAATAATTCTTTATGACAAATAAAAACATCTTTAAGGAGAAAAAATGAGAAGAAATAGAAAGAAAAATAGTGAAAAAAGTGTAAGATACGGATAATAAAAATAATAAAAGAGTAGGAAACTATAAAGAAAGAAAATAAAGAGATAAAAAAAAATTCTGACAGGTCATCAAAGATCGTTTATAATAGTTTATCAAATATCGTTTACAATAGTTTATAAAGCATAAAAACTAAATAAATCCAAAGTTTGCCTCAAAAACAAAATTCAATTTTAACAAATAATTTAATGATTCAAAAGATAAAAAAATAATATCGGATGATTGATCATCTGGATGTTAAATAAATGAATTCTATAAATTTTAAATCAAATTATAATAGATGAATTAAAAATAATATACTTTTGATTTATTAAAAAATTAATAGTATTTAAGTAAATATCCCTATATATATACATCAACAACCTTAAAGTAAATTTACCTTCTAGAAGTAAAATTTACATTCATAAATAAATCATTTCATACCTAATTAATTTATTAGGTACCCACCCATTATATATATATTAGAGTATTTTTAATAGAAGAGTTTCATTAAGGTATTTTTAATAGAATTATTTATTAGTATGGAAAGTGTAAAATTTAGATTATATAATAATAAATTATTTTAAATATGCTCTTAATGTTCTTAATGTTCAACTAACATCAACTTTATTTTGCAAAAACCAATTAATTACGTCCTTTGTAAATAAAATAAACATCCTTGTTTTGTTTATTTACTAGTGTGTTCTTTTTTCGTTTTGCTCCTGTATAAACATGGGGCACGTTGAAGTCTTGAGACAATCAAAGGCGTCTGAAAATTCTCTTTTCTTCTCCCTTCTTGTTATTCTGTCGTTAGTCATGAGTGGTCCTTTTTCCTGTACCAAATGCATGGTCTTGAAACCCGAAAAGATGAGTTTCTTTCAACTCTGTCTGGTGTTGTTTGGCAGAGATTTGCAACAGAAAATGTTTGTGCACTGCGTTGAGTTCATTGTAGAGCCAAGGTTCTACCCCAAGTGGCGCATATTTTCATCGCTCTTAGCGCAAAAGCTACTGCACTCCATGGCTAATATCTTAAAATGTATTGGAGATATCATTGAGTCTCTTCTCAACCCACAGGCTTCTTCCCACAACAATGTCCTCATGCTGCTATTTAACAGTATCCGAGGTCTGTCATCTTCCTTCTTCTGTTCTTAACTTTCTGTTTTGATATTCTAAGGAACGAGTACCAGCAAAGTAAAACACACTTTAATTATATTTTTAGTGTCTAAAATTTAAAGTAATTACTATTTCTTAGATCTAAAAACACCATTTATGCCTCTAATTTGAAAATTATGTTTTTAATCTCTAACTACTAAAATTTAAGAAATTAAAAAGCAATTTTAAAAGTAATTAATGGTCTTTAAGCGATAAATTTGAGGATTAAAACTAATAGTGAATTGACTCCAGATTTAAACAACTTAAAACATAATTAAGTGTTCATGGTAATTATCATTTCTCACATTACTAGTGAAATAAACATTTAAATTTGAATGTGGGTAATAAAAAAGTTTATATTTTTTATATTTTATCCACTTGTACGGACAGGTAAGGAGCTAGTGAATAAAGACTCTAAAAATTATGTGTCAATAATTGGTCATTTGGACAAGCGACTAGAGCTGTTAAACAATAGCACCAAAATTGAAGACCCCGACAGGTACAATGCTGTTTTGTCTATGATGGCTTCTAAAGTATCGTACGAGAATAAAGCTTTCGTTCATGATATTGTCGTAGATCACTGGAAGGTATATATAAAATATCATTTTATGTTTCTTTTATAATAAACATTTTAGTTACAGTATGCTAATGCATGGCAAGAGATTAGGGGAAAATTGAATAAAATAGAATGGGATATAATGAAATGGACTTTTATTTTTATTTTTGGATATGCACTTCCTATTAGTTTCTATGATTTTATATTCTCATTTTACCAATCCAATTATGGGATATAATAAAGTTGTGTTTAATTTCCTTCTATCTCATCCTTTTCTACCAATTTAAGCATTGTCATAATCTCGTTCTCACTCATTAATTAGTTTATTTTCAAAGGATTGTTATAACCAGGCTTTAGAATGATAATTTAAATCATTAAACGAATCTAAATAATCTTTTACAAGTTATTTACCGTAATAGAAGCTAAGCAAACCAGAAGAATTTTAGTATAAGTAACAAAAGTAAAACTCTCAGTTTTTAAGTATTGATATTTTTTTCACATTCTTTAAATGATCAAAAAGATGCTAATCTAATTGAATTACAGTATCTCTCATTGTTAAAGTCATGCTATTCTTCTTTTTTTTTTTTGCTCTGACGTAGATGGAGCTGGTTGAATATCGTGACTACTGGAATGGTAAGAAAATGTTTTGTTTTTCATTTTATTTTTAATTACGGAGTGTATTTTTTCATTTTGTCTTTTAATTTATTTTTTTATAGAAAAGGTAGCAAATGAAAAGAATAAAAATATTTTTCTTTATTTTTATACAACTTTATTGAAAAAAGAAATAAAGTAAAAATAATATAACATTTTTAATTAAAATAAAAAACAATAAATAGCAAAAGAAAGCATTTTCTTAGACTAATTCACCCCTGAAAAATCAAACCCCATTGCATCCCATTAATTGGACAAAACATCCCAAAATATTAAAAGAGATACTAGCAATGTACTTCTTAATTCATTCACACACAGATATATATATATACACATATATATATATATATAATCTAATATTTAAGATTTGTCTAAAATTTATTAAAAGTTACAAATTTTGGTTAATTATCATGTCTTATTTAATATATATAAGTTTTTTCTAATTGTTTATTTTCAATTAACTTTGAAAATAACGTGTCAGTGTGTAGTTAGCTCGAGAAAGATTAATAATTTGGTTGTGCTGGAACTTTTGCAGATTATCAAGAAAAAGCTACAACTCAGGGTTTTATCATGTTAGACAAAAGTGAAGACCAGCATTCGTACATGGTGGCTTTCAGAGGAACCGAACTTTTTGATGCTGATGCATGGTCCACTGATGTGGATATCTCATGGTTTGAGATTCCTGGTGTAGGAAGAACCCACGCTGGTTTCATGAAAGCCTTAGGGTTACCATTGAACTTAATAAACAAAGAAGAGTTGATATGGCCTAAGGATATCGAAAACGATGAGAACCGTCCACGTGCATATTACTCCATAAAGGATTTACTAAAGAAGCATTTGAGAAGAAATGATAAAGCAAAGTTTAGTTTGACTGGTCACAGTCTTGGTGGAGCTCTTGCAATTCTCTTTCCCGCAATGCTGATGCTGCATGAGGAGACATTTCTCTTGGAAAGACTTGAAGGGGTGTACACATTTGGACAACCTAGAGTTGGAAATAAAACATTTGCAAGTTACATGGATAAAAACTTGAAACATTATGGCATTAAGTATTTCAGGTTTGTTTACTGCAACGATATTGTTCCTAGGTTGCCCTTCGATGATGGTATCCTGAAATTCGAGCACTTTGGACAATGTCTATATTATGACAGGAGCTATAAAGGCAAGGTATATATATATATATATATATATATAGGTGATGGTGATCAACTTCTTCTTTTTCTCGAATTTGATATATACGTAAAGAGATCATTTATATTAAATAGATTTAAGTTAATAGTTGGCAAGTACAAAAAATGATTTTTTTTTTAACAAAATTAATGTAGAAAGTGCAAGAGGAGCCGAATAAAAACTACTTCTCGTGGAAGGCTATGATACCGATGAAGGCTAATGCTTTCTGGGAACTTGTAAGGAGCTTCACTATTGTGTATAAATATGGAGATGAGTATGAAGAAGGATGGCTTCTTAGATTTGTTAGGCTTTTGGGCTTAGTACTTCCTTCTGGCATACCGGCTCATGGTCCTCAGGATTACGTTAATATTACCCGCCTGGGGATTCCCTTACATTTGGATATTCATTAATTCATTCATGAACTCAACTATGAAGACCAGAGTCATGATTTATTTCAAGAATTATGTTTTTTTAGGATGGAATAATTCGTTTTTGGCATGGTCCTACATAGAATCTATAGACTTTGATTTATTTTAATTACGGATTACACATTTGAGATATATTTATCATTAATGAAAATTATATCAGTTAAAAAAAATAAATTTTATAATAATTTTGTATATAAGTTGGCGTGTAGATTGATTACTATTGTAAATAATGTGAAATATTACACTTTAATTGGTTTAATATGTACATATTTAACATGTTCTAATAATATTTAATATAATAATAAGTAATCAATAATATCTAATGTTTTAAAGTGTAATAATTGATGTAATATTATACATGTGAAAGCTCTTACTAAGATAAGAGTATCTTACATAATATGAGTGGTTGTAATTTTTACTTTAAAAAATCAGTTTTATAAGATTGAATTAAATTCAAAATTCACTTAATATAATATAAGAATTATTTAAAGGTGTTGATTTTTGTGTCACTCACTATTTGACTCTCCCAAGAAAAATATATTTAAAGTCAACTAACAACCCATACAAATATTAAGAAGTTAATACTATCCTTTGATTAATGTAGATGTTGTGTTTGTTCTGAGTTGGACTCTAAAGGTCAATGTGACATTAAGGTTGATACTTTGTACAAATTATTAATTTATTGATAAAACATAGTGTTGGCTTTGCCCACTAAAAATATATGAAATTTAAATATTATTAAAGTTTTAACTGACACTTGCTTTATGAAATTTTAATAAACTTTGTTGTTGTCGAATTTACGAAGACACTACTAATTATTCAATAAAAAGATTAAAATAAGTAGCATTAGTATGACAGATGCTATGCTTTATAAAATAATATATAATTCAACACAACTAGCATCAACTTGGCCGACGTAGATGGGAAAGATTTCTAGCATACCTACATTTTTAATCAGCTTTTCAATTTCACACCAAATTGCAGACCAATTTTAAACCAAAATACTCAATCAACTTTTGAATTTCACACAAATTCACAATAAATTACAAACCAATTTTAGACCAAAATACCCAAATTATGCATACCTACTTATATAATAAAATCAACAATCAGTTTCCTCCACAATGTGAGAAAATAAAAGTGACAGAAAGTCATAATTAAAATAAAATTATACATATAAAATTACATTAATAACATTTGATCTATTGAAAGCAGCATTTATGAACAACCTAAATTGTTTAATTGCATCCTAAAAATGTTGAATAAAAATTGTAATACGCAACATTCTATTGAGGTTGCCTGAAATATCAAATTAACATGAAACATCAAATCAAATTGGTTCATCAATTAGAACTACTTGTGAAAGGGGGAGAAACAATCAGAATGAACCCAACACTTGTATGCAACTAAATTATGCAATACTATATCAACAAAATTGAAAATTAATCAAAATTAATAAAAAAATTATCATAGTGAAAAATAAATTATATAAAAGTTAATTATGATTTAAAGGGAACCAAGCTACTAAAAGGTGCTCTTTCCTAATCCAACTACTTTACTTTATGGACAACTCATAATGCTTTCTAATAAATTGTTTCACTTTTACCTTTGTTCAATTCCTTAATCAAAACCACATTCTTTTACAATATCTCTACTCAAAATCTTAAAACCGTGATTAATTTAAATTGAGTCAGTTACATGACCTATGAGGTAGGTGCTTGCTCATTTACTACATCAAAAAACTAAATTCTAACATTTGCCACATGCGGCAAAGAAAAAAAATAGAAAATATTTGCAAGGCAATAAAAAGTATATGATATCCTAAATTTAGAATTGTGAAGAGTTTGAGTTGTGCTAAAAACAAAGAAAGATACAAAGGAGAGTTATAAGGTGTGTGTAAAGAGTGGGTGTATTTAGTTAATGTTGGAAGCATTCCAGTTTTTGTAACTAATACTATAAACAAGGTATCAAGAAGCTATATGAAGATAATCAAGCTACTAAAACTAAGATTTAAGAATAATGAGACTTACGATGAAAGTGACTTCAATTAAGGGTTTGGTAATCAAAGACTTCAAAAATAATGAGGGTGGACCTTAAATCCTAAAACTCATACCAGTTGAAGTGTCACCAATTTTTCATTCCACCATCATGGCTAATTGCTCGTGCATCAGCTTTAATTTGTCCCTCCAATAGTGCACATCTTTCATTTGCTGCATTAGCTCTTTCATTTGCTTGTTCTATTTGTTGAAAAAATGCTTCATTCAATACTAATCGTTGATATGTGGTAGCAACTAATAATGGGGGCTGAGTTGGGATAACACTCCATAGCAGATGTTGGCAGCCAAGTTCGTAGTATCATAATATCTACCTTTAGTCTTGCCTCCAATAACATCTTTTTAGCATTGAATCTTTGTTGCCACATCTATCTGGTGGAGGTCACTAGTTGATCCTTCAGAACTTTGAGATTGGATGACCCTCAACCACTCATGATAGGTTTCCTATGTTGAAAAAAGTGGCTCTAGAAGGTGGGGTTGAATAAACCCATAGATTCTTCTTGTGAACTATCTAATCATTATGTGATAGACTAGACCGTGTAATCACTGAAAGCACAACACCAGAAGGTTTATACTGGTTCATCAAAATATCACGGGTTACGTTAAGTTCTCCCTTAAGATTAAATCCTAAGAGGTTCTACTAATAAAATACCTAATTTTCACTTTCCTCTTAAATTGGAAGTCTTTTGTATTGTTAATATCACTTTGGTAAATTAATTATCACAATTCATGCTGAGGTAAAATTTGACAAAAAAGTGTTGATTGCTTCTTCCATTAGTTGGCGAAAGTCCTATTCTCGCCTTAGTATTTCATGCTTTAATTAAGCTACCTCCTATAGTTTTATATTTTCCTTTTTTTTGCAATTGTTGCTTCGTATTGAAAATTTGTTGCAATCCTTCAATTGAATCGCATGACGTTGGTTCTTTGAAATTTATTTGTGAAGGTAGGATTAGTTTTACTTATCCCACAATAAACACCAAATATTTTAGCAAAAATACCTCTTTCTCATATTTAGGATTTCTAGTTAGAGTATCAAAGTTAAGATAAGTTTTCTAGAATTCTAGATGTATTTTTATAGACTTTTTTGTTACATCTTAGATTCTAAATAACTTTTTTTCAATATTATTCAATTGATATTAGTATTTTGATTGAATTTTGTGTGATTGTTCCAATAAATTAATTATATTAAAATATTTAGGAGGTTATTACAATATATTAACTATAACAAGATGTTCAAGAAGAATATATAAGGACATTTTTGTGACAAATTATTGCCCCCACGTAAACATTTTGTTACAAAACTACTCACAAAATAATAATAAAAATATTTTGTGATGTCTTAATTAAAAGGTATATATAGACTTCTTATTTTTGTATCTCCTTGCTTAAGAACATTTGTTGTTACATTTGTTAGATTCAGTATAAAAACTATTAACATAATTAAAGAGTGTTTAACCTAAGATAGAATATACACAAAATGTTATTTCTAAAATATTATCTTTGTTACTGAGAGAATTGTTGGAAAATTTTCTTAGGGAGAGGGTGTATAAGAGAAAAGATGACTCCACTTTCAACACAAAACCTTAAGGCTCAATGTCTATGGGTCTTTGCTTTTCTTTTATACATCTCAACTTTATCATTTCTACTCAATGTGGAACTTTATGCCCACTCTCACACTTGAATACCTAACAGTCTCCCTCTCAAGTGTGAGACTACCCTAACTGCTGTTGGGTTTACCACAACGGTCCCTTCGATCTCTTTCCTCATTGGTACACTCCCCTCAAGGGGATTCTCAACCACTACTTTAGTAGTGACCCTAACTACTGTTAGGCTTTACCATAATAGGACATGCTTGCCCTTTCCCTGAGCCAGTTACCGAGATAACCTAGGCTCTGATACCACTGTTGGAAAATTTTCTTAGGGAGAGGGTGTATAAGAGAAAAGATGACTCCACTTTCAACACAAAACCTTAAGGCTCAATGTCTATGGGTCTTTGCTTTTCTTTTATACACCCTCTTCCTAAGAAAATTTTCCAACAAGAATATATTATGTCAATTTTCAAATACAGCATTAAGGATAACACTTAATTATTTTATAAACTCAAATATGTTAGACTTATATTTTAACTAGTAATATACTAAGTTCTTTTAAAAGTTTGAGCTCTTTAATAAATTAAATTTTATTATTTTCTAAAAAATTATTAAATTTTTTTAGTTTTTATAAAAGTAAAAAAATTTAACAAAATTATCTATTTAGTTTGATAATTTTTTATTAATATTTCATAATTTTTATTAATATTTTGGTATATTTAATAATCTCACCTATTCTACATTATTAAGTCAGACATCATTAAGTTAGATTAAAAATAGTTAATATATTCTTTTTTCTCTTAACCCACTTAAATACTTTCTAAAAAAAAACTTAAATACTTTTTAAAAACTAATTAGTTTTAGAATAGTATATCATTTATTTTTAAAATCTAAAAATATATATATTAACAATTTTAGTGAAAATAGTTTAATTCGATTTTGATACTTTATATTACTATCTTATTTTATAATTTTCCTTCTACCATGAATGTTATAATGCCATTACAATTTTTATATTACTCCCTTATTTTATATTTTTCTTCCTAACATGAATGTTATAATGTCATTAGGATGTAAACTTTGATGCGATTGTTCAAAAGCTGGTAAAAAATCATAATAAAAAAATAATGAAATATTTGTTTGTCCAAAAAACGTTATTTTCGATGAAAACTTACTGATTGCACTATGTCTACACATATGATGTGCTGGACTTGTGTCCCCATAACCAAACTTTTCAATTTGTCGAGAGTTAACAAAAACCTAATTAATGGTTGTGTAGATATTAATACCTACATAATTCTGAATCATTATATGATAATTTTGCCTGCTGTAAAAAAAATTGAGAAAAATAAAGTTGATCGCGACCATTGTGCTTTATATTTACACAGAATAATACATAGTTACCTTCGTCCAAATAATGGTGTAAGGCTTTCTAATGCATGCCAATTACATCAGATTGGCATCAAGTCAATGTAGAATATACTCCTTTTAAAAACTGGTCAAAACCTTTATGACTTAGAATTTTACAACATGGGATCGATCACTGAGCATTGCTGCCGAAGCAGCTGCTTGGAGACCATATCGGTGCATATTTGGAGAACGAAAATACTCTGCACTTGGAAACAACCTCTTGGCCCTGTTGTTCAGGCATTGAACTTCTCATATTCTCAGCTTTCAACTGTGCTCTTCTCAGCTTGTTTAGAATCTTATCCATTGATGACGATCTCTTCTTTTCTAATTTCATCTGTCAAATATTTTCATGGTCAGAAGAGATTATTTTTTTTTTACTATATATATACTATTTCTAAATATATTTTCTCGGCTCTACTATATAGTCTATACTGCAATATACCAACCTCCTTCAACGACTTCAATATCTTGCTTTCAACCAATGATAACATGAATACCAATTGGTGTTGGACTCCACACAAACATGGTATAAGAAACTAGGATATACTAATTGTGACGAACAGAAAAAAAACCTCGAGTTTCCGTATAGAAGTTTCAGCCTTTGCTTTCTGCAAATTTTCCCATGCAATGATTTTAGCTTCTTCTCTCTTTAACCTGCGCCAAAACAGAAATTATGGATAAATTCGTAAGTAAAACAATAGGATCATATGCATTTTGGTCTGTGAATATTGAAGAGATTCAAAGTTCATGTCCATGATGGCTTAAGGAACTGAAAAGCATTCGTTTGCAGCCTCCAAACTGATTCTATATCCATAAATTGTTCTGCTGCTACCCTTTAGCCAAGGAACCAAAAGGACTAATGTAATATGAGTTTTAAAATATATGGTTTTCAGTATTTAAGCAAGATACTTGGAAGTGTCTATGTTTGAATCGTCAATTTCCCAACATGAAGCTTGGGCTTGTGCACTGATCTCTCTCGAGTCTTTGCTGTGCAGTAAGTCTTTTTTGGCCAACTTGGTAGCATGCCTCTTGGACCATCTGATAATCGTAGCTTGACTGTCAACTTCCACATCTCTGACCTCTAATTTAGGGGAATGGTATTCTTGTTGATCCACAACTGAAGTGGCAGCAGAAGACATAGGAGATGAATGTGCATCGTTCTCTGTCTCTGCAGGGCTCATTTGGGTACCTTTGTCGCATCTTGAGAAATTAGATGCTACATTTTCCTCATTCATCGGTTCATCATGTTTCTCATCTGTAAATTAAAAGAATAGAATCGTTTTAAACATTTAGATTCTCCTGTGTCAACAAATACTAGTGTATAAATTATGTGCTAGAATTCAACAAGTGTGTTGGTAACACATGCTAAACTCACCAGAATGGACTTGCATTTTCTCGAGAGTTAAACGTCTTTTTAAGAAAGAACAAAGCGTTTTAAACGTGGCTAAACTTCAAACTAATTTCACAGTTAATCTAAAATTTCGAAACCCAGGAGTAGCTCGATGTCTTACCAAAGATTTAAAGCCCTAGTTACAGCAACTAAAAGAATCATGTGGTAGGTGTGGTGACCACCTCACCCTCGTGATTTGCATATTCTTCGAAAATTGTATATTTCTTTTATGAATGAGTTTGTCTTGTTGGGCAATGTGATCTGCACAACACAGTGTGCATTAATTATCCCGTAAAAATTAGGCATAAACAGTAGCCATCACGTGTCGGAAACAGTTTCTCCTCAAACTGATCAATTGATTACAGGTATGAGGCATATTATAAGTATGGAATATGCAATGTATTAGTGAAATTCTACCTTAGAAAATTCAAAGCTTTTAGGACTAATAGTGAGAAACCCCATCTCTTATTATATTATATATCAATCAACTATTAAACAAAACACCAAAACTCTTAAATTTCTAAGAATGACAAACAACTCTCATGTAATTACAGTGAGGACGCCATGTCAGGGGACCATATTGTGTTTACCTTGAGAGATAGGAGATGATTGGTCACATGGCAGTTCAGAACACGTGGTGGGTGCAGTGGACAATGAAGAAAGCATCACACCATTGTCGTTGAGCACAGGACTAGAAAACTGTAACCCATTGTCGTTGAGCACAGGACTAGAAAACTGTAACCCATTGTCCATTTCATAACCAAAAACAGTGGCATCATGTGGATCATAATGGTGAACAGAAACAGCAACAGGTGCCAACACCCCAGTTGAGAAGGGGGAACCCACTACCAAGTTTCTCACAACCAACCCTTGACGCAGTGGAACCGCAGGTGAGTAATTTGAGTAGAAAGCAGCCACTCCAGGAGGCACAATTGGACCACTTATTGACTTCGGTCTGCGCTGAAGTTGTGCATGTGAACTTCTGCTCTCGGCATAGGCTGAAACTGGACTACAAATCCACCTCTCAGCCTCATCCCATTTAGAGGGCATTGTTCTTCCACCGCTGAAAGGTGTTATCAGTCCTGCCATAGTGTGCCTTCTACTGATGCTGTTGCTGCTGCTTGAAGCCTTTGAAACTCTCTCTGAACTCCACCCCTTTTGGCTCCCAACGCTTCTCTCTCTATAATACGGTGCCCCTGGACTTGGGAAAGAACCCAAGTTCTGGAAAGAAGACGAAGAACTCTTCTTCATGACACTCAGTGAGACAGTTAATTCCCTTGCCGATCGAGAGAGACACTGGAGAAGATGCAAGAACAGAAAATCCCACTACAAAAATGGAAAGCTGAGTATGTTTTGACCCATCATCTAAGTTAACCCTCTTTCTACATTCTACTTTAACGTGAGGTTGAAATCTCGGTGTACTTAAATCTGATCAGATTCGTTGTACCCAAAAAGAAACAACGTTAGATTTTGACCAGTCATGCTTCATCACTCAACCACTTTGTTTTTGTTAGACCAAAAAAGAGGGTAATAACAGGTAAGAAGTAGTAGAAATTGTCAAACACATTATAATATGTGACAACAAAGTTGAAACCAGAAAATCAATGAGTAGGTATACTAACTAATTTGATTTGTTGCTAAGCATGGTAGTGGTTAATTACCGGTCTTAATCTGTGTAGTTATGAGACTGATGTTTAAGCAACGTTTTGCGCAGGGATCGACATTCCCGGAATGTGGACATGTTACATATTGTGAGAGGAGACATGTCACGTTGGTCCAACCCCAGCGAAGTAACTATTTTTCATAGGAAAAGAACCATTCATTGAAGACGGAATAATGAGTGTGAGGAAGGTGGCGTTAGAGGGAGCAAGACGTGGACATCATCTGTGAAACATTTTGTAGACTTCCAAGAAACCCATCCTTGCACTTGTCATGTCCTCTGTATATTCCAAATGCCACTCACATGCAGTGGACCGCAGGCTCTAACTTTTTTTTTTTATTTTTCACATCACCAAAGGCCCTGTTTGGTTTCATTTTTTATCACAGTGGCGGTGACATTTGTGAGTTTGTGATAACAAAATTGGTAAGAAGGGAGAGTTCCCCTCTCTTATACACGTTTTCACCTCTAACATTATTGTGTTTGGTGATGGACGGTGTTTCAAACAGTTCTATACTCATTTCTATTAATATCTTAAAATATAAATTTGAGTTTAAGTTAGCATGGTATCCTTTCGAGGTGGTACTCTCTAATCAGATCCATATGTTACTAGAGCAGAATTTGAATTTATATGCCATCACAAAATATTATGTTTTTATTTAAGATTCTTTATCCCAATTTGTGTGATTTGAGAATTCCGAAGACCCATAACAAATCCTTGAAAAGCTGAACACAGATAGGGAAAATAGAGGGATCAACACATATTTCATCAGGAGTAGAGAAACCGTATCTCGATACTATAAGTGTTTGTTCTAAGTCAGTGTAATCAAACTTGTACGGGAACAAACATCATAAAATGTTAGACGAGAGTTTCCACACACCGAACTTGACTTTTTTTTTTCTCTATAATTATTACAAATTACTTAAATTTATATTTTATTAAAGTAATAAATTACTGTTTATCAGAATTCGAAAAGATTAATGTCTAAAGATTAAAAAAACTATTTAAAACGCTGGGTTTTTTAAAATTTCATTTTACGTACATGCTTGGATATCAAATTTCTGAATACAAACTTATAAAAAATAAGGTATATATTAATATTTTACTCTATGTTAGTAGAAACCATAGGTTTTTCCAAAACATTTCAAAATGTGATTTTAAATAGGGGTCATAATTGATATAGGTAATCTAGTGAACCAGATTTTTATTCTAACCCGAGTCAGTTGAAGTTGAGTTATTCAGGTATTTAAAATCAAAATTGGGTACTAACCTATTCACTTTGTCACTAAGAGCATTTATCTTCATAATATTAAATTTTAATTTGTTATGTACGGATATTACTATGAGAAAGATTATTTTTGAAATCTAATGTATATGGCATGTTATTTATATTTTAATTTAATTTTTTATATAAAAATTATTTTTAATATAAAAAATATGTTTCTAATTCATATTATCTAAAATATTATTTAAATTTTAAATCTTAAATTTATTGTCATCTCATCATATTTTAATATCATCATGTTTCAATGTGAATTCATATAAAATCTAAGTTTTAAATTTGTAAGATATAATCTCTCCCATAAAGGTTTTTCACTCATTTGTACTTTAGATGTTTTTTCTTTGATGTAATTAGAAAGTTTTCAAAATAAGTCCTATGCAATCCATATAAATAGACTTGGTCTCTATTTCCACGTAACAAATTTATTTTTTATTTTCATTTTGTAAATTATGATAAAAGCATATTCCATTTTTTCAATAACAAAGCAATCCAAGTTTAAGTGAATTCTATTATATGATTTTTATTCTTATTTATATGATATATTTGTTCTTTATCTATATTTAATTTGTTTTTTTAGTTTTTTTATAATTTTTGGATTCATTTCAACATTTGGTGCAAAACAACATGATATTAGAGTAAATTTTATCCCTTTTCACTTTTGTTGGTAATAAGGTCTTGCAAGAAGATGGATGTCATTTCCAAGATCGAGAAGTTTAATAAGAGGACTAATTTCAACTTAAGAAAAATTAAGATTAAAAAGCAAGGTGTGTGAGGATTTTTATGAGGTTGTGAGGAAAAGACCACCACAATTTTATGGATGAAACTTGTGAAGATCTTCATGATGGGTCCATATGTAATAAATTATTGACTTTTCAGACTACATATAAAGAAAGGTACACTACCAAATACTCATTTCGATGAGCTTAATTATATTTTAATGGAGTTATGAGATATTAATGTCAAAGTAGAAGATGAAAACACAAATATCATTATGCTAGCTAACCTCTCTCTCCTACCATCTTATGAGAAGTTAGTAAGTTCTTTGAGTGTAGGTATAGATTGTTGAATTTGTTAATACAATTCAGTTTTTTTTCTTCTTATTCTTGTGTTATTGTTTGATTGTTGACATCGAACCCAACAATTGGCGTCTGTGGGGAGTATTGCAAGTAAGATACTCATGGGTAAAACACTTCAAGTTTGAGGGGGGAGTAAGGAATGTGTGGAAGAAACTCACACTTGAGGGGGAGACTATGAGGAATTTAAGTGTGGAGTTTGGTAATCCCACATTGTGTGAAGATGAGTAAAATAAGTAGTATATAAGGAGAAAGACTCACAAACTCATTGTCTTAAGGTTTTGAATTGAAGATGGTGTCAATGTATCTTATATGCACTTTGTGCTAGCTCTTGGCTCATTGGATCCATCTTGGATGTCGTGATGAAATACTACAAAATAGAATTGTTGAGTTCAAGATGATGATTATAGACTTGTCACAATTTGTCATTGTAGACTTGTTTTATCTATTAGGTCCATAGTACATCAAGTATCATCAAATATGAGTAATCTCTATATATAAATTATAATGAAGATAATAATAAGAAATATAAAGAATAACATTGTCTCTAGATATAATCTCTATATATAAATAAGAAACACAAGAAAGTTAACTCATTATTAATTTTATGAAATCTCATAATTAATATCAAAATGTTTTAATATAAATCTAATTAATTAAAATTTAGATAACAAAAACTAAAAGATATAAATATATTATTAAATATTAAAATCTATGCACCTTTTTCGAAGTCTCTTTTTTTATACATCATTAAATGATAATATAATATTTCTAAAATATCATCGAAATTATATTACTCTAACCCGACTTGACTGGGATGATGTAGCTAGACTGAACTTAGACAACATCGACCCAATTTGACTAGACGAACAACGTCCAACTCGACCTAGTCAACATGGATTTGACTTGACCTGGCCGAAGCCTGAAACTCCAATAGACAACGGGTATTTTATTTTGTTTATTGATGAGTTGACTAGAAAGATGTGGGTATATTTTCTAAAGAGGAAGCATGAGGTGTTATATATCTTTAAAAAATTTAAATGGATGGTTGAGAAACAAAGTGAAAAATTTATCAAAATCTTAAGAACTGATGACGGAGGTGAGTACACATCAACTGAATTCAATAAATTTTGTGAGAATGAGGGATTATTACATGAAGTCACACCTCCCTAGACATAACTCAACGACACAACTAAGGAGAAATATAACATTGTTGAATATGGTAAGATGCATGCTGAAAAGTAAAAATCTACCAAACTACATATGGGGGGAAACAATTGCATACATGCTAAATAGGTCTCCCGCTAAGAGGTAGGAAGGAATAACACTTGAGGAAGTTTGGACTACGATCAAACCAGTTGTTACTCAATTAAGAATATTTGGTTCCCTTTGTTATAAACATGTTCCTGATCAATTAAGAAGGAAGCTAAAAATGACAAGGGAGTTCCACTTCTAATGATTGGCTACATATCACTCAACTGGAGGTTATAAAATGTTTTATCCAGAGATAGGTCAGGTATCAACCAGTAATGATGTATTAATTGATGAAACAACAAGCTGGGATTGGAAAACAACCTCGAATGAATCAACACAATCCCAAATTTTATTGGAAAAAGGGTCCTCAACTATGCAACATATTCTGAGAATCAATCCATAAGAAGATCTTCCAGAATAACTTGGCTTCCATTAGAGATTATGAATTTTTCCAGGACTCAACAGTCATAATAGAGAAAATTTGGTGCACTTTGTACTAATTGTTGAAGTTGAGTCTATTGAATCTGAGAAGGCAATAATAGATATAAAATGGTTGACACTTGTGTAGGAGGAAATTGATTCCATTGAGAGAAATTCATACCTCGAAATTGGTGGAACTACCTTAGAATAAAAAATCTATAGCATTGAAGTGGATCTACAAAGTAAAAGTAAACCCAAAAGGTGAAATTGTGAAGCACAAGGCCAGACTTTTGGCAACAGGGTTTCTGCAAAAGGTGAGAATTGATTACGGTAAAGTATATGCACTAATGGCCAGAATTGAGACAATTCGACTTGTGGTGCCACTTCCAACAAAAGCCAACTGGTCCATGCATCAACTTGAAGTTAAATCTACCTTCCTCAATGGACTCCTTGAAGAGGAAGTGTATGTACAACATCAACTAGGATTTGAGGTGGAGAACCAAGAACACAAAGTGCATAAATTGAAGAAGGTCTTGTATGGGCTCAAACAAACTCCAAGGGCTTGGAATCAAAGAATTGAGAGTTTTATGAGTCAAATTGTTTTTGATAAGTGTATCTTTGAACATGGAGTTTATGTGAAATGCTAGTACGAAAATGTGAAGACAGAAAAGGTAATTGTATGTCTATATGTTGATGATCTTTTAATCACAGGAAGCAATGAAGAATTAATAACTCAATTCAAGTCTCAAAAGTTGAATGGGAGTTTTAAATGAGTGATCTGAAATAGTTGAGCTACTTTCTGGGAATTGAGTTTATAAAACACAATATAGTACTGTCATGCATCAGTCCAAGTAAACACAAAATTTGTTTAGTAGATTCAATATGCAACATGGTTAGGCTCATTGATGCAGGAATTAAAGATGGAACAACTATGCACGGTAAAACTACTTGTGGACAACAAATCAACAACTGATCTAGCAAGACACCCAGTTTCTCATGGAAGGAGTAAACACAGAGACAAAATTTCATTTCTTAAGGCTACAAGTCAATAATGACAAATTGGAGATAGAGCACCACAGATCTGAAGTACAACTAGTTGATATACTTACAAAAGCATTAAAAATTGAAAGGTTTAGGATTTTAAGAGAGTTAATTGGAATTGTTTGTGTAAACTCTACTTTGACTTAAGGAGGAGTGTTAGAGATAAAGTCAAAGTTAGTTAGTTTGTTATGTTAATTACTCTATTTTCTTTGCATTGTTTTGTTTTAGTACTTCCTATATTTATACACTTATAATAACAAATAATAACGTTCATATCTTTTGTGCATATGTGTAACACTTTATTCAACACTGTTATGTGTGACTTGAGCCATTTTTCAACATGATAACATACTCGCCCATTAGGACAATATAAAAGTATGAGATAATCACTTAAGACTTGGGTCCATTCCTTCGGTCTGAGAGCCTTCCAATCGACATGTGAGGGTCATGGTACAAATTTTATTTCCAATTAAACATATAGAAATAAAATATATTTTGTCATATTCTACCTTCTTATAAAATGAAAACTTCCACTTTACTTAATAAACAAAATAGCTAATTTTATGCAAAACACTTCACCTAATATAATTGATAGAAACAAAAGTAATGGACATCAAATGTTGAGGATAATTAAAGGGAAATTAAGAATCTTAAGTGAAAAGAGAGAAAGAATTGAAAGTTGAAGAGATACATTGTAAGATTTATCATTCTACTAATAGTCATATTGTTGAGACACTTTTACATAAGTGAGCATTTTACAAATGTATTTCTTAGTGCATATCAAATCCTATCTATAATATTAAAATAATAATATTTTAAAAAATGAAATTTTCGTAACAATTTTACTATAATATTAAAATAATAATATTTCAAAAAATGAAATTTTCGTAACAATTTTCTAATTTAGGTAAAAGTTACTATAATTGTTATCAACCTATGTCACATTCTTTTAATTAATCAAAATAACTTTATAACCCTTCAGAGATAGATATTTTTCAATTTGGATTTTAAATCAACTTGTTAAATTCATTTGTCTGATATTATATATATAATTTTACATATCTTGTGAATTTTGATAGATTAGATCATAATTTAATTATGTCTCCCATTAACATAAAGAATAATTTGTTTTTCATATTTTTATTTGATCCAAGGAAAATTTAATATGTTTTTTATGTTAGTCAATATGTAAAATTAATCTTTTAATATAAATAAGTTTATCAATGTTAGGATCCTATGATTTAAATAATAGATATTGGAGTAAAAGTGCATGTCAATTATTTCTTGGATTTTTTTTTTAATTTTTCTTGAAGTAGTCACCCTTCCTCTATTTGAATTTAAAATCCAATTATCTTGGATTTTACTTATTTATATATATATATATATATATATATATATATATATATATAGTGTTTATTTTTATAGATTATATCTCATGATTTAATTTTGGATTTAGATTTGTTGTAATAGATTAATTAGGTGTTACTTGGTAGAGTACTTTAAATGAAAGTATGATGATTGTGGCTTTTAAGCTATTTACATTCTGTAGTTCTATATTTAGTACATCTGTGCTTAAAAAAATTAGTACATCCTGTACAAGTTTTAATAATACATAGTTTTTTAAAGAAGTTTATGTCTTTGGTATTGACTTGAATTATATTAAGTTATCTTTATTAAATATTCAATTCAAAGATTTTTTTTCACATTCATTTCAAAGAATAGGCAGAAGATTTAACACAAATGAATGAACATGGAAATTCGTTTTTATTCAAAGAAAAAAGAAAAAAAAGTACCGAGATTTCTTGCTTTTGCACAACGTAACTTTTTTTATAAATGATTTTTTAACACTTCAAAAGTCTATAAACAATCAGACTATAACTTCATAATCCAATATTTTTCTATGTCGAATTAATAAAATAATATTAAATTTAGCATAAAATTAGTTATTATGTAAATAATGACACTCAAGATATTGATAATTAATTGTTTTAATTAAAAGTTTAGGGTTTTTTTGTTAAAATCCGTTAAAAAGGGTAATTCTCGAAGATGACATCTTACTTTCCACTGAGCACGCCATTTTGTAATTTATGGTAAGTAAATTATATAAAAATGTAAATTTTATATTAATTATGAAATATTCAAGAAATTATCTAATCTACTTTTAAATCGATTCATATATATGTCAAAACACTTAATAGTAAGTGTTATCTATGGAGATTTAAATCGAGAGTTGTTATGGTAATGATCAGGGTAAGCATCGAGACAGGTGGAAACCAGTGATAAAAGATCGAAGATAGAAGTAAGAGACTTAGGTACGACTCAGTGATGGAGATCTATGAAAGATCGAAAGTACTGATGAGGATACTTACAAAGATCGAGAGAGCTGGGATAATCGAGAGAAGTGAAGAATGGACATCGAAGAAACTTAGGAATTTCCACATCATTCTTGTGAAAGGGAAAAAATACGTGTATAAGTATTTTAAGAGTGGAGAACGTGGGGGAAACCGTTTTTTAACGGATATCTGTAATGAGATAGTATAAATAGAGAGCGCGGGGTGCATTTCAGGGGTTAGACTTTTGTAAGTGAAAGCCAGATAGCAAACGAGAGCAGAAATGGCGAAGCACTGCACTGACCTTTTTAGCTTGCATTCTAGATTTCTTGCATTTATGTTGGTTCTATCCCTGGTAATTAATAAAATTACTTCTTCCGCACTCATTTATTGCCTTTATTTTACATTCCTTGCACTTGGTAATGGGTTAGGATTGTTTACTTTCTGTCATTAACGTTATTTGAGCTTTCTGCAAATTCTTTAATAAAAAACCAAAAAAGAAACTAAAAAGAAGGATTGAAAGTAATAATCACTGCTAGCCTAAAAGCAATCCATAATCGTATTTGCGAGTAGGTGATTAAACGTTAGATTGACATTCGATTCTATCTAACCAAAAATCATCGAAAACAGTAAGATAATTTATTGGATACTCATGGATACAAGTTCACATAAGATAAGAATGTAAAGGAGGCACAATCATGGCAGCCTCTACTATGTCTTTAACAACTTACAATCATGACAACCTCTATTATGGCCTTAATAAGTTCTTGTCAAACCATGGAAGGCTAGCCCATATGACATGGTGTCTCTCAACCTAGGTGCAGTCAAGTTTGAGGAATTCAAGGAAATTGGAAAAAGAGTTAACATTAACATATCAGAAGGATTAGTTTATCGCATTTCTAAAGAGATACATTGCCACCTTAGAATATTGGAAAAATTATGGGCGACAACAATGGATGAAATGTGCAATATTTCACCTTACACTTGTGGTTACTTTCCGCCACATGTATATAGTGATTATTTCTTAGAGATACCTTGTTTATTCATTTATTTAATTTGTTCAATCATTACTTTGTGGGATGCTTGTTGTGCCTCCAAGTGTCTTTGTTTATAAATGCATCGAGTTTTTTTTTTTTTTCATTTTTGAAATCTCCTTTCATTTCCTCTGATTTTTGTTCTAAAAGATTTTTGCTTTCTAGAAGCCTCTAATCAATCCAAGCCTGCCCATGATTGAACTTATTTTAATATTAGGTTGAAATAACAACCTAGACTATAACATTGGTGATTGGGGGTTGGGTTAAGCTATCCTAAATTCACTCACCAAATAAATAAAATAAAATAAAATCATTTAAGCATATACATAATGTAACAATTACAAGACTGTTTATCTTATAAATTTCTCTGTCGCACAACAACTTTGTAGAACTGATAATCTCCTTACGTTAAATAAATGTTCTGTAAAGAAAAGAAAAACCATTGACATAAAATAGAGGACTTGATATACATACATGCATGTGTATAATTTATTATTATGAAGTTAACTCCAGCATATCCAAACGCTTCACCTCAAGCACAAGATCATGAAATGGCTACAATAATATTTTTCTCTCTAGAGCTATAATTCTATCGTTAAGAGAAAAATAAAATAATTTATCAATTCAGATAATATAAGAATTATAAAAGAATTCATTTTTACCAAGCTTATCAAAGCATCTATATATTTAACTAATTTTTGATAGATTCTTAATAGTTCAAATTATACTGTATAACAAAGTAACTTAACTCAGTGAATTAACTTAATTCAACTTGCTCTTCGCTTGTAGTAGAGAAGGTATATGAGTTATGTCTAAACTATTTTTAATTTTCAACATAATCCTTAATTAAGTGAAAGTATTTGTTATTTTGTATCATTCACGTGTCTCTTCATAAAAATAAAAATTAACTTAATTAAATTTTAAATTTTTAGAAATTTGAGATTTTTAATAAAAAAAATTATTCTATTAAGTAACTAAAATTTTTATATTTTTAATTAAATTCTTATTATTTAATTTTATCGTTATCTAGAATGACATGATCGTTTATTTTGTAATCTTAAATATAATATTACAAGTTTCTAACATCAATAAATTATAAAGATTTAATTAAAAAATATAAAAATTTGAAGTATTTTGTAAAATAAATTTTTTAATAAAAAATAAATAAAAAATCTCAACTTATAATAAGAAACTTATTACTTAATTAAATTTATTTTTATTTTCTACAATGGTAGAAGATAACTTCGCATTTGACTATAAAATTAAAAATCAAATATTTTATTAAAATAATATAAATTCTTTAAATACTTAATAGAATTAAAGACTTAAACTCATATGAATAGGGTAGGTGCACGTGTATTAACGTTTTTTTAATAGAATCAGATTGACTAGTCAGTTAGAAGAAGTCACAAACGGTTAGCAGAACTATGTATAAAAGATAGTCGGATAGCAGTATAAAAGAAAAGAAAGAAAATTAATATCATTAGTGATATCCTCGAGTGATAATCCTCCAAACATTTTTCATTTTTTTCCATTCTCTTTTCCCGCCTGTATCAATTGGTGCTTTCATTAACTTCTCTCGCTGAACGGTTATGGCAGATGGAACACGTTCCTCAAGATTGGACGAGCAAGTTCGTAATCTGGATACCAAACTTGAGACGCTTGTGGAGCAAAACGAGCGACGATTCTTGCAGATTGATGAATCTTTGCAGCATATTCGTGAGTTACTCAATCAACGTAACGATACGGTTAGCAATACGGAGTCCTCAACCGCTTCACAGTCACATTCATCCATTCTGGCGAGCCCAGTCATCACCGGACGCATGGACATTCCCCCTTTCGATGGCAGCGATGTAGAAGATTGGATCTTTAAACTCCAAGAACTATTTTCCCTGTACAACACACCACCACAACAACACGTAAAATTAGCCTCCATGGCCATGGGCGGTCCAGCCTACACGTGGTATAAATGGATGATTCAGAATGGTCTCATTAGTACGTGGGACACATTTGTAGCAGCAGCCAAATTGCGTTTCGGTGCCAGTCTTTATGAGGATCATCGGGTAGCCATGAAAGAAGTGTGCCAAACGACGACTGTGCAGGCATATCAAACAACGTTGGAGTCTATCTCGCTCAAGGTTACAGGTTTATATGAATCTTGGATTACTAGTTTCTTTATAGCCGGGTTGCATGAGCATCTTAAATCCAAACTCCTGATAGCCTTGTTAGATATTCAAGTGTGAGAGTGGGCATAAAGTTCCACATTGAGTAGAAATGATAAAGTTGAGATGTATAAAAGAAAAGCAAAGACCCATAGACATTGAGCCTTAAGGTTTTATGTTGGAAGTGGTGTCATCTTTTCTCTTATACCCTCTCCCTTAGAAAATTTTCCAACAGTGGTATCAAAGCCTAGGTTATCTCGGTAACTGGCTCAGACAAAAGGGTAAGCATGTCCTATTGTGGTAAAGCCTAACAGTAGTTAGGGTCACTACTAAAGTAGTGGTTGAGAATCCCCTTGAGGGGAGTGTACCAATTCGGAAAGGGATCGAAGGGACTACCCCCAACAGTAGTTAGGGTAGTCTCACACTTGAGGGGGAGACTGCCAATGTTATCTCCTTATTACACCAGATATCGGTTCTCATAAATGGAGGTAGCACATTCAATTTTGTGAAACCCAGCATAGCTCAACGAATGGAAAAATCACTCTCAAGATTCAAGGTCACGAGTTCACTATCGATCTTTTTATCTTAGAGATTGAAGGCATTGACGTAGTTCTGGGGTACAATGGATGCGAATGTTAGGATCAGTGACTATTGACTATGAACAACTCACCATGACCTTCGTAACCAAGGAGCGACAGATACAACTTAAAGGGACTCAACCCTCATTCGGGCCCTTGAAACAACGCGACGTGAACCAGTTGACAACATTAGATGACATCGGGTCTTGCTTCCACTTGTTACTCCTACAACCCACTTATGAAGATTGCTTTGAACCGCCATCGAAAATCCAAAGCCTGCTACGAGAATTTGAAGACGTCTTTGCCGTTCCATCAACATTACCTCCCGCTCGAGCCGTTGATCATGCGATCCATTTACAACCAGGAGAAATACTAGTGAACATTCGTCCCTATCGCTATCCTCACATTCAAAAGACAAAGATGGAAAAATTGGTGTTTGAAATGCTGCAAGCAGGGGTGATTCGTCCTAGCCAAAGTTCCTTCTCGTCTCCGGTGCTACTTGTTAAAGAAAAAGATGGATCGTGGCGCTTATACGTAGATTACCGCGCATTGAACAAGATCACCATTAAGGACAAGTTTCCAATTCCTACAATAGATGAACTGTTGGATGAGCTACATGGAGCAACGATCTTCTCAAAGCTGGATTTACGAGCTGGGTACCATAAAATAAGAATGCGGGAACAAGACATTCACAAAACGGCATTTAGAACCCATGATGGCCATTATGAATTCCTCGTAATGCCATTCGGGTTAACAAACGCCCCTGCAACCTTTCAGTCCATCATGAATTCCACTTTTCGACCCTATCTCCGAAGGTTTGTAGCTGTATTCTTTGACGATATACTGCTATCACTACAAGAAAGAGTGAAAATAGTTGTCAAAAGCTAACGTCGGCTCGCAACCGACGCTACTAGCGTCGGCCGATTCCACTCTACATCGACGCTAAGGAAAGAAAAAAAAACTTAGCGTCGGCTTGGCCGACGCTAAGTTGTAAAATAAAAAATATATATATAAATTAACGTCGGTCTAACCGACGCTATTTTTTAAAAGTTTTTTTTTTAACGTAGTGTCAGGCCGACGGTACTTTTTTTATTTTTTTTTTAGTGTAGCGTCGGCTAGGCCGACGCTATTTTTTAATTTTTTTTACGTTAGCGTCGGCCTAGCATCGACTAAGCCGACGCTATTTTTAAATTTGTTTTTTTTTTTTAGTGTAGCGTCGGCCCAGCTCATGCATGGCCGACGCTATACATAATATTTTCTGGTGGGTTGCATCGGCCTAACCGACGCTATTTGAAATTAATAGCGTCAGCCTGGCCGACGCTATGCTTGATTAGGTTCCTTTATAAAGCATTGTAGAGGTTATTTGCTCACTCTTCCTTCATTTTCTCTCTTCTCTCTCTCGCTCTCGCTCTCTTGATCTCTCCTTTCTTCTTCTCCTCTCCGGCGCCTCTCTGTTCCTCTCCTCTCTGCCTCCATTTCTCTGCCTCCGCCCCCCTCTGCCTTCGTCGTGTGCGGTGCGTCTATTGTGCGGTTCGATTTTGTGTTGTGGTGTTGGTTTCGTGTCTTCGACTCCGTCGCGTCGTCTCCGTCTTGCATCGTCTCCGTCTGGCGTCGTCTCCGTCTACATGTGCGTCTTCGTCGAGGTTAGAAATTAGGTTTATTTAGGGTTTGATTTGCTGACTCTTGAACTGCATGATTAGGGTTTAATGGTATGAATTTGTTCTGCAACTTGCGTTGAACTAAATGATTATTTGGTGTTGAATTGTATGTTTAGGTAAATGTATGTTATGATATTTAGGGTTTATGATATTCAGTGTTTAGGGAAAATGGTATGTGTTTGAATGTTTAATTTATTGGTTGAATTAGTTGTTGTTTTAATATTTTTTAGGGTAGCGTAGGCTAGGCCTGCTACTTTTTTAATTTTTTTTTAAATTATTAGCGTCCAACTTGCGTCTGTGAAGCCGATGCGTCGGCTTTTTTCTTGGACGCTACGTCTGTAGCTTCCATGGTTTTAGCATCGGTTGTGCAGCCGATGCAAAGCCGACGCTAATAACAATGTAGCGTCGGCTTTTTAGGTCTTGCGTCGGTTTTTGGCCGACGCAAAATCGAAGTTTTCTTGTAGTGTATATAGTAAAACCAGGGAACAACATGTAGAGCACCTCCGAACAGTGTTACAAACTCTGCGGCAACATACCTTCTTCGCGAAGAAAGACAAGTGTCTCTTTGACCAAAATCAAATTGAGTACTTGGGCCATCTAATCACATCCCAAGGAGTATATGCTGATCCAGCCAAGTTACAAGCTATGCGCTAATGGCCTACCCCTCAGTCCGCACGACAACTATGTGGATTCCTAGGCCTGACCGGGTATTATAGGCGCTTCATTAAAGGGTATGCCAAGGTGGCCGCCCCACTTACAGTGTTACTTGGAAAAGATCGGTTCCAGTGGAGCAAGGAAGCACAACAAGCTTTTCACTCCCCACTACAAGAAAACACAGATATAGCTGCCAAAACGTATCGTCGGCATGCAAGCCAACGCTACTAGCGTCGGCCAAGAGCGACGCTAAGTAAAGGAAAAAATTTAGAGTTGACTAGGCCGAAGCAAAATTGTAAAATAAAGGAATGAAAAATAAAAAAATAAGTTAGCGTCGGCCACGCCGACGCAAAAATTAAATTAAAAAGTAAATTAAAAAGTAAATAAAAATTTAATAATGAGAATAGCGTCGGCCAAGCCGACGCAAAATTTGAAGGACATGGTAGCATCGGCCCAGCCGACGCTAAGTGCGTTGTTTGCGTCGGCCTAGGCCGACGCTAAGGGAAGGCTATGGTTTGCATCGGCCTAGCCGACGCTAAGGGGAGACTATGGTTTGCGTCGGCCTAGCCGACGCTAAGGGGAGACTATGGTTCACGTCGGCAAGGCCGACGCTAAGGGAAAGGTACGGTTTGAGTCGGCCTAGCCGACGCTAAGGGGAGGCTATGGTCGACGCTATAGGGACACTAAAATTAATTGTTTGCGTCGGCTTGGCCGACGCTAAGGGGACGCTAAAATTAATTGTTTGCGTCAGCTTGGCCGACGCTAAGGGGACGCTAATTTCAATTGTTTGCGTCGGCCTAACCGACGCTACTTTTAATTCAGAAGCTTTTTAAACCCTAATTTTCTCATTCTCTCTCGTGCTTTCTGTGTTCTCTGTGCGTCTCTTGCTCTCTCTGCCTCCTTGCTCTCTCTGCCTCTCTTGCTCTCTGTCCCTCTCTTGCTCTCTCTTGCGCTGTCTTGCTCTCTTGTTCTCTCTACCTCTCATCCTCTCTCCCTCGATTTCTCTTGGCCTCCATTTGTCTGTGGTCGCTGTGCCTCACTTTCCTCCATCTACGTCTGTGTTCGTGTGGCGTGGCTGAGGTGCGGTTTGCCTCCCCTTTGTTGCTCCCCATCTTTCTGGGTTCGTGTGGCTGAGCTGCGGTGGTTTCGTTTTTGCCTCCATCTTCTCCGTTTGCGTTTGCGTTTGTCGTCGGAAAGGTAAGAAGTTTGTCTCTTTTATTTTTTAATTTGTTGTTGATTATCTCCATGTGGTTTGATTGTTAATTTGTTGTTGATTAGTTTCGATGGCTGTCTTTGATTATGATTTAGGGTTTTAGGGTGTCTCTGATTTAGGGTTTTAGGGTGTTTCTGTTTTCTGTGATGACTGGGCATTTGGGGGAAAGGTTGTGCATTGTTTTATGTATATAATTGAAAATATGAGTGCCCTGCTGCATGAATTGATGCGTTTTGGAAAGCATGCGTTTTGGAATGTCTTGAAATTCTTCTGTTAGCTACTGTTTTGGAAGTTTTAGAATGCAAGAGAGTGGATGTTAGTGTATTGTACCTACAGAGAACATACTCTCTAGCATGCTTTGTTCATATTGATAGAATATTGTAGAGAACTGGAATAGTTGGAACTGCACAATTTGAAAAGTAACACTGAATTTAAATTTTCACTTTCAAAATGCACAATGAAAAAAAATCAGAACCAACATTAGATGCTCTAAAACCAAAAAAAACCCTAAAATCAGAACCAAAATGCCTAGCCGACGTTATTTTTTAATTTTTTTTATCTTAGCCGACGCTATTTTTAATTTTTTTTTTAAATTATTAGTGTCCAATTTGCGTCTGTCAAGTCGACGCTATTAGCGTCGGCTTTTTTCTTGGACGCTACGTCTATAGCTTCCAGGGTTTTAGCGTCGGCTACACAGCCGACGCTAATAACAATGTAGCGTCGGCTTTTTAGGTGTTGCGTCGTTTTTTACCGACACAAACTCGATGTTTTCTTGTAGTGCCCTCAAAGATCACATGACCAGTGCCCCAGTGCTGGCTTTACCAGACTTTATGTGACAATTCATTCTCAAAATGAATGCATCAGATTTTGGAATTGGCGT
Source organism: Lablab purpureus (assembly GCA_030347555.1). Taxonomy (NCBI): domain Eukaryota; kingdom Viridiplantae; phylum Streptophyta; class Magnoliopsida; order Fabales; family Fabaceae; genus Lablab; species Lablab purpureus. Next base: position 18,528,998 of record CM059256.1, read on the forward strand.
CGTTTTATTGCAACAAAGTCATCTGATTGCATTCTTCAGTAAGGCATTGAATCCTCGTCTAGTAAAAGCGTCTGCGTACGTACGAGAGTTATATGCAATCACTCAAGCAGTACCCAAGTTGCGCATTATTTGTTGGGCAGCAAGTTTGTTATTCGTACTGACCATAGGAGCTTGAAGGAGCTCATGAATCAAGTCATCCAAACTCTAGAACAACACCATTATTTGAGCAAGCTGTTGGGTTTTGAGTATTCCATCGAGTACAAACCGGGAGCAGAAAATACAGTAGCAGATGCCCTTTCGCAAATCCCAACATAACCCGCTTACTTGAGCATGCTGACGTTGATACAGTGCCAGCTTCTACAATGCATAAAAGAAGCCACCCAAACCGACTCACAGGCACAGCGGATTCTCCGGGACGTAGACAACTCTCAACCAAGTGAATACACAAAGAGCCAGGATTTCATTCTTTGGCGAAACAGACTCTACGTTCCTAACTCAGCCAAGGAAGTGAAGAAGTAGCTCCTATGCGAGTTTCATACTACACCTATAGGGGGCCATGCAGGAGTCCAGAAGAGACATATGAAGATTGCTGAAAACTTTTATTGGCCAACTATGCGAAGGGATGTGCAACAATACATCGCCTCTTGTGTCACTTGTCAACAAATCAAGGTGCCTACAGAACGAACCAGTGGTTTATTGCAGCCACTGCCTTGTCCACAACGAATTTGGGAAGATCTAGCCATGGACTTTATCACCTCACTACCCAAGTCAGAAGGGTTTAATTGTATCTTGGTAGTGGTGGATAGATATTCCAAAATGGCTCACTTTGGTCCATTATTACCCAATCACACCGCGAAGAATGTAGCGAGTCTATTTAGTAACATGGTGGTGAAGATACATGGGTTTCCTAACTCTATTGTCTCAGATCGGGATCCTCTTTTCATCAGCAAATTCTGGCGCAACCTGATGAAATTATGCGGCACACAACTCAAGTTTAGTACAGCTTACCACTCGCAAACGGATGGTCAATCCGAGGTCCTCAATAGGTGCTTGGAGCAGTATTTAAGGGCTTTTGTTTGTGATCAACCCCATTCATGGCATAGATTCCTCGTGTGGGCGGAATACTGGTACAACACCACGTACCACACTGCCACAAAAATGAGCCCATACCAAGTGGTCTTCGGCAAGACACCATTACCATGGCCAGGGTATCAAATGGGAAGCACGGCAGTACAAGCTGAGCTGTAGTAGAGTTGGAACAACGGGAGCATATACGACGATCACTCGTTGAACATCTCCACCGGGCTCAGTAACGCATGAAAGTGCTTGCCAATCAACACCACAAGGAGTGCACCTTCAATGTAGGAGACTGGGTCTGGCTGCGTACCAAGTTCCACAAGCAACTCACAACAGGGGGCCGAAACCATCCCAAGCTGGGTCGGAAATATCAAGGTCCCTTTCAAATCACAGAGCCAATAAGGGCAGTAGCATATAGATTGCAGCTACCAACAACGTCGAAAGTACACCCAGTGTTTCACGTGGCGTTACTTAAGCCCTATGTAGGCCCAGCAGTGAATCAGCAAGAAGTCATAGCTATGGAACAGGAAACAACGGAGGATTCCAAACCTGCAGCCATCTTGGCTAAAAGCACATGGCTACAGAATGGAGAATCGCAGATTCAGGTTCTGGTGGAATGGGAGAATAAGCCAAGGGAAGATGCTACGTGGAAAGAGATCCAACTACTGCGCATACGTTTTCCCAATATCAACCTTGAGGACAAGGTTGTGGTTGAAGGGATAGCTATTTGATATGAATAGGGCACGTGCACGTGTATTAACATTTTTTCAATAGGGTCAGATTGGCTAGTTAGTTAAAAGAAGTTAGAAACGGTTAGCAGAACTATGTATAAAAGATAGTCGGATAACAGTGTAAAAGAAAAGAAAAGAAAGAAAATTAATATTATTAGTGATATTCTGGAGTGATAATCCTCTATACGTTTTTTTCATTTTTTTTCCATTCTCTTTTCGCGTCTGTATCATAAACAAAAGCATCCAAACATTTAAAGGACTTAAAACTTAATTACACCTTTTTACATAATTTTTTTATTCATTTTAATTTAATTTAATTATTTTTAAAAACATTTTTATTTTTAATACATATTTCTCATAAGTTTTTAAACGGATTTCAAATATCAATAATTCCTTTATTAAATTATAGTTATTTTATTTATGAAATAATTAAAATATAAGAGATTTATATAATTTGATTTGGAGAAATATAATACAAAATAAAAAATATATTTTACTGAATTAAAATTTATTTAAAATGATGAAAATCATCTTA